>CAWUFW010000572.1:3696251-4037979 GCA_963921515.1 Calotriton arnoldi | reverse complement strand
TAAACTTACTACCAATTTTGGTATTCACAGAATGAACTTACTCATTTTGGTATTTACAGAATGAACTTACTCATTTTGGCATTCACAGAATGAACTTACTCATTTTGGTATTCACAGAATGAACTTACTACCATTTTGGTATTCACAGAATGAACTTACTCATTTTGGTATTCACAGAATGAACTTACTCATTTTGGTATTCACAGAAGGCACTTACTCATCAATGAGTAAGTGCCTTCTGTGAATACTAAAATGTGTAAGTTACACAAAATGTGTAAGTTACACAAATGAGTAAGTTACACAAAATGTGTAAGTTCACACAAAATGTGTAAGTGCCTTCTGTGAATACCAAAATGAGTAAGTTCATTCTGTGAATACCAAAATGAGTAAGTTCATTCTGTGAATACCAAAATGGTAGTAAGTTTAGGATTTTGTCGTAAGTTAGTTCTGTGAATCGGGCCCGTAATCACTTGGTGATACTTTTTCATCACCTCTTCCGAAGGTGCTCCTGTTTTTGCATCTCTTGGATACTCCTCATTAGGCCAATCAATTGTGATCTTACATTCTGTCCATAAATCAGCAGGTACCACTATATCAAATAGACCATCCAAATCTTTCAATAAAACCTTTGCAACTTTCACAAACCTTTCTACCTGTTTGTACCACTCAACTGTTTTTTCTCTCAACTTTGGAAAATCATTTGTGAATGTCAAAATATCTTGTCTACTCTAAGGAACATGAACATATCCACCTCTAGGAACCTCTCTCATCGGACACAATTTTTCCACTCTGCCTGATTCTCTTACTGGAAATGCAGCCGCTGCTTCTCTCGCTTGTACTTCCTCTTTCTTTCTTATCCATCTAATTCTCCATTTTTCAATGTCTCCCCACTTTACGCAAAATGTTCATTAATTCCTTTATCTGTAGTCTCTTTCCAGAAGCATTTACACTTTCTAAATCTTTATCAGTAAAATCCACTCGATAAGGTTTCTGTAACAACTTTGATTTCCCTATGTCTATTCCAATCTCTGGAAGCAACTTCAGTCAGTCTCTCATGAAATACTCTTGCTCTCCTAGTTATATTCATACATAGAAATAATAATTCCTCATCATTATAAACGTTTAATCTTTCCGTACCCACACATCCTGTCATCATCTCTTCCAATTCCACTTTCAATCTGCTGATATCTAAAATCTTTGGTGTTGGGTTCTGATTATCTCATTCCTGAGCCCACCTTTCTATTTCTTCAGAGGTGACTACTGCTGCACCTGTAGTTCCAGCCGGAACCAATGGTCTTCTTTCTCTCAAATTCATAGGCGTAACTCTCTTTGAAGTTTCCGTCAGGGGTTCCACAATAGGGAGATCCATTAATGAAATAACTGACTCACTTTCGCTAACCTGATCATCTGTGATTACTATCTCTTTTCTAGGACTATTTAATGGAACTGTCACAAGTTGTGGTTTTTGGCAAATCTTATTATCTCCATTTAATGGGATTACTGGATCAATGGTTACTGGTACTGTCAAAGCTTCAGTATTTAAATTCAATTGACTTATCTTTTGAACTAGTTCTTCTCTAGTTTTATTCAAAGCTTCTCTTTCATTATCTTGCAACACTCTGTTATATGACTTTTCATGTAAAATTTGTGGGGTTAATGGCATTCCCATTACTGGTGCACTTGGAGTAACCTTACTAGCTGCTTCTTGATACGGTGGTGGATTTTTAATTTAAAATATCTTCTAACAATTTGTCATCTGATTCACCATATCCTGTCGAATTCATATGTTTCGTTTTCTCCATACACTTTCCTCCAGATTGTTCCTCAGCCATCAACACTGGATATAACCCTTCTGATACTATAGCTCTCCTCCACTGTTTCATCTGCCCTTCTCGTGACTCATGCAAATGTCTGGGAAAGAATCCTCTATATCTTCCACCTCTGCATTTTTCTCTTTCATATGACTCAGTCTCCCTGTTGGACTTGGCCCTTTTTGCAGGGTCATCCCTAAACTTTTTGCCTTCCTCCTATATTTTTTCTGACCTGTTGTTGGCTGTTTTATGACTCTGGGCACTTTACCACTGCTGATCAGTGCTAAAGTGCATAGGCTCTCCCTATTGTAAATTGTGTTATGTATTAGTGACTCCATGATTGGATGATTGGTTTACTTGTCAGTCCCTAGTACAGTGCACTGAGTGTGCCCAGGGCTTGTAAATCCAATGCCGCTGGTGGGCTTGCAGCACTGGTTGTGCCACCCACAGAAGCGGCTTGTAAAATGTGCCTCAGGTCTGCCATTGCAGAGCCTGTGTGCAGCCTAGGGCTGCCATGTCGACTTGGTGAGTACACCCACTTACCAGTCCCTAAACCTTCCCTTTACTACATGTTGGTCACCCCTAAAGTAGGCCCTAGGGCACGGTGCATTGTAAGTATAAGGTAGGACATGCCCTGGTGTGTGTGGCATGTCCTAATAGTGAATTACAGCCATTTTCGTTTTTCACTATTGCAAGGCTACCTGCTCCCCATAGGCCAGAATGGGCAGACTGACTATTACACCTTATAGTCAGAACTGACCCAGGGAACATGGTAGAAAAACGAATTTAGTATGCCTGAACTCAGAATGATAAAATACATCTTTTAGTGAAGTTGGTTTTAACATTCTGTGTTTGAAAATACCACTTTTAGAAAGTGGGTATTTTCTTGCCTAAACTTCCAAGCCTGCCTCTGCTAGGTTGTGTATTCCTTGTCTGGAGATTGAGTGACAGGGGCTGGGGGTGGCTACAGGAGACAGGGTGAGTCAGCACAGGGCTGAATAGAAAGATCTGCATCCAGAGTGGAGGGAGGAGTTGCACCTGGGTCTGAATAGGGCTGTGCCTGCCTTCCACAATGCTGGCTCCACCTCCTGCCGGGCGGCTGAGCACCCTGCCCCACATTCTGAAAGGAAAGAAGGAGTCAGAAAAACAAAGTGCTCCAGGACTGACCAGAACTGGTTTTGACTAGGCAGAGGCCTCTCTGCCTTCAGAGAACAAAGGAAAACTGTGTATAAAAAGGGGACCCAGACCCCTAGGAAATTAGATCACTTTGGGAAACAAGAAGAAACCTTTGCTGAGGAGCGGAACCAAGAAGGAACTGAGGAGAAGACTATCCCTAAGCTAGAGGGATCTGCCTGCAGTGGTTGCCTGACTGCCAAAGGAAGGAGAAAGGACTTTGTGTGCACTTTTATTCAACTTGTAAAGTATCTCCAAGGGCTTGAGAAAAGAGCTTGCCTCCTGCTGAAGTCTCAGGGACAACAGACTTCAACCACCAGCTCCCCAAGAATCCTTTGGAAGTGCCTGCTGCTGCTTTGGGCCTTCTGAAGGGACTGCGTGTCGCAAGGAGCTGGAAGCGCGACTCAAGAGGAAGAAGCGTGTCGCCGTCGCTGCTGCTGCCGCCGTCGCAGCCGCTGCCGCCGCAACTCCGCAGGAGGGTGTCGCCGCTGTAGCTGTCGCATTGCACCGCATCAAGAGAAGCGCCTCGCATCCACGGAGAAGCGTGCCGCCGTCGGAGCTGCTGCCGTCGCATCACGAAACAAGGGTGTCGCCGCTGCAGTTGTCGCATCGAGCGGAAGCGCCTCGCAACGTCGGAGAAGAGGGTCGCCGCCAAAGCCGCTGTCGTCGCATCGCTGAACAAGGGTGTCGCCGCTGTAGCTGACGCATCGAGTCGAGACTTCGCAACCTCGGAGAAGCGTGCCGCCTCAAGAAGAACTTGACGTCTTTATTTCTTTGCACCAGAACTTTGTCGCATTTCCATCGCTGCAACATTGCTTGTTGTGGAAGCGTCCCGCATCGTAAGGTACATTGACTTAAAGTGTCGCATCTTAAGAACTGAACTGAACTAAGCTAAACCTACCATTTTAAGTACAGTATTGTGGATTTTTGTCGTTTATGGTCTTGTGTTAAAACTATATAAAGAATACTTATTTTTGATATAAAACCCTGTGTGGTGTCCATCTGTAGTGTGTCACTAGATTACTGAATGTGTTCACAAATGCTTTACACACTGCCTCTGAGATAAGCCTGTCTGCTCGTGCCAAGCTACCAAAGGGGTGAGCAGGGGTTATTTTAGGAGTGTACCCCTTTACCCTGACTAGAGGCGAGGGTCCCTATTTGTCACAAGTACCTACCTGTGCCAACTAGAGACCCCCAATTCTAACATTGGTGGTCAGCGGTGGGGCTTCTGGACTTGCATTTGTGACTCATGTACAGTGATTGGTGAACACTACTAGTGAGTGCAGACCAAACGCGACCACATACTGTTTTTCTGTTTTATGGTGTCCTCCTGAAGGTATTTTTTATACCATGACTCTGGTTAGTTGTTGCAAAATGGAACTCAACTTCTGGCACATGTTTGTCTACACAATGAAGGAGCTACGTGTGTTTTGCAAGGAAAGGGGGCTGCCTGTGAAGAGAAGGTCCAGGGAGGATCTAGAGGCATCCCTATTCCAGTATGAGTTACCCAGCTGGAAGGCAACACTACCAGTTGAGTCTGAGGAGGAGGAATTCTCTAAAAGTGAGGGAGAAACAGAAAAAGATAGCTGGCTTCTGGCTCATGAGCAGAAGCTGAAAGAGATTGATGAAGAGCTGAGAGAGATTGATAAGGCTCAGAGGGCCTTAGCCCAAGAAAAGAAATTTGGGCAGCTCAGGAAGTGAGCTTTGCTGAGTTGGAGGTGGAGTCCAGCTCAGATGGTGGCAGCAAAATTAAGTTATTCAGTGCTGAGAGAGTAGTGCACACACCCAGAGATGTGGCGCCTGACTTGGAGGGGGTTAACATACACCAGGAGGTTCAAGGACATGAGGTAGCTCCAGTAGTGCGCAGTGTCCCTGAGAGGAATAGGGAAACTGACACAGGGATTCATGGTCCTAGTGGTGGGAGGGACACTCTACTGACTCTAGATGAGAGGTGCAGGGAGAGGGGTTCCCCCATGGTTGAAGTCCTGGTATGTGAGTGGGAAGACCGCCCAGAAGAGTGTGGGTTGAGTGACAGAGACAGTCAGATACTGTCTTGCCAGTCTCAGGAGAGTGGTGTGGAGTACGTGTGTGAGGCACTGGATGGTGAGGTGAAGGATAGTTTGGTTAACCCCTGTGGGGGACTGTGTGATCCAATTTTGGGAGAGCATATTGTAAGTCCCTGTTTTCCAGAGCTATGCCAACACCTGTTGGAGAGTGAGTTCTCTGACCTCAGGGAGCTTACATTGGAGGCAGACCTTGTGGTGGATTCCAGAGGGTCTGAAGAGGCATTGGGGAGTGACCCTAAGAGGAGTGGCTCAGGTGTCTTCCAACCCAGAGTGGTGGGAGAGGATCAGTGTAGCCCAGCTAGGTCCCGTGGTAATGGGAGGGGTGTAGGGACTCACGTCCTGTCTCAGTGGAGAAGGAGTGAGTGTGGGGCTGCGTGTCCCAAGGTGCCCGAAACCCAGTCTCAGAGCCTGGAGGGTTCTTTAAGGGAACACCAGGTAGGGAGCCTAGGCTGTCCTGATGGGCCGCCTGTTGAGGAGGATCTCCTAGTGTCTAGAGAACCTGGAGCGTCTGTAAATGGAGCTCCAGTGTTTCTGGTGTCTGGCAGTGCCGCTCCACTTGGGAGGGTGCAGAAGTCCAGAGTGAGGGGTGAGAGGGGGAGAGAGTCCCCAGTGGAAGAACCAGTGGGTCAGGGACCAGCCAGAAGGGCTGAGTCACCAGTGAATGACCATGGTGACACCACTTCTGTCCTGGGGGATCTTCCCGCGCTGTCAGATGGACAGGGGTTGGGAGATCTGCGCCAGGCGGACTGTCACACAACACATGAGAGATGTGTTACCCTCTGGGGGCATGCGTGCTCCCCGGGAAGTCCTGGGTTGCCAGGCACAGGTCCAGCCTAAGGGTACAGACCCTGGGTTGGAGGGCCAGGTTCAGGGTGTCCCCCTGACCTGGAGGAAGGGGCAGCTGCTAACAGTGCCCCTACCAGTTTGTCTTCTGGGGGCACCGCTCCAGGTGGGAGGGTGCAGGACCCCAATAAGGGGGCGGGGAAAGGGCAGCCTCCCCCTGGCCTCTACCCAGTCTAAGGGTACAGACCCTATGCTGAAATCCCAGTTGCAGGATAGAACCCCTGAACTGGTGGGCGAACTGTGCAGGACACCTGCCACAGGTGCCCTGACAATTCTGGAAGGGGGTACCGCTCCTGATGGGAGGGGGCAGTACTCTGGAAGGGGTGCAGAGGGAGGGAGTCCTCGCCTCTGACCCCGGTTCAACTGGAGGGTTTAGACCCTAGAATGGAGGACCAGGTTCAGGGTGTCCCCCTGACCTGGACGCCCAGTTGCAGGATAGAACCCCTGAACTGGTGGGCGAACTGTGCAGGACACCTGCCACAGGTGCCCTGGCAATTCTGGAAGGGCGTACCGCTCCAGGTGGGAGGGTACAGAGCCCCAAGGAGGAGGACCGGGTGTGGGAAAGCCCACCCCAGTCTCCAGTCCAGCCGCCGGGTACAGGCCTGGGGCTGGTAGGTCAGTGTCAGGATGTCATACCTGACCTGACAGGAGGGAGAATGGACAAAGGGTGCCAAGCACCTGGGGCTACTGCCCTCCGCCCTCTGACGCCACAGAGGTTTGAGAGCCCTGAGAGGCATAAGGCCTGGGTCTCATCCCTGACCACTGTCAGTGGCCACTGTGGCTTGCTGTCTGTCTGTTGGGACACACCTGTGAGCAAGTTAAGGTTAGGTGCTGCACAGGTGGTGTCCACAGGTGAGGAGAAGGGTTCCCCATGGATTAGCTTGGTGGGCCCTGAGAGTATGGACAGAGGGATCCAAATAGGTTCAGATTGGCGTAGAACTGGAAAATGCCCCTGCTGTTGCGGGCCAGGTCCATGTTCTATCGCCCAAAGCAGGGAAGCCCATCAAGGTAGTGATTGGTCTACCCTGCGTTTTGGCTGGAAGGGGGTTGTGTTGGACTTGGCCCTTTTGCAGGGTCATCCCTAAACTTTTTGCCTTCCTCCTATATTTTTTCTGACCTGTTGTTGGCTGTTTTATGACTCTGGGCACTTTACCACTGCTGATCAGTGCTAAAGTGCATAGGCTCTCCCTATTGTAAATTGTGTTATGTATTAGTGACTCCATGATTGGATGATTGGTTTACTTGTCAGTCCCTAGTACAGTGCACTGAGTGTGCCCAGGGCTTGTAAATCCAATGCCGCTGGTGGGCTTGCAGCACTGGTTGTGCCACCCACAGAAGCGGCTTGTAAAATGTGCCTCAGGTCTGCCATTGCAGAGCCTGTGTGCAGCCTAGGGCTGCCATGTCGACTTGGTGAGTACACCCACTTACCAGTCCCTAAACCTTCCCTTTACTACATGTTGGTCACCCCTAAAGTAGGCCCTAGGGCACGGTGCATTGTAAGTATAAGGTAGGACATGCCCTGGTGTGTGTGGCATGTCCTAATAGTGAATTACAGCCATTTTCGTTTTTCACTATTGCAAGGCTACCTGCTCCCCATAGGCCAGAATGGGCAGACTGACTATTACACCTTATAGTCAGAACTGACCCAGGGAACATGGTAGAAAAACGAATTTAGTATGCCTGAACTCAGAATGATAAAATACATCTTTTAGTGAAGTTGGTTTTAACATTCTGTGTTTGAAAATACCACTTTTAGAAAGTGGGTATTTTCTTGCCTAAACTTCCAAGCCTGCCTCTGCTAGGTTGTGTATTCCTTGTCTGGAGATTGAGTGACAGGGGCTGGGGGTGGCTACAGGAGACAGGGTGAGTCAGCACAGGGCTGAATAGAAAGATCTGCATCCAGAGTGGAGGGAGGAGTTGCACCTGGGTCTGAATAGGGCTGTGCCTGCCTTCCACAATGCTGGCTCCACCTCCTGCCGGGCGGCTGAGCACCCTGCCCCACATTCTGAAAGGAAAGAAGGAGTCAGAAAAACAAAGTGCTCCAGGACTGACCAGAACTGGTTTTGACTAGGCAGAGGCCTCTCTGCCTTCAGAGAACAAAGGAAAACTGTGTATAAAAAGGGGACCCAGACCCCTAGGAAATTAGATCACTTTGGGAAACAAGAAGAAACCTTTGCTGAGGAGCGGAACCAAGAAGGAACTGAGGAGAAGACTATCCCTAAGCTAGAGGGATCTGCCTGCAGTGGTTGCCTGACTGCCAAAGGAAGGAGAAAGGACTTTGTGTGCACTTTTATTCAACTTGTAAAGTATCTCCAAGGGCTTGAGAAAAGAGCTTGCCTCCTGCTGAAGTCTCAGGGACAACAGACTTCAACCACCAGCTCCCCAAGAATCCTTTGGAAGTGCCTGCTGCTGCTTTGGGCCTTCTGAAGGGACTGCGTGTCGCAAGGAGCTGGAAGCGCGACTCAAGAGGAAGAAGCGTGTCGCCGTCGCTGCTGCTGCCGCCGCCGCAGCCGCTGCCGTCGCAACTCCGCAGGAGGGTGTCGCCGCTGTAGCTGTCGCATTGCACCGCATCAAGAGAAGCGCCTCGCATCCACGGAGAAGCGTGCCGCCGTCGGAGCTGCTGCCGTCGCATCACGAAACAAGGGTGTCGCCGCTGCAGTTGTCGCATCGAGCGGAAGCGTCTCGCAACGTCGGAGAAGAGGGTCGCCGCCAAAGCCGCTGTCGCCGCATCGCTGAACAAGGGTGTCGCCGCTGTAGCTGACGCATCGAGTCGAGACTTCTCGCAACCTCGGAGAAGCGTGCCGCCTCAAGAAGAACTTGACGTCTTTATTTCTTTGCACCAGAACTTTGTCGCATTTCCATCGCTGCAACATTGCTTGTTGTGGAAGCGTCCCGCATCGTAAGGTACATTGACTTAAAGTGTCGCATCTTAAGAACTGAACTGAACTAAGCTAAACCTACCATTTTAAGTACAGTATTGTGGATTTTTGTCGTTTATGGTCTTGTGTTAAAACTATATAAAGAATACTTATTTTTGATATAAAACCCTGTGTGGTGTCCATCTGTAGTGTGTCACTAGATTACTGAATGTGTTCACAAATGCTTTACACACTGCCTCTGAGATAAGCCTGTCTGCTCGTGCCAAGCTACCAAAGGGGTGAGCAGGGGTTATTTTAGGAGTGTACCCCTTTACCCTGACTAGAGGCGAGGGTCCCTATTTGTCACAAGTACCTACCTGTGCCAACTAGAGACCCCCAATTCTAACACTCCCATTCTTCCAATGCCTCATATTGAGTTAACCTAGGTCTAGGTTCCAAATCATTCATTTTCAATCGCAAATTCTGAAGTATCCTCCCATTAAACGTACCATCCTTAGGAAAAGCTAACACACCATCATCCTTTGTGTATTCTACCCAGTTTTCCAACCACACGCATGTATGGTATCCCCTTTCCATCATCATAAAAGATGCTGGTGTCTTCGGTGGTGGAATAGGAATACCCTCTCTAGTCAACACAGGCTTATCCTTTATAAAGAAATTCTTTATTTTCTTAAAAAATGACATCTTTCTTTTCTCTCCATACATTCTTGAAGAACGGTGTAGGAAATTATATTCCGCAAACCCTTGAAATCTTCTACCTGATATTCTGGCCAGAATATCAAGCCAATTGTTACTGGGGGTTATGAGACCAAAGTATTGGCTTATGCTGATGACGTGGCGGTATTAACACCAAACCCAGCTGAGGCCATTTTAGAAATAAATAAAATCGCTGAGCGTTTTGGGCTTTTCTCGGGGTATGCTTTGAACAAGGGGAAAACTATTATTCTCTGTACAGACAATATCAAGTATAATGACCCAAGGAAAGCAGACACGGCTACCTATTTGGTGGTTTGTATAAGCGCTAAAATAGAGGAAATTAACAAATGCAATTTCGAACCCTTGATTAAAAATATGGGGAATGATCTAAGGAGAATTAACTGTTTACATTTGTCTATCATTGGGAGGGGCAATTTTGTAAAAATTACCATGCTTCCAAAGCTACTGTACTTGTTTCGGGCTATACCCCTGGCTATAGAAGATAATATTTTGAAAACATTAGAATCATTATTTTCCAATTTTATATGGCAATATGGGAAAATTAGGAGATCAATGAAATATTTAGCTCTACCACAAGACGGGTGGTTTAGCAATTCCTAATATCACTTTATATTATTGGGCGGCCCTTCTCCATCAAATGATTTCTTTGTTTATCATAGGGAATGATAAGGGAACAGAACAAGGTTTAAAAATACCTACTATATATGAACTCTCTATTGGGAAGAAAGCTCCAGGGCTCTTATTGAAACAATTAGAGCCAAGCTATTATAAAAAGGTCAAATTTAAGGTAATCCGTAGTGCATGGAATATTTGGAAGCAGGTCTCCAGCTTTATGGCAATCCCGAAGTTTAATAGATATACTCCTCTGTGGCATTCATCACTATTATCATCCCTGGTTAATGATGAAATGGGAAAGAAATGGGAAAGGATGGGCATAAGAACAATCGGGGATTTTTCTAGGGGGAGAACAAGATTTCTATTTCTCTGTACTACAAAGGGTTTTTGATATCCCTAATATTCAGTATTTTAAATTTGCTCAGATCAAAAACATCCTTGCCTTCAAAACCCCTAAGATCAAACTTGATAAGATACCACTCTTAGATACCATATCTAGGAAATCCATTAGAATTAGGAATTTGTATAGCCTGCTCCTTGATAAGATCCCAGATGATTTGGAAAAAAACGGAATCATCTTGGGCATTGAAGCTTGCTAATCCTGATGTTGATATTTATATGAGCCTTTAACATCTAAAATACTTTTATCCTCAAGCTTAAAAGCCCAATTGTATAAAACTATTTTTAACCTATATTTTACACCAGCTAAATTGTTTACATGGGGGAAAAGGATAGATGATCACTGTCCTAGATGTGGGCTAGGGCCAGCTACCCTGATTCATATGTTTTATGATTGTGACAAATTAACTTTGCTAAAAAAAGGCCTATCAGGGTACTGGGAAGAAGTATTTGGACATAGAGTAGATTTATCTCCTACTTTGCTGATTCTTGGTTATGATGGTTCATTGGGGCTAAGCGTAGAGGAGGAATTTTGTCTTTTTCTGGGGACAGTGGTATACAGGATATTACTTGCAGCAAGATGGAAAGATACTGATCCCCCAACTTTTCAAATGTGGCTCACCAGGCTCCTGGGAATCTATAATCAATAAAAGGCTATCTATGCCAGCAGGGGTAGGCAGGCCAGAACCCGGGGACAGAAGGCTTGGTCATTTATTGCCGCCTGGGCCAGAAACGTAAGGGGGCCATAGGAAGGAATTAACAGGAACAATGAACTGATCGATCTGCTTGTAAATATTTCCAAAAAGTACTGTGCATTTGTGGCTAAACTACCCGCTTATTGGATCTAGCTATTTTTAATATTTGATGTACTATATTATTCATAAGACTCCTTTTTTATATAACTACTGCCTTTTTATTAACTTTTTATGTAATTTATTGCTGGTTTTATCACTGTTTGCTATTTCATATATATGTATATTCTGGAACTGCTTAATAAAAAAAAAAAAGGAAATCTTCTACCTGTACGTGTTGCACTTACAGTCAAATCAAAATCCCGCATACAATCTTCTCTTCACCAATCCTAGCGCGGCTTCTAACTAGGTATCCAATCAAATCAGGCTCACACCCGTACTCTGACCAATGCCAGCGCGGCCTTTTCCTGACGTCAGTTCTGCTCCTTACTACTGACCCCTCCTTTACATCGGAGATGGACGTACATTGCCTTAAGAAGAGATTAATCATCCGTGAAGAAGGAATTAAGGCCACAACTCTGTGTTTCCTCTTCAGCATCTTTGGAACCTCCGGGCCCAAATTGGATTAGACCTTTATTTCCCACTAAATGTGAGAGGTGCATGCTAGGAAGGACTTCCTACTGCACATTCTAAGTGACATCAGTTCGCTTCTCTGGTGCTTTGGAGCCCTCTGGCCCACTTACTACATTTCTACCATCCAGTCAATGGTGGTCTATGGTGCCCCCGATCCTGTCCTGAGGAAAACCCCGGTGTAAGGACACAAACAACCTACTTTCGTTTTGGGGTCAAAACGTCGACCACGTCACTGCCCTATGCCAGTTTGGTTAACAGTGCTTTTTCACTGTGACAGTGTTTTTCAAACAATGGCTTCTCACTTGTCATCTTGCAAATATGAAGCCGAGCGAAGCCGGCTGTAACTGTAAAGAATGTTTTGATGCATCTAATGTCACTATCTTTCTCTCTCACCCTCACTGAGTGCACATTACCTTCTCCCCCTTTTTTCCCCCACCTCGTGGGGCACTTGGATTGATACGTTATTCCAGACATATTGCTGGATCTTGAACATCAATTTTGTTGCTCAATATGATTAAATAATATTGAAACTATCATCTTGATGTGTAATTAAGTTAATGCCTGCTGGCATTTAATTGAATGTGCTTTTCCAGAAATTATACGACTGGGACCCACCCTATTTTGTACTGCCGTCCTTTACAAGGCTGCTCCTGTCATACGCCCGCTGTGTCTACCAATCCCAGCACGGCTCACTGTGACGTCAGTCCAACTCTGACGATTTCTCACCCCTCCTTTACAAAGCTCCTCCTGTCACACACCCGCTGTGTCTACCAATCCCAGCGCGGCTCTCTGTGACGTCAGTACCACTCCGGCGACTGACCCTCCCTTTACAAGGTAATACGAAACTTTATTTCTCAATATTTTCTTTAAACTTCTTTGTTATTAACGACGTAAAAACATTCGCTACTCTGTCTGTTCCACTAAATCAAAGGATGGTTTACTTTTCACTGCGAGTAAAACCTTCCGCTTACTCCTCATACAAGCTCCAGAGAACCTGTTACTCCTCCGGTATCACCCGTTTGGGAAATTTGAGACCAAAGTTTCACCAGCGAACTCCTTTTGCTGTCAATCTAGCTCGGAAGAACCTGCTACTCCTTCAGGGTTACCCTTTCTAGGTGATATAACGCCTAAAGTTTCACTAGCAAACTCTTTGCTATCAAACACTCTCACTATTACACAGAAAATAGTCCCTACTTTAATACTGCCAGCCCTACCTAGCTTCTCAGTGTTATTCCAACAGATAAGTAACCTCACTGCAGTGTGGTTTCTATCGCCACCCGCTATTCATTCCCCGGGAATTTTCCAGATGACATAAAACAAGACGCTAACTCTTTTTGTTAAACATAAATCAATAATCTATACTTATCACCAAACTAATCACTAACAACCATAGCTCTGCTACCACTGAACTGATCCAGCAGCGTACTAGCAACAGATACTCCACTACCATATATTCACCTGGGCCCATACAACTTGCTTCCACTAAACACCAAGTAGACCGCTGGAACTTTTAGTTTTTTTTTTATTCTCATACCTCAAGATCTAGTTATTCCTTTTCTAACTAGAACCTTTCACTGATCATATAGTTCTTTCCTCTGGTCAATGGACCATTAGGTGGAACTAGTTGATGGTGATAATTAACATAACTTAAAAAAAAACCTTTCTTGATTAAATGAAATAATCACAGACTCGGAAAGTTTTAAAATCTTTATCTAAATTAGTTATTTGTGAACCATCTCAAACGTTTCAATACAAACACCCTCATTCGCAAGAGTGCCAAATTCAATCAATAATTCAAAAGATATAACAATTCAGATCCACACAACAACTATGCTCAGAAAGAAGAGGATAAAGAGAGAAGAGCATTTATCAAGACGATGAATTTATAATTACCAAGTATGGTGTGAAGACCAACCCCCTGGGCAAAGGGCTGGTAAGGACCCCAGGACAGATCAGGAGACAAAGATTTCAGGACAGGAATCAGGACAGGATACTTCACCTCTCTAAATACCGACGACTGCGTCGCACCCCTCTCTGGCACTCTCTTCCTCCTCGTGGTTCTTCCGCGATCTTCTTTCTAACCCACCCAAATTAAGTAGATTGTTCTGCATTCGAATTCTTCTTCGGCGTCTCACAGCATCAGCACCACCCTCAGCACCAATAGCATCCCGAGCCCTGTATGGCCTCTGCTGCTTCCGCTCCCAACGAACTCTCCTCGACCGAATAAAAATCTCCCTCTAACTAACTAAAACTACCTCATAAACTACCTCCATAAGCATGTACCACCCATTAATGTTTCAAATTTACAAAATACTAACTCTGATTGGACAGGCGAGGGGGGGATGATCATCACACCATGCTTACATTTCACTTATTTCTTTAAACCATTGTCTTCAAAACTCCTCCCCTCAAAACTTCATTCCCCACTTCCTTTCTCATACATCTTTAAACTTTATTAATACAAAATGTTGCGATCTCTTGAATAAAGTTCCTTTATATGAACTCTTCACCCTCATGTTCCCAGGGCACATCTTCGCTGGCCTTGGACGCATGACAAGTCCTTAGTCATCTTTCATACTTTCTCGCCAAGCCGCATGCGTTGCGCAACGTCAGTTTGCTCGACTCAGACATATTTGACAGGCCCAAATACGCACTAATAATAAAGTCAAAAAGGGAAAATGTTATTCTCAAAAATAAATGATTTCACTGTATACCACCAACCTCTACTCTAACCCATTCAATTTATTATTTCCCTTTCTGCATTTGCGTTAGTATAAAACCTATTTTCTAATTTCAGCAAGCAGGTGCCATGCATGTGAGTTTTCAAGCGGCCATTTTATGGTTCTTTGCGCAGGCGCCAGAATTTTCCTCCAAGCGTTAATACGTCATACTACGTAGATGCAGTAGACGCATGCGCAGTAAAGATCCCGTGTTAGAATACATCTTAGTCCTTTGTTCATGTTATTGCAGTTAGTAAACACATAGGCAAGCTTCATTTTCTTCCGCATATAAAGGAAATGCGTATTATTAATCACAAAACACGTTGTTAGTAAATCGTTAGTGAGTTTAAACGAGAGGATTGCTTCAGAGCAAGTCTCATTTACGAGTCCTTGCTCCATCAATATCACCCTCTTTACTGGGATTTCCACATAAGGCAGGCAACTGGATAATAAAGGGGTGGAGTGGGGGAGAACAATATCATTCCAGTCTGCTTATTTACGCAGAGGAGCAGATATGGGTGGGTTAACCCACCTCAAAGCGCCAATAATTAAAAGTTACTAAACAAGTCCCTGCATGAATACACTGATCAAAAGTATGTATAAATGTAAACTTTTTTTATTTCTAGCCTAGTATCGAATTTGTCTAACTTAGGCAGCCACTACTGTTTTACTGAATGTTCTCGGAATGTGAACTGCACTGTACAGCTGCTGCACCAACAGTTGTAAGTCTGCATTTATGTAAAACATAACAGGAGTGAAGGAATTTAGGGGCATATTTACAAGCCCTCACCGCCACCGGAGCGCCACTTTTTTTGATGCTCCGGTGGCGCAGCTCCATTTTCCATATTTACAAAGTGGGTCTAAGCCACTTTGTGTGACTTAACGCCACCATGAAAATATGCCCCTTTCCACCTCAGTCCTCTGCGGCATAGGGGCGTGCAATGGGTGTTGCTGTGGGTGTTCCACCGCATCACCCATTGCTTCTTGATGCTGCCCCAGATTTACAAGGCTGAGGCAGCGCCAAAAACGAATGCCATGGAATACAAGGTGTTAGAATGGCAATACGAGGAGAAATTGTTAATTTCTCCTTGTTTTTTGCTCTTTTCATGTGTGCTGCATTTTGCAGTACACATAGAAGGTGCAAATCGCCATTATTGATTGTTTACGTGCAGGAAGGTGTGCCTTCCTGCACAAATACAATGATCCCTGCAGCGCAGGCACCCTTGCAACATGGCGGCAGGGTGCCTGCGCTGGCGCTAGGCAGCTTTTTTTGCCAAGCGCTAGGGGAAACACAGGAGTGAAGGAATCTAGGGGCATATTTACAAGCCCTCAGCGCCACCGGAGCATCACTTATTTTGACGCTCCGGTGGCGCAGTGCCATTTTCCATATTTGCAAGGTGGCGTTAAGTCACTTAAGGTGGCTTAATGCCACCTTGTAAATATGCCTCTTTCTGCCGCAGTCCTCTGCAGCAAAGGTACGTGCAATGGGTGTTGCTGTGGGCGTTCTACCGCAACATCCATTGCTTTTTGACGCTGCCCCAGATTTACAAGGCTGAGGCAGTGCCAAAAATTAACACCATGGAATACAAGGTGTTAGAATGGTGATACGAGGATGAATTATTAATTTCTCCTTGTTGTTTGCTCTTTCCATATGTGCTGCATTCTGCAGCACATATAGAAGGTGCAAATCGCCATTATTGATTGTTTATGTGCAGGATGGTGTCCCTTCCTGCGCATACACAGTCATCTCTGCAGCGCAGGCACCCTTTGCAACATGGCGGCAAGGTGCCTGCGCTGGGCACCTTTTTTTTTGCGCAAGCACTAGGGCAAACGTAGGGATGCACCGGATTATTGTGAATACAGCGCATCCCAGCGTTTTGAAAATGTCAGAGCCCGGGGCTACCAAATTTGGCGCAGCTCTGCGTTTCGACATTTTATTGTAAATATGCCCCTTAGTTACATATGATACATTTTAACAACTGGACTTATTGGGAAGAATCAAAAATCATTACCTGCACAATACTCCAAACGAGTGCAGTCTGTCTGTTGTGTTTATGAGTCGAGAGCAAGGGATGTAAGAAGCATGTTAATGCACGGTGCAAATGAACATGATGACGCTTTGAGAATGTCAAGCAGGGCAGGGAGTGCACAGCTGGATGGATCCAGAGCACAAGATTTGCGGAAGAGGAAGGAGGGGTTTGCACTTAGCAGCGATCTCCAAGGTGGGCACGCGCTCTTAAACTGAACATACCAGAGGGGATGCGCGTTCTCATTGCATTGGAGAGACCACATGAAAGTCAAATGACTGTAGAGGCTCACGGGCCTGAATTGACAGCACCGATATTATGGACTTATCACTAAATTGGCTTCCATTCTATTTCAGATCCGTAGAAAGGAATTCTAACCTGGGGTCAACAAGCAACTATTGGATGCACAATAAAATCTACTTTATATGCAGAGAGAGAGAAGCTAATATTGCGCACGCTGCAGAATAAACCCGCCTCTGGCTGTATTGATTCACAGAGTGAAATATGCACGGAAGGGGAGAGGGTGATAACAGGGAAACTCCAGCGTTTCTCATTGTCTACTATAGATTTCAGACAAAGCAGGTCTGTCCGTCCGTCCTTTTGTCTGTCTGCGTATATCTTCCATAAAAAAAACTCCAGTGGAAGGGGCATTATAATTGCAACGAAAGAATTAAAAAGTGCCTAAATCTAACTAAGATGTCAAATATTGGCAATACATTTACTCCCGTCATTCACAGCTCCTGTACATTTCGTACATAATCAAATAATCATTGATGCCACTACACATAGCGCTATTGGTGTTATCAATGATCAGATCACTTATGACGCCCCTGAAGACATCACTGATAACATCACCTATCAGGAATCATTTCCAAAGTTAGGAAAGGTACTGATCGGGGAAATATGTTGCCAACACAACACTATCCATTTGTTCTTTACACTAGTGGTTTCTCTAGATGTCCACATACACTCCTAGGGGTCAATTACGATGCCGTACGGAAAGGCTTCGAACGGGATTCGGATTCGGCGAATCCGATTCGGAACCTATGTTTCCGTCCGACCAATCAATCAATCATCAATCATGGGTTTGTTAAGCGCGACTACTCACCCATAAGGTGACCGAATCGGACACCTTTCTGGACGACCGATTATGATGCAAGGAAACTGTTCGGGCTGTCCGAATTGGTTCCAAACGGCATTCAGACAGCCCGAGTCGTACAGAGCCGGTTTGTACAGCTCTATGGACACGGTTTCCGAACGAGCGATTACGATGACCGGTTCGGACAGCCGTTCAGATTTCGACTGCCCGACACAAAACGGCTGTTGGAATCTGACTTCGGGGGCCTGTAGCAGGCCTCCGTCACCCTGAGGCCTCCGGTTGAGGCCCGTGGGGGTACCCAAGGGACCCTCTTTCAAACCATGCACAGTGTGGCAAGTACCATGGGGTGCCCGTCACAGGGTGCATGGTTTTCCCCAACCACCCCTTTTTTCAATGGGAGCCTGTGTTCTCGTTCGGAACACAGGCTCCCATTGAAGTCAATGCGAGTCCAACCGAACGATGTTGGGAAGCATTGTAATCGGTCACTCGGACTCGCAGAACCCGAGTCGGTCGGAAACGATTCCGAAACCAATTCGGTCCGAAGAGTCTCCGAGTGACATCGTAATTGGCCCCTTAGATGGAAAGTTATGTGCACTCTAAGGTTTCAGTAGGATTATGCTACTAGCAGGTGTGATTTACTCCTGTAGTACCCCAGGCGTACTCCATAATTCAAGCCATGTGAACTACGAGAGTTAATCACAAAGGGGCAGATTTACAAGCCCCTTGCGCCACTTTTGCAACACTTTTCCCATGTTAAAAATTACGCAAAAGTGGTGCAAGGGCCTTGTAAATAAGCCCCAAAATGTCTATCTTGGTATAGCGGTCCCTCTGACACATTTTTACTGCCTATGTTATCTAAAGCTCTAACTTCAAAATGAAGTATTACAGTCATTGGGCCGGATTATGAGTTTGGCGTTCTTACCACCATATGGCCGCAGTGGTGGTCCTGAGTACACTACCGAGTAGGTGGTCTCCCGCCCGCTATATTATGATGTTCCCGATGTGCTGGCAGTCTCTTGGCAGCATTGTCCTGATGGAGTGACGTTTTGCTGCTTGAAAGATAGGTGAGTACAACGTGTGTATATCTGAAACACATATGTATGTTGTGTATGTGTTGTAATGTATATGTAGGTCATGTGTACTGTATGTTTTGTTGCATGTTAAACATAACTGTTACCATGCACTACATGAGAGAAGTGACGGTGAAACCTACCTTTGAATTCGGCGACAACGGGGTTGCAGAGCATCGTGCTCTGGTTGCAGCAGCACAGGAGGGACCTGAACAATGGCGTGCAACACTGATTACAAAGTAGGACCCCGAAAGAAGGTGGGTTTTCACCTCTTTTTATGCCTTTCCACCGACTTGAGCATGGCGGTGTCCCCGCCAGAAAAAGCTCAATGGAAAGGCAGATCATAATCCCGATGGCAGGAACCTTGGCAAGACTACCTCCAGGACCCAACTCTGGCTTTCTCGCTGTCGATGCGGTAGCAGGAGTCTCGGCAGCGGCGGCGGTCTAGCAGCACTCTTATAGCCAAGTTACTCGCAGTTCGGGCTGGACTGTTCCCATGAGTAACAGGGTCAAGACTGGTTTGCATATGGCTGGGTCCAAACTGGGGTGGCATAGTGAGCAAAAGAACGATGGATTAAACCCAGATCTGTGACTGGGGGTGAGTGTTTGAAAAGTTTCAGCACTCCATACATCATCTTGTTGTGTTTGCTATGTTTGCCCTAAGTGGCCAAGGGTATGCCCAGATGTGGGTCCGTTGCTTGCTTTGCAATTGGATTCAAGCTAGCCTGGCTGATGAGGGGTGAAACCCCAAAACCAGTCCCAGGATGCTTGTTTAAGGTCTAGGGAGGACCTGGCCTTGCAGTTCGGGCTGAACTGTTCCCATGAGGAACAGGATCAAGACAGATTTGCATATGGCTGGGTGCAAACTGGGGTGGCATAGTGTGCAAAAGAATGATGGATTAAACCCAGATCTGTGACTGGGTGTTAGTGGTTAAAAAGTTTTAGCACTCCATAAATCATCTTGTTGTGTTTTCTATGTTCGCCCTAAGTGGTCAAGGTTATGCCCAGTCATGGGTCCCTTGCTCGCTGTGTCACTGTATTCAAGCTAACCTGGTTGATGAGGGGTGATACCCCGAAACCGGTCCCAGGATGCTTGTTTCCAGTCTATGGAGGACCTGGCTTGGCAGTTCAGGCTGGACTGTTCCCATGAGGAACAGGGTCAAGACTGATTTGCATATGGTTGGGTCCAAACTGGGGTGGCATAGTGAGCAAAGGAACGATGGATTAAACCCAGATTTGTGACTGGGGTAAGTGGTTGAAAAGTTTCAGCACTCCGTCCATCATCTTGTGTTTGCTATATTCGCCCTAAATGGCCAAGGGTATGCTCAGACGTGGGTCCCTTGCTCGCTGTGTCACTGGATTCAAGCTAGCCTGGCTGATGAGGAGTGAAACCCCGAAACCGGTCCCAGGATACTTGTTTCCGGTTTAGGGAGGAGCTGGCCTGGCAGTTTCTGCTGGACTGTTCCCAAGAGGAACAGGGTCAAGACTGATTTGCATATGGCTGGGTCCAAACCAGTGTGGCATAGTGAGCAAAATAACAATGGATTAAACCAAGATCTGTGACTGGGGGTGAGTGGTTGAAAAGTTTCAGCACTCCATCCATCATCTTGTTGTGTTTGCTAAGTTCCCAACATGATCATAATCGGGTGGTCCGACCACTGCAACGAGCAAAAAAGCGACAGCGGTGCCTTTCCGCCAAACTCGTAATCAGGCCAATAGCTTTGTGATTTGTACAGCCTTGTACAACATAAATTGTCGCTATAAATGTTTGGAAATTGGGTTGCTGGTTGAGGGGGGTGAAACCCTACTCAAACAGCAATCACAATTTCTATCAGGGGAAGTCACAAGCAAACCCCAAATTCACCTGTGCTTAACCCTCTGGTGGCTTGGCACAAAGCAGTCAGGCTTAACGTAGAGGCACTGTGTATTTATGCAGCCCACAAACAGCATTAAAGTGAAAAAACTATAAGAAAAACCCCACACCAATTTAGAAAAATAGAGTAAAGTGTATTAAATTATTTGAGAGCAAAACAACAAAACTCTAAGTAGTAGTAGAACCGGAGATATGCAATTTTGAAGATTTAAAAGAAAATAGTCCCTAGAAGCACACAGCACCAACCTTTGTTATTTGGTTGCGTCACATGTTCAGGCCAACCGTGACAGAGCGTGGGCCAGATACAGGGACCAAGTTAGGTCAGCTAAACAAAGTCCCTTAAGCCCTGGTTTGTGGAACGGTGCGAGATCCCGCATTGTGGATGTGTGCACAGCATCAGTTCCGGGAAGCTGCTGGGCTGTGAGTCCTGCGCCGTTGTTGAGGATGCCATTGACTAGTCTTGCAATGCAAAGTACAACATCGAGGATGCGTCACCCAGCAATGGTTCCAAAGAAGCTGTGAGGCTGTAATGTGAAGTCATCCTCGAGGATGTAGTCAATGACGGGGCTTGCTATATGAAGGCCTGTGTAGAGGATGCATCTCACAGCAGCAGTTCAGAGAAGGCTGACGGCTGTGATACAAGGTCTTGTGTTGGGAATGCGTAGTGCTGCAGCAGTTCTGAAGCTGCCCTGCGAGTAGATGCGTTGCGCTGTGTCGGTTCTGCCCACAGGACTACAGCTGGACTGGCAGAGCACTTTCAGGCCCGCTTCCAATGGTCCAGGAATGCGGAGGCACCACTTGGGGGTAGGACTCAGAGCAGGCATCGTTCAGGTGCTGGGGTCAATTGTAATTGTAATTGCATTTATATAGCGCTTACTACAACTAACGAGGCATTAAAGCGCTTTTTGGTAAGTAGCACACTTCTCCGGAACCCAAAAAGTATTAATGGTGAATTAGTATAGGGAAATATGAAATTAATTTGAGCGGTGGAGATGTGAGTATGTTACTCGGACTGCAAAGGATAGCGTAGGGATAGAAGAGGAAAGGGTCTAGAAAGTGCTATTTGGATATCATAGCAGTAGGAGGAGGTTTGGGATGAGTAAAGGAGAGATAGAAGAGGGAAGATCTCTAGAAGTGGATTAGGGAGAGAGATGAGGTGTCAGATGAGTCTAGAAGGGATACATGAAGAAAGAGTTTAGAAAGGCAAGTTCATTACCATTTTATTTTTCATCCCCCATCCCGAGCTGAGTGTCAGGATGGGGGCGGACTGCTGCTGATTGACAACAGCAGGGAGATGGGTGGGCTGTCTAATACACTGTTTAAAGTGTGCATGTCTTTTTGGCCAGCCGTCTTCTTACAGCCACCACACATGCTCACTTTAAACCTCTCAACCCAGCTGTCTTAAGACAGGTAGGTTGAGAGTAAGTGCAGGCCTCCGGTGTGCTGTGGAGCGCCAAGTGAGGCCGCTCCCTTCAATCAGGGTGCTGCTCACATGCTGCATATGAGGAGCGCCTGGATTGGCCAGCATGCAGTTCCAGTTCCTGCTAAGAAGTCCAGAGCAAGGACGTCGTGTTAGGTACTTTTTAAAAAATAATAATTTTGTGCACGTCCCCCCTCCCCGTAGATACCAGCCGCCACTGGGCTTGTTTGAGAGTTCTGAGTACTAAAGAGGTTTGAGATGATGCAGGGAGGGGTAGACGAGGGAAGGGTTATTTTGGAGATCATAGTAGTAGAATGGGATTTGGGATGAGTCAGAGAGTGGAGGTAGAGGATATATTGAGAGAGGATTAGGGTGAAAAATAGGATAGTGCATTGTGGAGAGTAGTGGAATGAGGTTTGGGATGAGTCAGAGAGTGGCGGTAGAGGATACATTGAGAGAGGTATAGGGTGAGATAGAGGGTGCTGCATTGGAGATGCTGAATTAGGAGAACAGTGATAAATATAAAGATACATAGGTACATGGTAGGTATATATGTATAGGGAAAGTAATATATCTGGATTTAAGTTGTATTTAATAAACTCAGACTTTCATGTGTTGCTGTACTTTAAGCTAATTTATTTACAAATCATTGTTTTCCCTATTTGTGCTTTAAAACATTCAATAGTGAAGCAATTGTAGATAAATATGATGAAAATCTACTTATTTATGCAGTGACCTATACACATGTTAAACATAGAATAATATAATGTTAAGTAATATGTACATTTGTTAAGCCGACCTAATGAATATCTATATAGGGTGGTCTTCCCCCAGACTTTTTGCCTTCCTCCTTCATTTTTGCTGATCTTATTTTGGCTGGCTTCAGGACTCTGCACACTTTACCACTACTAACCAGTGCTAAAGTGCATGTGCTCACTCCTTAAAATATGGTAACATTGGCTTATTCACAATTGGCATATTTAATTATAAGTCCCTAGTAAAGGGGTAGTACATGTGCCCAGGACCTGTAAATTAAATGCTACTAGTGGGCCTGCAGCAACGATTATGCCATCCACTTAATTAACCCGTTTAAACTTGTCCCAGGCCTACCATTGCAGCCTGTGTGCAGTTTGAAAACTGCCAGTTCGACCTGGCAAAATAACCCTTTACCAGGCCTAAGCCTTCCTTTGTAATACATATAAGTCACCCCTAGGATATGCCATGGGCAGCCCAGAGAACAGGATGCAGTGTTTTTAAAAGGTATGACATATACGTTTAAGTTTGACATCTCCAGGTAGTGAAAAACTCTTGAATTTGTTTTTCACTATTGCAAGACCTATCTCTCCCATAGACTAACATTGGAGTTCCCTTATTACATTTAATAGGCTGTAATTTCCGAAAGGGAGCAAGTAACCAATTCAAGCTTGGTGTCTTTGGAATTTTAATGAAAAATCCTAATTTATAGTGTAGTTGGATTTCTAATTACAATTTTGAAAATGCCACTTTTAGAAAGTTGAAAAAACAGATTAGAGGATGCACTCCTTCCCTTAAACTTGATTCCATCATCATGCTTGAAAAACTTCATAAGTACGTGCGTGCGTGCAGTGGCTGTGAATCGTCCCCAAATCACAGCTGATACATAAGTATACAAAAAAGGGCACCTCCATCGCGCACCCGACTGTCGCACTGCAATGTGGGAAATCCTCCCTCCAATGTGTCATATTAATCCAAGTACTCTCATTTAATCACTCGATACCAATAGTTATCCAATTCCTTATTGATTTATCAGTATTCTAATCATCACTGCGGAGACAGCTTTATTGCTCCTGAATTCTTTATTCATAATTTTTCTAATGTCTCCTGCGTGCCCATCCGGGCTTTTCACAGCAACACGTACAGGTCAATTTTATCTCAAAGTAGGCCCATTTATTCATATCCAATGCATTTCGAGCGCAAAGGCTCTTCTTCAGGGATCTCTAAGACACAAGATAAAAAAAGCAGTTCAGCTCACCACTCAATGTTAACCCAATTTTCGTTCGACCCTTTATTTCAGCTGTGCTCACCCAGGTGATCTTGATCATACGTAGGGGTCAGCATTAGCGTGGGGTTTTGTTTTCACTCGCGAGGTGCACTGTGGGAGTTTGAGTTTTTAGTTTAGTTTTGGAGATTTTGCGGCACAGCCATTGGGTGAAACAGGTCATAGGGTTTGAGTCGAACAGAGTAGTATTACGTATGATCAAGATCACCTGGGTGAGCACAGCTGAAATAAAGGGTCGAACGACAGGAAGTGAGATAACAGTCTGTGTGCTTATGGAGAATAGTACGAGGAGGTCAGGTTGACGGTCGTGGTTCTATATTGCAAGGTAAATGGGGCAGGCGGGGTCAGTGGGTTATATTCAGAGTAAATGAGGTTAGATAAACAAGAGGGGTGGGGGTGTTTTGAGGAATGGACGTCACTGTATATTTTTTGCATGGATAGTATGCTTTGCAACAGATACGTTTTTGGGTTATAAGGGGTTGAGGAGGGTTAGACTTAGGAAGTCGTTTTCGAGTTATAGCACATGGAATGAGTGAGAGATGGGTTGGGGAACTGGGGTTGGATGAGGTGGGTGTCATTGGCATTTGAGATATTATTTAGAAAATTGGGTTAACATTGAGTGGTGAGCTGAACTGCTTTTTTTATCTTGTGTCTTAGAGATCCCTGAAGAAGAGCCTTTGCGCTCGAAATGCATTGGATATGAATAAATGGGCCTACTTTGAGATAAAATTGACCTGTACGTGTTGCTGTGAAAAGCCCGGATGGGCACGCAGGAGACATTAGAAAAATTATGAATAAAGAATTCAGGAGCAATAAAGCTGTCTCCGCAGTGATGATTAGAATACTGATAAATCAATAAGGAATTGGATAACTATTGGTATCGAGTGATTAAATGAGAGTACTTGGATTAATATGACACATTGGAGGGAGGATTTCCCACATTGCAGTGCGACAGTCGGGTGCGCGATGGAGGTGCCCTTTTTTGTATACTTTTAGAAAGTTGGCATTTTCCTGCCTTAGCCATTTAGCGCCTGTATCTGGTCACATGACTGGGTTAAGCAGACAGTTGAGCTTTGTGTTTTCATCCTGGACAGTCACACACAATAGGGAGCTTAGGTGTGACTGGGTGCTATCACTGGCAAGATGGGAGGGAGGAGCTGGGCACCACCCGACTCATATGAGAATAGGCTGTGTCCTGCATTCACACAAAGAGCTGCATACCTCCCGTAGATAGTCTGGAGCCAGGACAGGGAAGGCAGGATGCCTGGGGACTTCAAAGGGAACCCCCTAGAAGCTTCTTTACCACTTCACAGGTACAACTGAGTATAAATACACGACCTCAGACACCACCACCATTTCAGTACACTTCTGGATGTGTTGATACTCTACCAGGAAGAAGGACTGCTGTGCTGCAGGTCTGCCACTCTGCCAGACTGCTGCCCTGCTAGACTACTGCCTGTTGCCTAGGTGAGAAGGACTGGACCTGCATCACTTGAACCCAGAACCCCAGAGTGACTCCAAGGGCTAGTTGCCTGGCCTCCTGATTTGAGCCAAAGGGACAGAAGGCTCCAACAACCTTGACCCAACAACTGGACTCTGCCATCTGTGAGTCTACACTGGCAAGTGGTGCCACCCTAGTCTTGGACCCTTGGAAGTGGGCCTAAGGTACCCTGCCAGCCTTTGCAAATCCAGAGGAACCGACCCATCTCCTCTGCTGTGCGGCACACCCCGAGCAGAACTGACGGATTGCTACTATTGCCTGGATCGGAAGACCCGCATCGCAGCTTGTCGCCATATCAGAACTGTCACTGCATCATGCATCCTCGGCACAGGCTCTCGCATCCCTTTTCGGCGGCTGCCTCAATAATGACGCCAGAATCCGTGAAGCAGCTCCTCGGAAGAGATGCATCGCCCCGGCTGCGCAGAACATCCTGGACTCCAAACTTCGCATCGCAAGCCATCGTCAACAGGATCCTCGATGACGGTTCAGGACCTTGCACCACAGCCACACCGCATCTGGGTAATGATGCATCTCTTTGGCTGCACGACGCATCTTCGATATGGATCCTCGCAACACTCCACAAAACCGTTTTTAAGGTACTCTGTTCTATGTCCCTAACTGGGTACCTGTAGCCAACCCGAGCTCCATCACAGTCAACCTGAACTTGTGACTTTGTACCAGTCCGGCGCAACCAGATATCCACAGTTGGTGCTTTACTCCTTTTGGCGCAATCATCGCTAAAATCTTTTAAAATGAATATCTCCAGTTCCCCTAATTAGATTTTTGTTGTTTTGGTCTTGTTTTATTTATTAAAAATTACTCAATTTTTTAAAATTTGTGTGGTGTATTTTTACTGTGTTACTGTTTGAAGTGTTGCACAAATACTTTACACATTACCTTTGAGTTAAGCTGGAATGCTCTGTGCCAAGCTATCCGAGGGATGAACACGGGTTAATTTAGGGTTTGCTTGTGACTTCACTCTGAGAAGAATTGTGGGTGCTGCTTGAGAAGGGTTTCATCCCCTCAACCAGTAACCCAATTTCTTACAAGTACAATACACAAACATACAAAATAAGTTGTGCTTTTACACTATTCCTCCCTCTTCACCTTTCTGCATTCTTTTAAAAACCTTAACACATACCTGAGTCAATCTTGAGACGTAGAACATCCTGCTAATATCTCACTACAGATACTCCTAGGGGTGTGTGTGTTCTCAAAATAAAAATCTTCCTTATGTGGGAAGCAACAAAGTAGTGCTGTACGACAAAGTAGGGAACGACTGATTAACTGTTAAATTTGTGGCTCTCCTTGGAGGCTTTATCACTGTTCGTTCAGCAGTGGTTTCTGAACAGCAACTTATACCCTTCCATTGGCTAACCGACAGGATCTTCGTTCTCCAGTCTTACTTTCTATTCTTCCATATGCGTTATCCAGAAAGACACTTTGAGGATGTACAAGGTTATATGCAGTGCTTTACAAAAACCTCAAATAAAAATAAGGTAAGGTAACTTACATTTTCCATCAGTTGTGACCATGAATCATTTTTTGTTAATGTGTAGTAGCTGACAGGTGGCTAACAATGTGGGTAAAAGCCAAGAGTTAATTAATGTCCTTGAGCCAAAGCCAGTAGTACACGGTTTTACAATTTAAACATACTGAATAGCTACTTACTCAACAATCTAGAGTGATTTAGGTCTTGAAGGGAAATGGAAAACACTATATAAATACCAATATAATACATTATGTATCTACGTCATTTAAAACATTTTTACAATAGACTACTTTTGTATTAATGGCAATTATTAGTGAAGAGTAACCGACAGGACAATACCATGAAAGGCCTGGTTTACATTTTGAAAGTAATGGAAGATGCTTCAATTTGCTATGGTATACTTGGAGGAAAGTTGATCACTAAATATCCTCCACGTTATTAGGGTAGAGGGAATTCAGCTAATGGATTCTTCTCTGGATTTGGTATTTCATTCATAAATTGGAGGATTTCCTAAAAATTGAGAGCATCATTGAGGGTTAACCAGTGTAGCAGAAGCATCGTCACCATTGCACCAGGGTCAGATGGTGGGACCAATTTAGTGATTCCAGTCGGCGCATGGGATTTTTTCTCTCACAGCGACTCTAACCACGCATACAGGACCCACTCTGTAAAAGGATTTATAGAGCCCTATTTACCACTTATGAATGCGATTACTAAAAATCGATCTCCCAAGTCATGTGCTGCACCTCACCTGCTTCATGGAAGGCTTTTTGCTCTTCTCCATGTCCTGCATACCTTTTGTTCCTTGTCCTCCATCTTTTCCTCTGTCCTCACTTGTTGAGTGGTGATATGATGGCAGATGCAGGCTGGGGAAATGAAGAAAGGCTGTAACCCAGAAATGAAGTCTGTTTGGTTCTGCAGTCTGCCTCCTTTGTGCAAACATTGTCCTTTCCCAGGCCGACGTCTTTTGTCTTCTTTCTTTTTAATTTGGGATGCCCCTAATAATCTAATTTCAAATTCTCATTCAGCACTGTTTTTCTTTGAAGCTTTTTCAACATATTCCCACCTCACTCCCTATGCTGCATTTTTCTGTTTTGACATGGGAGGTGGCAGTGATATAGTGCTGGTAGTTGTTTTTATCAACAGATTATGTGCAGCGCTATGTAAGCTGCATACCAACATGGTAGAGGAGTAGAATGTGCTGGATGGTGGAGCCTGAGCGAAGGTGTGTTATCGTATGTTACCTCTTGCCTCCCTTCTCAGACGCTCTAGAATTTAGTACCATATTTAGGGCGAGGACATTCAGCTATACATGAGAATATCTTTCCCAAATGGCATTGCATTTCTTATCCAAACTCTCAAAGAAATCCAAAATTGGATGACTTCCGTCTGACTCAAGTTCAACCTTCTTAAACAGAACTTCTCCTGATCTCCCCTCCCACATGCATCATTGCTCAAGAGAGGCTTGTGCAGGTAAGAGCAGTGGGGCGGAGTGGGGGGCGGACTCGACAGACGACACCCCCTCCCCACCGCTCTTACCTGCACGGGCCACTCCTGTCTTTGTTTCACATGACTGGCTCAACACAGTCTCTGACTGCTAAACCAAAAGGTTTTAACCTGGGCAGGAATTTAAATCTTAAGAACGTGCCAATCCTTTGGCCAACGGGGCACAGTGCTGTAAGGAACTGCAACTTTGACCCTGGACGAGGATTTCAACCTGGTGCTATTGAGATTGGGCTATGGCAACTCACTACTTGTAGGATCTTTGAGGCTTCACCTAGCCCCTCAAAGTCACCCTGCAAGCAGCTCTCACACTGGTCACTGGAGCAAGTAAGTCTGAGTATCCTACTCCCTTTTTAATCTCTGATGAATGGCTCCATATCATGGCAAGAAGTATTTCCAAACTGACTTGTCTCTTTCATAAAGCACATAAGCGAAAAAAATACTAACAAGCTGGCCATTTCCGGCAGCCAATGTCACCTCTGAAGAAATAACTAAAAACACTTTATTTATCGTAAGTCCACCAAGGGTCCAGAACTCTAGTCCACCTTCCAGAAGGACCATTCCATTCAACTACTCCTAAAAACAAGCATTTGCAATGCAATAGGTCCCGCATTTGCGTGAGTTTAAGCTATTGGCATTGTGAATGACAATGCCTTTTATTTATCTGTTTTGCTAACTTAACACATAAATAAAAGGCAATGTCATTTACAATGCCAATAGCTCAAACTCTTGTAAATGCGAGTCATATTCAAAGAAGCGGCCGCCATTGTCCCGGGCTGCTCTGAAAGTGAAATGCTCGCATGGTGCGCTGAATGCTGCAGGAAAGCACGTCGTGCCTGCAGTAGGAGAAACTCATTAAAGAAAATAGTGCTTACAGACTAAAAAAGACGTACCGTGTAACAACCGAAGTAAAAGGGGCAGTCCTCATGGGAGGTTACTAATGAACGGTAAATACACAAAGAGAGGGGGGGGTCCGGAGGAAGTTTTAGAGACCTGGTAGGATTTGTTCCCCAAACAATAATCATACAAATACAAAAGAATCCTCGGGTCTAGAAAGAAACAAACTACGAAGAGACACAAGAGATTATGTCTCAGAGCTCACGGGGGATCCTTTCTTCAGGACGAAATCCCATCACCCTCCATAGGTGGCATGCTTCATCATCTGGGATTCTCCTCTTGGTGGGAGAACCTAGCCCCGCCAAGGCCTACAATCCCCTCTCTGAGAGGGAGGAGCACAGGGATGTTTTAATCCTACTCTATCTAGGATGTACTAAATCCTACAGATGTGAGGTTAAGGACTGGTTGGGTGACGAGCGCAGCGCAACAAAACTAGCAAAAAGTGGGGGCGTGGCTTCGTGCTGAAGCGAGATGGCCGCGTAAGGGAGCAGCTCCGTCCCGCTAAGCCCTGAAACCGCACCATCCGACACATTTATCCGACCCCCACTCACGGGGACGGCCTCCAGAATTGCTCCGGACCTTGCCTGGCTGGTCGCCGCGGCCCCCGCCGTTCCGCGGGGCAAGCGAGACACCGGTTGACCTTGCGGCCTGTTTGAGGCATCACTCCGGGAGCTGGGGTGGCGGCGTGGCCCGCGAGTCCTGCGGGCGCGAGCGGCCGTGAACATCACGAGACACCGGGGACTGTGGCCTGGTCCCGGGGGAGAGGAGCCTGAGGTGTAGCGGTGGCAGTGCCCGCCTTCAAGTCACTCCTGGAGCAGTGGGGGTCTCGGGTGTCCCACCCCGCCGCACCCTTGGTCTACCCTGCCTGCGGGGAGAGTGGGGAGCCCCGGTGCCTTTGCGGCCTCATCGAAGCACCGGTCGGGTGCCCAACGGATTCCTCAACCTCGTGGGACTCCTACGGGCGGGTGGCGCCGAGGCTGTGCGGTGCGGGAGGCTGTGACCCACCTCCCCCTGGCCCGCCCATGTGAGCCCGAAATCCGGTGTGCCGCGCTGAATACTGGCATTGTACCTGGAGCGGCATCGTGAATTAACAGGTGCGGCCCTTTGAGGGAGGAGGAGGTCGTGATCCGGCTGTTGCGCACGGACTCCACTGCGGGGCCTGAGGTATTGGACCCTGGGAATTTGACACTGCGGGGCCCCCCCCGTTCTTCACCCCCCCTTTCCTTTAATCGCCTTCGAAAGACGCTGTTCAACTCGGGGAGTGGTGGGGAGGGGCGAGGCCCCCGCCGGTGCGGCAGCCCTCCAGAGACATTTGCAGCCTGTATCCCCCTTGGGGGTCCGAGACGTGACCGGTGCGTCCCACGCGCGGATTGAGTGGTGCGGAGCGGTGGGCACACAGTAAACATGAGTGGAAGGGGCACCAAGCAGTTGCAGCAAAACAAGCTGGATAAATACGCCTTTTCCAAAGCGGCGGGTCCTTCTGCCTCCTCCCGAGATGAGCCGACGGGAGACGCGGGGGACGGTCCCCCCGGCCTTTCCTTGAAGGATGTCATGGAGGCGATAGCTGGGGTTCGCACGTCGATGGAACAGAGAACGGACGCCATCGCAGTGGAGATGACTCTCATCAGAGCGGACTTTGCGAAAATGAGGGAGAAGGTCCAACAGCTCCAAGTGACCACAACCAGCCTTGTCGAGGACATTTCACAGATCCAAACCAAACTCCACAGCCTGCAATCTTTCCGAAAGTACGCAGAGGACAAGCTGGACGACTACGAGGGGCGCTCCCGGCGCAACAACGTTCGCATTATTGGAGTGCCGGAGAGGGCGGAGGGGCAGTCGCCGGACCTCTTTGTTGAGGAACTGATACTTAGGCACCTTTGCCCTAAGGGACTGTCCAAGTTCTTTGTTGTGGAACGAGCGCACAGGGTCCCCGGGGGACGTCCGAAACCTGGGCCCCCCCCCCGGCCCCTTCTCGCTAGGCTGCTTAATTTCCGTGACCGGGACATAATTTTACAATGTGCCAGGGCAGCTCCCCCTCTCAAATACGAAAATGCAGTCATTTCCTTCTTTCCGGACTTCACTCAGGCCGTCCAGAAACAAAGAAGATCCTTCCTCGCCGTCAAGAAAAAACTCAGAGATGAAGGCCTCAAATATGCCATGCTTTTCCCAGCTAGGTTGCGAGTTAATGCGGATGGCAAACCATGGTTCTTCGACCGTTCCGAAGATATGGCGGACTGGTTGGAGGGCTGGAGAGAGGCGGCGGAACACAATGCCCACTGAGCCTGCTCTGGTGGGAGACCCTGACGTTCCTATGGATCTAAGGGGGTAATTCCACTCACATGCTTTGTCCCTGGTCCGGAGCGGCGCTGGGCCGCCCCCCCCGGGGTAGCCGTGATGGACAAGAGGTACATTGACCGCTCTATTTCTTATTGGCCCTCTTTTCGCTCTGAGAGATGCAGGAGGCTGTCCCCCCATAGGGTTTGCTATTGTTTGATATTGCTAAACGTGGTTGGGCTGGGGGGGTGGAGCACTTTCCTCTCTCCCCGCATTTAGTTACTTAGTTTTTGGGTTGGGCGACAGGCACTCTGCAAGTTATTTCATGGGTAGTTTTAGGCCCAGTGTGCAAGGGAGCAGGGAGGGGGGTGGTTGGAGTTGGGCGTGGGTGGGGGATTAGTTTGTTTTAGTTCGTTCGGCAGCACTAGCTAAGATGGCCTTCAAAGGCAAGCTTGCACCTGACACTACCTATGGATACGCAGTGGGATAGGAGTTTCACTTTGATGAGTTGGAACGTCAATGGGCTTGGTGACAGAGTAAAACGCACCTTAGTCCTCCAATATCTTAAACGCCACTCCCCGGATGTTGTTTTCCTACAAGAGACTCATCTTGTGGGTAACTCCTGCAAGGCCTTACACAGATGGGGGTACAAACTGACAGTTCATTCGGGTTTCACCTCTGGGTCCAGGGGGGTGGGGATCCTTCTTAAAAACGCTTTTCCTTTTCATGTGCAAACGACACACTCTGACGCATGGGGCAGGTACGCCACGGTAACGGGCCAGTGGGAGGGCTACACACTCACCTTGATGTCAGTATATGTGCCACCGGGCCTGCAGACGCGAACCTTCGCTGACCTGGGGACCCAGTTACTGTCCCTTCCCGAAGGTCTCCTACTGGTGGGAGGTGATTTAAACGCTGTGGGCTCTGGTTCCCTTGATCGATACCCCCCGCGTGACGTCGGCCCCGCACATAGGTGGCTTCCAGACTTCCTGAGATCCTTTGGTCTATCCGATGCCTGGCGAACGCTCCATCCTAGCGACATCCAGTATACATTCTTTTCAGGAGCTCATCGAAGCTTCTCTCACATTGACTATCTCATAACTCCCGCAGCCCAAGCTGCACATATCCGTGAGATCCGACACCTCACTCGGGGAATTTCCGATCACTCCCCAATATGGACCCGATTGGTCCTGGGAGACAAGCGAGTGGGCGTTATTGCGCCCATAAACCCATGGTTTCTCCGTAACCCCTCGGTCCGCAAGGGCCTCCTGTCTGCAATCGACCTTTATTTTCAGGAGAACCAGGGCTCCGTCGACTCCCCCCTCACCTTGTGGGAAGCGTTTAAGTCGGTGATCAGGGGACAAGCCCTTTCACTAATTGCTGGAGTCAAAAAAGAAAAACAAAAGGACCTTGAGGCCATTGAGAAAGATATTCTCTCCCTTGAGGACAAACCTGCCGGGGAGCTCGACTCAGAAACAACTCACCTCCTACAGCTCAAGAGGGACGAATATAAAAGTATTGCTACCGACAAGGCTAAGAGTTGGGGGAGTGAGAGAGATGGGAGGATATATGAATGGGGCAATAAGGCTGGGAAGCTCCTGGCCTGGTTGGACAGGAAGGAGCGGGTCAACAAGATTGTTCCGGAACTGGCCACTGAAGAGGGGGGAGTCTACACCGACCCCATTGACATAGTCCGTGAATTTACTGCACACTACGACAGAATCTACCAATCTACTTCCCCGTTCCTGGAAGAGGATTCTTCGGGCCTCCTTCATGATATCCGCCTGCCCACTCTCTCTGAGGAAGACATTAAATTCCTTGATAGCGACATAACCAACGACGAAATAGCCCAGGCGATTCGGAGCTTAAGTACGGGGAAGGCGCTTGGGCCCAATGGCCTGCCCATCGAGCTTTGCAAGCTCCGTCCCGATGGCCTCGCCCCATTTCTCCGATTTATGTTTGAGGAGAGTAGGCGTGTGGGTGTCCTTCCTCCGGATCAGAGGCTGGCATCGCTTGTCGTCATACCCAAGGAAGGGAAACCCAGAAATAAATGCACCTCCTATAGACTGATCTCCCTCCTGAATGCGGAGCCCAAGATCCTAGCTAAACTCCTAGCCACACGGCTCTCTCGTGTGATAACAACTTTAGTCCACCCGGATCAGTCGGGCTTTATGCCCCACCGTAACACGGCCCTTAATTTGCGCAGGGTCCACGGAGTGTTGGGGAGAGTAGACACCATCGACGAGCCAGCGGTGATAGTGTCGCTAGACGCCTCTATGGCCTTTGATACCATGGAGTGGCCATACCTGCTGGCTGCCCTTGCTAAACTGGGGTTTGGACCGGTCTTTATATCATGGATTAGACTCCTATACTCTACACCCATGGCTCAGGTGATAGTTAACGATTAAGCGATCAGAGCCTTTCCAGCTGCATCGTGGGACTAGACAAGGGTGCCCTTTGTCCCCCCTGCTGTTTGCCCTTGCCCTGGAGCCATTGGCGGCCTGGATCCGTGCAGATCCGGTGGTTCGTGGACTGCGGTGGTCGACAGACTGGGAGGACCGGATCTCGCTCTATGCGGACGACGTTCTCCTCTACCTAGCCTCCCCCAAAAAATCTTTAATTCGTGTGCTGGATATCTTCACGGTATTTGGCAAATACTCGGGCTACTCGATAAATTGGAGCAAGTCGCTTATATATGTGTTGGGGGGCGCAGACCTCGCATTGCCCAGGGATTGTCCGATGCAGACAGTGAGTGATGGTTTCCGTTACCTGGGGATCTTTATCACCGCTGACCCTAAACTCAGATATGAGCGGAACTTGGTGCCGCCCCTGCAGCGTCTCAGGAGGGATGTGTCCTGTTGGAAGACCCTGCCGCTCTCGCTGTTGGGCAGAGCGGCACTATTTAAAATGATGTCGCTGCCGCGGCTACTATACGCTTTGCAAAATTCCCCAGATCCAGTCCCTGCACTATATTTCAGAGAAATAGAGGGGTTGCAAAGAGAGCTGCTGTGGGAGGGGAGGCCCAGGATAGCACTTAACAAATTGGTCCTTAACTGGTACGATGGAGGCATCAGCCTCCCTGACATTCGGAGATATTACTGGGCGTCCCATCTAGCGGCTATTAACCAATGCACATATCGACAGCCAGATGACGCAGCCTTTACCATGGACAGGTGGCTGCTGCCCGGAGGGAATTATAATAGAGCCCTGTATTCCAACCCCCGGAAACTCTCCCTTACTGGCCCTACCAAACACTCTGTTACTATCTGGCACTCCGTCAATAAAAGCCTAGGTTGGGACCGGAGGCTCACGCTGGCTACGCCTCTGTGGGACTCTGAACTGTTAGGTAACCTCTGGTCCTCGAAAAGCTTTGATAAGTGGGACATGATTGGTATATCCCGCCTGGGTGATCTCTGGGTCAGGGGTGCTGTTGTCCCTTTTGCTACACTTCAGCAACTGTTTGAGCTCTCCGACACGGAACACTTCCGATATATGCAGATTCGACATGCCATCACCACTGCCGTGCAGAAGGGCACAACCCCCCCAGAGTCATCACCACTGGAGGATTGTTTGCTGGACGGCTATCTTCCCCAGAAAGCGATCTCCCTCACATATAAGAAACTGATTAACAATACCCCCGACCCACTGGGGCACTTGCGTGAGTGCTGGGAGAGAGATGGTTTAGAGTTTGATGACGAGGAGTGGCGGGAGGCGGTTGCCTCACCTAGGAAGGTGGTCATCCCGGCACGTCTGCGGCTGGTCCAGCTCAAGATACTTCACAGAACATATATCACTGGGCCGCAACTAGTCCACATGGGGAGGAGTGAAGGGGTGATTGCAGACGCCGGTGTGGGCACATGGGTACCTTCATCCACATAATATGGGTATGCGATCAGATACAAAAGTACTGGTGAGACATACATGAGGTGATGGAAGAGGTGCTGCATAAGACCATTCGTCTGGAGGCTAAACGATGTCTTCTAAACGTATGGGGCCCCTCTGACTTAACGAGTAGGAAGAGGTCCTGGGCTACATTGGGAGCGACGGTGGCCAAACGAGACATAGCCCGGCAGTGGGGAGCGGCCGCTCCGCCTACCCTGGCCGCCTAGGAGAAGAGTCTGGACTGGTGCATGTTCAGGGAGAAGACTGTATATGTGGCACGAGGATGCCCCAGAAAGTGGTCCGCGGTGTGGTCAGGGTGGAACGCCTATAGGGGAGGAATTTGTGTGGCCCCGGTGCACTCCTCTGAGGAGGAACTACTATCCCCTTGACTCAACTCAAAGAACAAATTGTCACTATTTGATTTTTGTATATGTCTTTGCTGCTATCACCACTGTGCTATTCCAATATGACCGTATTATTGCCGATTGTGTTTGTTTTTCTTGTATAAAACAATAAAAAGATATTATAAAAAAAAAAAAACTAGCAAAAAGTGGGAATAGTGGTGTTAAAACTAGCTACCAAGAGCGAAGGGGAAAACTTTATTAACTCGTTCCTGGTGCCAGGGTTAAAAACAGTGCACCTGCAGCTTAACTATATTGCTGCATGTGTGTGATGAAGACAGGTCTACATGTTTCAGCCATAAAGACCCTCTAGGTGTCACAGCTTTCGTCAGGGCCATCGGTAGTGCTACTGCGAAAAAAGTGCAAAGTGTTAGAAAAAATGTAGAATACAAAACCAGTAATCCTGCAGGGGTATTTTTTGCTTATAATACTGGTTCTACCTATAGAGAAAGACATAAAGAGGAGATAAAAAAATACAAGTGTTTCTTCATAGTGTATAACAAGTATTAATTCAGACCGAGCGAGATACTGAGATTTTCACTGGTCAGTCTTATTTAGACAGTGAACAACAGGGGACAATTACTTACCCGTGTTGTACGGATAAGAAGCCTCACCTCAACCTGGCAACAGCTCAGGGAAGGAGCACCGCTCTGGAAGAAAGGATGTATGGTATTTCAAATGATGGGAAAACATTCATTTGATACCTCTCCTTATTGGAATGAGTTAAAACAGAAAACACAGATCACATCGCATACACAATCCGACTATAAAAAATGGTGACTCAAAATCTCCGTGGCTATACCACGCACGTCATGGAAGAACAGTTAAACTCAACATCCCAGTTACGCATGTAATGAGAAGCTACTGGTATAGTACTAAGTGTAATCAAAAAAGGCACAGACAGGTAAGAAAACTTCTGACCAAATCATGTTCTCCAATAACCTAAAAACATTATTACAATGCCAAACTCTTAACAGGACTGGTATATCTCCAAAATATTGTAACCCTTTCTAGTGGGGTGCAGTATCGCCTTATGTTCAAAGCCCTCACAAGGAAGCAAACTGAAAAAGCTGTGAAGTTAATGATGACTGTGAAGCAGTTTGCCAAAAGTTTTGTGAAGTCAAATAGTGATAACCTCCACACGAGGTTCAGTGAGGTGTACACATAAAGAAGAAGTCCCAGATCAAATGGAGTGGACCTCCTCTCAGTGACTAGCTCACTCAGTAACAGCAACTTGACAATAATAAAGCGATATAGGCTGTACTACGTGCTTTTCAAAAAACCATCTTGCCTCGAACATTTCTCACTCTTTGAAAATTGGAACACCCTGGAAGAAGAGCCCATAGGGATTTACCCACATTATCATAACCAAAGGGGTAATGGCCATACTAATGCCTAGTGCCTTCTGTCGGGAAAGTGTAAACATAACTGGTGGCATTATTGTCTATTTTAAATGGAACAACATGACCAAGTAAGGCCGATGCTAATAGCTTTCCCTGCGGACAGAGACCTAAATTAAGGGTATCCTAAATATGCTCAAAGCCATGAATGTAAGAGGCCAAGGCAGAGGGTAATAATTATCTTGGCAAGCAGGACGTCACAAACAGATAAAAAACAAATAAGCAACAATACCCGGTTTAGTGTCCGCTCAATGTATATAAACTGTCAGAATACACGCTGTATGGTAATACGCAATATGACCGAACCCAGTGTCCTAAACTGTATTTGTAAGGTTACTAATGAAGACAAGGCGGTACTAAGGAGGGACTAACAAGCCTATTAACGAATCAGAATCCAGCATTTATGAAGGACAATGACACAAGCCAATGACAAATATGGGCGGGGCTTCTATCCCATACTCCAATACAGCATGCCTCGCAGAGCAGCGCATGCGCTGCCCAGGCTCGACCTAATAACCAAAGCGCTTGCTGCTCCCATGCCATTGCCTCCTGTAAGAAGTAGCTATTGCCAGAAATAACACGATTCCAGCTACACTTAACAAAAATCTGAAGTTTGTTCTGTGCATTATGCTTGTACTACTGGTTGAGTTTTCCCTCACCCTACCATTCATGGTATTGGACACCACTTCAAAGTCTCACTCTCTACATAGAGACAGTGGGCCTAATTTACAATCTTTTGACATAGGGCATTGCCGCAAGCCTTCTTGCTGCGCTGCCCTACGTCAAAAGAAAAGGGCAGGAATGTGCTGTATCTATCAGATACGGCGCATTCCTGTCCTTTCCCCCTGCGCTGACGTACAAATGGCTGCCATGCGCCAACGCAGGCACCCTTGTGCCATGGTGCAAGGGTGTCTGCGTTTTAGGGGTGATCGTTTTTGTGCAGGAAGGGACACCTTCCTGCAAAAAAACAATGAATAGAGGCGATTTCCTCTTTCTATGCAGCACACATAGAAAGAGGAAAAAACGAGAAGAAATAATATTATTTCTCCTTGTTGCACCTTCTCTATGCCTCCTTTGGGGAGGCGAAGGCTTTTGGCGCATTCCCAGGTTTAAGAAATCTCATAAATCTGGAAACGTGTCAAATGCCATGGGTGTTACGTGGGAACACCCACCATAACGCCCATGGCATGCCTCCCTTTCGCAGAGTGAGGCAACGCAGCTACTTGCGCTGCGTTGCCTCAGTCCATATCTACAAGACCATGAAAAGCCACGCAGGGTGTATTTAAGTGGCCTAGTAGCCGCCTCACTATGCGCCGCCTGACCATTACTAAAAGTGATGTTCCGGTGGTGCAGGGGCCTTGTAAGTGAGGCCCAGTGTCTCGTTTAGAGTTTAGTGGATTCAAGACAACTGCCAAAAAGCAGCGGATGTCCCATCCGCCCTATTCAGAGCTCAGACTTCTACACTCTCTGAATAAGGCAGATAGTCATCAGACAGCCTTTATGGCATTTTAAAGTGGCTGCCTGATGCGGACACTGCGTTGTCATTGTGGTGCCTTTGATGTAACTGAATGCCCGGATGGAAACAACTTTATCATCTGGACAGGTCTGGCTGATCTTTGCATAATACTGAAACTAAATAAATAAAGATGAATATATTTGTAGTATTTACAAAATGCATAGAAACATTACATATACGAAGTTAGCACAAGGGGGTTACCGAGCACTTACTGGATTTTTTGGCCAGGAAGATCAAATTCAAGGGTATCGGGAGGGAATAGAAAGGGGGAAGGGGGCCTGAAAGGGGTGGAAGTGGCAAGGAGCCCAGTGGTGCAAGGAATGATACACTAAGATTTTTGTTGTGCCTAGGCTGATTTGTGGATGCAGAGCTTTTAGGTGCACTAGAAGAAATAAATACTTATTGAACGGGTGAGATATGTTATGTTATATGTTATGTTATGCTATATTATGTTACATTACATTACGTTATCAAGGTAGGTAGCTGTTTCAAAGCTACCCTGTGTGCCCTGTGCACCCCCATTTTTCGCTGACTGGTACTGGTGGTAACTGACTCTGTTCCTGGGCTCTGTCTAACCAGGCACAGGGCCAGTGCTATGTTGAAAACACAAGCACACACATTCATTAGGGTACAATGGGCCAGATGTACGACTCTTACATTTTGCGAGTCGCAAATTGCATCGCTTTGCGACTCGCAATTTGTGAATCGCAAAATGCAATTTACAACAGTGTCTCAGACACTGCTAGCGATTATTAAAGGGGTCGCAAATTGCCTGCCTCATTAATATTCATGAGGCAGGTGCTATTTGTGACCCCATTAGGAATGGCCAGCACCTGCAGGGATGGTGGTCTGCTGGGGTCAGCAGACCACCATGTCTGTGACTGCTCTGCTTTTTTAATAAAGCCGTTTTTTTTAAAATGCCGCCCGTTTTCCTTAAAAAAGAAAACGGTATGTATTTAAAAAAGAAAACGTTTCTGTTTAATTTTTTAAGAGCAGGCAGTGAGCCCTAGGACCACTGCCTGCTCTTAAAAAATATTTTCGCACAACCTCACGAAGGGAAAGGGGTGCCCAAGGGACCCCTTCCCGTTTGCGAGTGGCTTACCTCCTAATTGAAGTAGGTGGTAAACTGCAATTGTTTTGCGACCGCTAATGCAGTCGCAAAACAATGGTACATTCCATTGTGACTCGCTATTAGGAAGGGACGTCCCTTTCTAATAGCGAGAGCCGCAAACACTATTTTGTGAGTCGCCGACTCACAAACTAGCGTTTGTACATGCCAGGACCATTTTTTGCTTTCCCGTTTGCGACCGCAGAAAACGGTCGTACATCTGGCCCAGTATGTGTAAGGGTACACCTATAATTGGCATGACTTACCCAATAAGTCCCTAGTAGATAATAGGGCAAGGGGGATTAAAACTACCTTTAAGTCCCTAGTATAGGATAGGGCATGGCAGTTTAGGGGCCAGTAGCCTTGTTACACTTGAAAGTGTGCACTGCTGAGTGCCTGAGGTCATTTTATAAGCAGCCCTGCATTGCAGCACTGTTTTTAAAAGAATATTCACTGCAAACTTGACTTTGGTGGTAGGGGCACTTAAAAAATGATAATCTACATTATTTGCACATATTAGGTACCCCCAGAATCTCTCTTAGGTGTCCCAGGGGTGGGGGGTCATGTAAATATAAGTAGGGTCCTTATAAAAGATGTTTTATATGCCCTGGGGATAGAGAAATTGCACATTTTACTTTGTGCATTGTAGTAATGTCCCTCCTAATATCGACTTTGGTGCTATGAACACTGTGGGGTGAGAATCCCCATTATTTTTACATGTTCAGGACCCTCAAGGTTTTCCCTAGGTGACCCAGGGGTGGGGGTCATGTAACTATAAGCAGGGCCTTTATAAAAGATGTTTTGTATGGAGAAATTGCACATTCTTTTTCCCCATTATAGATACCTAGCCACATAGGATAACATTGCAATAGTTTATAGGCACCTAAATATTGCTAGGAACTGAATAGATATCATTCAAAGACTTTGAAGAATTGTATTGATGAATCCAGCAATACGCCATTGCTGAATTTATCCTAAATTGTACAGTAAAGAAGTTATAAGACTTTCTTGTCTGTGAGCGGTCCTGCTGATTGATCAGAGTTAACAGGATTAGCCAGGCTGCTTTGATGAAGTGATAAATGGCTCACCAGGGGAGAGACTATCTGCTGGAGAGGGTTCTGCCACACAGGAATGTCAGTGCAGGGAGGAGGTGTCATAAAGCATGAGGCTTCAAAGGAGGAACAGGACAGGCAGGGTATGCCAGGTCTGCCTACCCCCATCTCCTCTGACCCAGCCAGATGGCAGGCTTAAGGAAGGAAGCTGCAGATGTTAGGGGGGAGAAAGCTATGGAAATGAGTCACACTGGATGTTGGTTTAGCTAGTTCTTGCTTCTCTGCTGAGATTTCAGCCATGATGAATTTTGGAGGAATGGTGTTTTCTGGGACAAGAATATGCCACACTTTGGAGGAAGTTGTCATGCTCTGGAGTATTGCGTTGCACCTCATTGGACAGGTGTGCTCTCCTGCCTGACCCCAAAGAACACTGAATAAATATGTGAGAGGTGCAGAGCCTCTCAGAATTGCTGCTTGAAACTAGGAGAAGAAGAAGGATTGCCATGCTGGAAACTTGATTTGCACCACCAGGTCCTGCATCTGACTGACTGTGCCTGCTGCACTATCTGGAACTACAGTCCTGTGAATGAACCTTGCTTCAAAAGGATTAAAGAGTCGACTCCCTGCAAGCTAGAGGTTAACAGAGATCACCAGTGCCAACACCACCAAGAGACCCCTGCCTAGAGTGTGTCCAGTTGACTTTTAAGGGTTTTGTCCAGGTGCATTGTGGGAATTGTGGTCCCAACTTTCAATGACCATCTTGGAGCTTCCAGACACTTTGATTGTGTTTTGAAGCCTTTGGACCCTCAAGAGGAACTTCAACAAAAAGTTCCAGAAGTTTAGAGAAGTTTGGGGAAACTTTGGAAAAAAGCTCCATAAGGTGACCAACTCAACCGCAAGACCCAAGCCAGCCACCTTCAACCATGACCTGGCCTGGATTCCAGGTTCATCCCACTGAAGAGCTCCGGAGGTTCGACTTCCAGAGTTTGACCCGGAGCTCCCTGAAAGTCAAGTCGGCGAACCCTCTCTGAATCCGGACTGGTGAAGAGCGTCAAGGGACCTCAGAAGAAAAAGCTCCAGAAATGTTTCTAAGTCTGAAGGTAACATTTTTTTGTTCGGCCTCCCGCTTGGTGTAGTGGCACAGGGCTCCATCGCGGTCGGCCTGAAACTTTGACTTTGATCCGGTCAAGCGTGACCAGATATCCCAAAGTGGCGCTATAGGTTTCTAAGTGCTATATAGTGCTACAGCTTTAAACATTCATATCTCCGGTTCCCTACATTGGATCTTTTTCGTTTTGGTGTCATTGTAAAGATTAAAATATTTCCTATTTTTATAAATTGGTGTGGGATTTTTATTGTGTGGGGTGTCTTAAATATTTACTGAATTGGTGTTTTAAAATGCTTTACAAACCTGCCTCTTAAGTTAAGCCAGCCTGCTCGCAGCCAAGCTACCAAGGGTTGAGCATGGGAATAATTTACTGAGACCTACTCTGAGCCCTAGACCGTGTTAGTGGCCTCATTGCCAGTGGTAGATCCATATTTACAACTACTAATAACCCACTTTGCAACACCTACATTAGAGTTACTCTCAAGGTTTGTTGCTACGCCCATATGACAGGCAAATGTGCAAATGCAGCATTTCTAAACATGCACCTGAGAGTGTCTAAATGCTCAATTTGTGCTGCACTCTCTCCATCTGTGTACATCTGGGTCTGCTTGCTGCATATGGAACACTTTTAGCCTTTGCAGGAACTCACCTCCGCACTGTCCACACACATTCTCATGTAGCCAGAGGAGGTTAAGCTTGAACCTTGGAAATGCTAATTCTACATTGGTGCGTCACGTCTCCAACAGTTCGTGCAAGCGGCCTAACATCAGCATGTTTGGCCAGGGTCTCAAAGACGAGTTGGGGTAGTTTGCTAAATGAGACCCCTGGATGACTTGTGCTTGTATTTTCTTTTCTCGTTGCTCAGGGTGCACTTGTTGGCTACTTCTTTCAAACACACATAGAAATCATCACTTGGCCCTGTGGGACTTTGTCTGGCTTGTAGGGGCACAGCTTATAATCGGGATTTCCTAGCAGTGTTAACAGAACACTTAGGGGCACATTTATCAAAAATCATGCAGCGCAGCAAGACAACTTGCTGCACTGCACTAGGTGATAGGGAAAGGGCAGGAATGCTCTGGTGTTTAACATTATATGGCGCATTCCTGTCTTTTCCCTGCGTTGGTGCACAATGTGCTGCCTAGCGCCAACGCAGGCACCCTTGCACCATGGTGCAAGGCTGACTGCGTTGTAAGAAGGATTGTTTTTGTGAAGGAAGCGACACCCTCCTGCAGAAAAACAATCCCTGCAGGCATTTTCCTCTTTCTATGTGTGCTGCAGAATGCTATGTGTGCTGCAGAATGCTATGTGTGCTGCAGAATGCTATGTGTGCTGCAGAATGCTATGTGTGCTGCAGCATGCAGCACACATAGAAAGAAGAAAAATCGGGGAGAAATAAAGATATTTCTCCTTGGTACACCTCACCTGGGATCTAGGAATGCGCCAAAATCCATGGGTGGATGCATGGGAACACCCACGCACCACCCATGAAATGCCTCCCTGTTGCAGATTAACGCAACACAGTGATTTGCACTACGTTTGCGTTACTCCAGATTCATCAAGCCATGCAGTGCCACACAAGGTGGCCTTGCGTGGCTTGATAAATCTTACTTAGTAGTTGAGTCGCTTTTGCACCCCAATGCGTGGCGCAAGGGCGACACAACTGCTTGATAAATATGCCCCTCTGTCCTTCCAGTGCAGTGGCATCGCCGTTTAATAGACTTACTCCATGTTCGGATTCCAAAAAGATTTTTTTCTGCTTCCGTGTACAAACATGGCTTCTTTTATTTCAGTGTCTGCCTTTTAGACTGTGATGGTACCCTTACATGTCGGGTCGGTGTAGCTTGCTATTGCTGAGGCACCGGGTGTGAGAGTATGTGTTCCAGGTGCATGGGGTGCTGCATGCTAGGTTGTGGAACATTCCTTTGACTATCTCATCTCATTCTACCCTGCCAGGTGAGGATTGTGTGCCAGCTGCATCGTCTCTGGTCATTCAGTTGTCATCTTCCAAGGTGCATGGTCAATGTTATTACTTCTTAGCTGTGTTGCCCGATATTCAGAAAGGATGTCAGGGAAAGTGGGGCTCATTCTGGCAAACCACAGATCAGTGGTGCCAGCAGATCCTCTAGCCTCGGCTTGGTGTTGGTTCTTGGTGTGAGCTTGCACTGCTTCATGCTCCAGATCCCATTAATTGTTGCCAATGCTATCAGGGGCGGCTCCTCTGTTTGAGTGGAAGAGCGTCGCCCCACAAAGAAAAGCCCCAGGCCAGAGCTGAAAAATAAAATGGTAATAAAGTTTATTTATTACCATTTTATTTTTCAGCAACCAACCTGTCCCGACTGAGTTTCAAGATGGGGCGGGCCAGTGCTGCCGAATGGCAGCAGGGAGCTGTGCGCTTAAGTTTAAAATGCGCATGTCCCTTTGGCCGCCCGTCTTGCGACTGCCAGACAGACATGCACATTTTATAATTCTCTAACTCGGCAGTTTAAGACAGCTGGGTTTGAGAAAGCGCAGGCCTCCAGTGCTCTTAAATGCGCTCCCTCCAATCCTGGTGCTGCTCTCATGCTGGTGAGATCAGCACCAGGATTGGTTAGGGGAGTTGCCTGGGTATTGCGTTGGAGCCTGCCAGGAAGAGAGAAGACCGGTGGAGGAGGACGTTGCCGCATATCAAGTTAAGTGTGTTTTATTTTTTGGCACCCGCCCCACCGCCCTCGGTACAGGCCACCCGCCACAGAATGCTATGTTGCGCTTTATAGGCATGGAGGTCAGGCAAGTGCTCACAAGCGGCACCTTCCACTGAATGAGAAATACACCCAGTAGAATACACAGCTGGGGTCTCGGATCTTTTATTAAGCATCGAACGTCATGGGGCAAACCAATGTTCTCCATGTTCTGGGGGTGGGGAGCTCCCGGGTCTAAACTTACTGTGCATGTGCGACATGCCAGCTATTTCACTATCCTTTTAAACATCCTTATTTAAAAAGCAGATATCACCTACACATATAAATTTGACTTCAAATCGGAGCGGAATTTTTTACTTTTGTAAGTGTTGTGGCATCATCAGTTTGTATTTACGAATGTGTTGATGCAGCTTAGACTGCAGCCAATTGGGCGGTGTTTAATGTGCACAGTTCAGGTAATTGTGCAGCAGGGACAGCAACATGGAGACGGCCCTAAAGCGTCAGCATAAACAAGCTTGCACCAGTGAACCAGCCGGCAGTTTTAATCATCAGAAAGTTTCCGCGTCTGCCAAAGACGTTCACAAGGGAGAAATGCCGCGGCTGGCAAAAGTTAGGCTCCTCACCTGCAGGCAATGAGACTGGGAGTAAATTGTTGCTCTGGGAGGCCTGGGACTGGCCTGACCTTCTCGCACACTTCAGAGCTGAGCCAAAGTGCCCGGGAGCACGAGGCAGCGAGCATCTGCTAAACTTACACACAAGACGGCCAGAGCCTTCTGAAAACTACACGGTTCCGGGCGATCTCTTCACTTCTGACAGGAAATTACTGAGATTACTGAAGGAACAGGCAGTGCCGTGGCCTAAAGCCGGCTCTCCCAGGATCCACAACAAACCAAACCGTGTGCACTGCTGTGGATTTTTCTCAGGAATGGAGGAGAAACACATTTAACCAGCTCGTTGCTGGAAACCTGCATCCACGTCATAGTGCAGGTTACTCATTCATAAACACTTCCTTGATACTTTGGACGCACCGTCAGTACGAGGAGGAGTGTGCCAAGTTTTTATTTTATTTTTCCATGCCAGTGAAGATTATTCAAATTCAAATTTGAGGCCATTCGTGAAGTTTGCAAATATTCCCAGTTTAGCTGCACCTGGGCAAGTTTTTCTTTGACTGACGAGATAATTGTCACTGCATAGGGTGCTGGTAAAATGTATGCAGATTTTGTCTCTGCACAGCTGCCTTTGGCTGTGCTTTTCCTGGCACAGTATCAAATGTTTGCTGCTTTTTTCTTTGAAGGTTTTCCTTTTGTGCAGATTTTCTATGGAAACTTAATTGAGTAGGAAAGGAACTCGAAGCCTCAATTACTTGTAACCCCAATTCGGCTGGTAATTCCCCTTCTGGGCTAAATGGGTTTACCTTCTCACTCGCAATGAGGACCTAACTGTTTTATGCAAATTATATCTGATGCAGAACCAATTTTCTAGAGTTGATATTGATATATGCAACATAAATAACAAATTGTAAGAAGTAATTGCAAAGCAAAAACGTTTTCAATGTATCTTCCTAAAAGCTAAAAATAAGATGGGGGAAATGCATTTTCACACACCTCTAATTTGAATCTGTGCCATATTGTCAAAATACACACTTGCAGTCTTTCGAATAGAACAAATTTGGGGTTGGTAATATCCACAAACCTCCATCCCAGACTTTATCAGATGACCTTTTCGCTGAACCTGTGTGTATTTATGTGCAGTTAACAGGGGGATTTAGTTAGCTGTGGGTTTGTGCGGGTAAACAGCAAAGCTTTTTACATACACCACAGAAATATGTGCCAGTTGGAAATGGTTACTGGGTGCATTAGAGGAAGTCACCATAACTCAAGCATAGACACCCTGTCATATGCCTACACATATTAACAAGTCGTTACACAAGTGTGGGGGATTAATTGAGGACTTTCAAGGGGATGAAAGAGGGGGTGATCAGTTTCGCTCGGATAGACAAATTGTTTCATCAAGAAATTAGGGGCTGATTAGGATGGCGGTCGGAAAACCTCCCCGACCGCCATGGTAGCGGGAAAAGACCAGCCGCATGGACCGCGACATAGCCGCCGGTCGAATTACGATGGCCCGCGGTCGAAATCCGACCGCGGCGGTGCGATCGCGGGCTTTAACATTGCGGCGGTTGCTGCTGCCCGCAGCACCGCGACGATGTTGAAAGGAGCATGTCCTGCATTTCCCTGCACTGCGTGGCAGGCACTGCACAGTGCCTGCCACCTGGTAAAGGGAAATGTAGGGGGGGACCATGGGTACCCCCCCCAGTGCACCCACACCCCCCCCAACACATTGGGGGCCCGCAACGGGCCCCCGGAAGACAATCTCCACCAGCCTTTCCATGGCGGTTTGACCGCTGCGGAAAGGCTGGTTACTGCCGGCATCATAATTGTGCCGGCGGAGCCTGCTCGGCACCGCCACAATTTTCCCGGTCCTGCTCCGTCCGCCAGGCAGGAGTGCGGATGGCAACCGGCGGAAAAGCGGCGGTCGGAATTTCCCACCGCCACGGTCACCACCGCCATCCTAATCTGACCGACGGTTTTATGGGTTGCGATCGCGGACGGATATCCACCGCTGGCCCGGCGGTCGCCACCGCCGTCCCGGCGGTGGACATCTGCCCACCATCCTAATCAGCCCCTTAGTGTAGAGGTGGGTTTGACTTCCTTCCTGCACTGTTGCAGAGAGCAGAGTGGTTGGTTTCAGAGCCTGGGGGCCAGATTCATCATCGTTTGATGCAGTACAACGCAGCAAGACAAATTGCTGCACTGCACGGCGTCAAATGGAGAGGGCAGAAATGAGTCATATTTATCAAGATAAGGCGCATTTCTGCTCTCTCCCTGCGCTGGCACCCTATTTGCTAGTGCCTTGATGCACGGGTGTCTGCATTGTAGGCAGGATTGTTTTTATGCAGGAAGGTACACCTTCCGGCACAAAAATAATCCTTGAAGGCATTTTCTCCTTTCTCTGCAGCACACTTGGAGAGAGGAAACAACAAGGAGCAATAAAGATATTTTTACTCGATGCATCTCTATCGAGAAGGCTTACAATTCTGAAATATTGCCAGGTTTACTAGTTTTGGTAAATCTAGGAATGCACCAAAAAAGCAAGGGTGGATGCATGGGAACACCCATGTTCCACCATCCCAGGGCAGAATAATGCAAGACAGCAACTTGTGCTGCTTTGCGTTACTCCAGATTGACCAGGCCACGTAGGGCCACACAAGGTGGCTTTGAGTGGCTTGATAAATTTGACTTAAGGATTTTGTTGTCCTTGCGTAACTTAAGGGCAACGCAATCCTTTGAAAATCTGGGCCTCAGTGCGCAGAACATAAAATGTTGTTTGTTTTTATTGCATTGTGTATCACACAGTAGAACTTGACTGTGAGGCAGGTTGGTGGGAGAAGCCTGTAAAGTAATATTAACCTGTAGTTGATGTGGCTTAATATTCATTGATTACCAGTCAGACCCAACTGCAAAGCCTTACCTACTTCAGTGTGAGATAGACCTATAGTTTTGGGGGTTCATTAAAAATTGATTGGTGGAATGATTGACCTAATCCTGCAGAAAGCGACCAGTTGGTACCATGCTGTCTGGGATTTTTATTTTCACAAGGTCCTTGAAAGTGAGATTGGAGTAACCACACAAGCCAAACACATCTGTGCAGGAACACCATCAAGCTTGAGATTAGAGATTGAGGCATGGACCATCACTGTTGCCTGGAGTATTTGTTGAGCACAAAAGGCATTTTGGGTGGGTTGAGGTTTATGATGAAATACAGGTGAGAGTGGTGTCCAGATAGATCGAGGGACAGCTGTATAGCATCTGTGCATTGATGAAGGGGGTGGGATGTCTTATTGGACAGCCGTATCCCCATGGGCATCGTACTGGTTGGAAATCATGGCAGCAAATATCTTTCTCTAGGGGATATCAAAGGTGACTTGAACGGGAATATTTTCCAGTTCATTTATACAGATTGTCCCTCTAAGAGGATAGTGGCTGTGGGCAAAGATGCTTTCTATAGAGACAAGGGGGAGGGAGCACACTGCCTCTCATCCCAGCACAGTTCACCCCATTACATTCTGGTAAATGTTTCATGCTTACTTCAAAGTTGCTGTTGTTTTTCACCAAAGTTTGTGCAGGTAGTGCTACACCCCAGGTGAACTCGCCAGCTCGTAGTCTCAAGAGAGCTAAAAGGCTTGTCAACTCATTGGCTCCTTTGAGCCAAAGAGCTGAAGAACTCACCTGGGATGCAACTGTGTGCATGTGGAGGGGCACTGTGACCTGTGAAGACTTGGGCAGCACTTCAGCAACACCAGATGACGTTTCTCTGCTTTCTATTACTTCTGTTCTCTACTGATGAAGGGCTAAACCCAGAAACACTTGTATAGAGATAATAGCACTATCTACATCTACTTTGGTGAAAAACTTCAGAAACTTTGAAGTAAGCATACTGCATTTACCAGAATGCAATGGGGTGAACTGTGCTAGGATGAGAGGCAGTGTGCTCCCTCCCCCCCTTATGCTTTCTATAGAAGCCTGTCCAGAAGTACAAGGAGGAAAGATCTTGGTGGTTGGTTACATTTAGATCAGTGTTAACTCCCTGTATTCTGGCAGTTTTAGTTTTGAAGCTGCATTCAAACCTAGGCATGTAAGTCTGAAGTATCTACTTGTAGAGGTGCTTGTGGTAGGGAGCTGATCTCTAAAACACCTGTAGTCACTGACTGTTTGGCACTGGATAAAGGTTACAGTATTTCGTGGCTAAAATATATAAAGGAGACGGTAAAATGGTTAGGAAGACCTGAGTTATTTATTAGCCTAAATTCCCTGGGTGAAACCGAAATCAGAAAGGTAAAATAGCAATTTCTGTACAAACGCCAGGGACTCAGAGAAGAGAAGGAGCTGGCAAAATTTACAGTGAGAAGTTACATAACGTTATCCTCGGATAACCAAATCCAGCCGTATCTTCACATTGTCAGAAACCCCTTCCATCGATATGTCTTAACTAGATTTCGTTTGCATATGATTCCCTGGCTTTTGGCGGTTCCCCAAGGATTTTCAAAACCAGGATCTCTAATACCTTGTCCTTGTGACAATTTCTCTGACCAAGATACTCTTCATTTCATCTTTTTTTGTGATTATTATGTGCTTTTACGAAAAAGGTTCATATTGCCACTAATCAGAGACTGTCACTTTACCCAAGTTAGGCCAGCTTTACTGTACCTCGAAATGTTATCCTCGCCTATGGTTTGTTTTGGGGTTGCAAGCTTTTTAACAGGAGCCATTAGACATAGAAAAAAATTGGTCTTTTAATTTCTTAATTTTTATAGGATTTTTATATTTAGGATTTTCGTCCTTTTTAGCTGTTATGAAGGCCCGCTGTACGGAAATCATTTTGTTTTCTAGCACATTGCATTTGCACTTTATATGATGTATTTGTTCTAAATGTATTTTAGAATGACAGTATAGAGGCCGTTTCTTTTTAAATTGTGAGTTTTATTCCCAGGGTTTCTTAATCTTTTCATTGTTTTTATTTGTATATTGCATTTTGTACTTTATAAGATGTATTCGCACTAAAATGCACATTGCACTTCATCAGGGTTCAGATGTATTTGCATCATAAGTATTCTAGAAACTTGGCCGCTGATTGTTATCATGGATGTGGTGTTCGTTTTTCATTTTAATTATAAGGCTCTCTCCTAAGGAAAAGGCAAATGAAATGTAAATGTATTTTCCTTGTCTTATATGTGCACTTTTATGGCATTAAGTTGCCGAATAAAGTTTTCTGACTGACTGACTGTAGCCACAAATATGATTCTGAAGTAGGTTATAGGCAAAAGAGCAAAATAAACTATTTTTTATGGAAGTAGTTTCATGTACACCAGATGTCTAAATATACCAAAGGATTTGGACAGGAATTAGGTTGATTTAAATTGGCAAGAAGAAGGAGTAAAGGACCTATAGTAAGTGTCTAATAAAATGGCAATTGCCATTCAAGTTTTTGAAAGGGGAGCTATTTTAAAAGCAATAATTATGATAAAAGCACACATTACAGATTTTATGCTAAAAAAGTCACAAGATTTTATTACACCTAAATGTGATCATTGTTGCAAACCACATGAATACACTAGTCAGCTCATCCAATCAATATAAGGAGTCGCCATCAGATATAACATGAAAATTAAAATCAATTTTGTCACCTTCTTACCCCACTTCTGTACATAAGAAAAATAAAGCTGCTTAGCATCACACAAATCAACAACCATAAGACAGATATAAGTACATAGTCCAATTTGAAAATAAATACTTATCAAAATGTTAAATCTTAAAAGGCCAAACATATCTAGACAGTATAGCAAAATTATTTCTATACCTTTCCCTGAATAGATTCTGTTTATGCGATCACTAAATACCAACAAGCTTGTGTGAGTTCGGAAACTATACTATACTGCCTAGTTGTGTTACCACTGAGAAGAAAGATGCAAGTCAGGAAACAGGACAACTAATTTATTACGGTAAGCGGTCACTAATGGTCAGAATAATTGTGAAGTTGTAAACATGTCAACATAGGAAATGGACTAAGACCTGTAAATTCAATGGCACAGATCGACATCAATATAGAAAAATACTAAGGACCAGATTTAGTAAGGGTGTGAGTTTCCTTTGCATCACGCAAGGCAACGCAAGCCCTTAAGTCAGACACACAAAGCCATCTTCTGTGGCTCGATGTGGCTTAGTAAATCTGGAGTAACGTAAGGCAGCGCAAGTTGCTGCCTTGCAATACTCTGCATTGGGAAGGCTTTCGATGGGTTGAGTGTGGGTGTTCCCACGCGTGCACCCATGGTTTTTAGTGCATTCCCAGATTGACTAAGACTAGTAAACCTGGGAATGTGTCAAAATGGTATGTCATCCTAACAGAGGCATAACAAGGAGAATGTTGCACACATAGAGAGAGGAAAATGTCTCTGAGGATTGTTTTTGTGCGGGAAGGTGTTACTCCCTGCAAAAGAACAGTCCTGCCTGTAACGCAAGGATGACTGCACTGGCGCTAGGCAGCATATAGTGCACCAGTGCAGAGAGAGAGCAGGAAGGCACCATATCCTAGTAAGTTTGGCACATTCCTGCTTTCTCTTGTTGACACAGCACAGCAAGCTGTCTTGCTGAGTTGTGTTGCACCAAATCTTAGTAAATATGAGCTTATGTTTGCAAAAGGCTTGTGGTGGGGGCCAGAATCTGGAGTGAGGAATAAACAGTGAGAGTGTGGTGGCCACTGGGGTATCAGTGAACAGTATAGCCTTATAGCTCCCCCATGTGTGATAAACATTTTGCCGCACTGTACTCATTGATTCACCTACAGAGAAAATGCACTTTAGACTAGGCTAGTTGGGAGGCTCTGGGACGATATGGTCAATCCACGACAGTAGGCGCGTAAAAACACAACAGAACTCCTCCACAAAGATAGTAATGACAGAGGAATCAGGGGAAGCAGAGGGGAGCTTCTTGCTATCAACAGAGACTTCATAACCTACTAACTCACAGAGGAGTTATGGAGCTCCCACACCAGCCGCTCACATAATACACTGAGATCTCTCCCAGAGAGAGCACTTTTATTTCTACTGTGCACGGTCCTGGTCCCGCCTGGACTATTGGCTGTTGTCTGAGGCGGCCTGCACGTGGGCTGTGGACGTTAAACATTTGGCCAAAACCCTTTCAGATCATTCTCCTGTTCAGCTAGCGTTGCAGGTCCCGGGAGGTGGGAAGCCCCCATTTGCGTGGAGATGGCAGCCGTCATCTCTGTCGGATCCGTTTTTTAAGCACACGGTTGGAGAAGCCATTCATAATTACTTCCGGGAAAATGCTGGTACTGTGGACAGCGCCGGGGTTCTTTGGGAGGCGTTTAAGGTGACTATTCGGGGGTTGGTATCGGGGCGCAGGCCGGGGTTCTCAAAGATCTGCGCCGTAGGATTAGGAAACTTGCGGAGGACATAGCTGCTTTGGAGCGCGACTATGCCAGTTGCGGCGCCACTGAAAAATTGCCTGAAATCCGGGAGCTAGTGTCGGAACATAACGAGACAGTAGAAATGAGGCTTAGATCACGAAGATGCACTGCTCGATATTACGGGGGGGGGGATGGGGTCGACCCAGCCGATCGCTAGCGCAGAAATTGGTGGCGCCTCGCAGCCAGGCCTACATTCCCGAGTTGGTGGACGAGGAGGGTGAGGCGCACTTTGGTAATACAGACATTAGTGTGGTGGTCTTAGATTTTTACTCTAAATTATATGGGGAACGCGATCAGCCACCTATTTCTGAGATAAATGATTACCTAGATGATGTCACATTGGGCTGGCTGTCCCTCAATCAACGGGAGTATCTCACAATGCCGTTTGATGTGGAAGATGTGAAGCAGGCAATCATGTCCCTCCCTACTTGTAAGGCAGCGGGCCTTGATGGCCTTCCTAGCGAGTTCTATAAGGCTTATTCCGATGATCTGGCGCCGCAGCTGCTGGAGGTATTTGCTGAGGCGTATGAATCTGGCGAGCTGCCTCCCTCCCTTACGGAAGCCTTAATTGTAATGCTTTTGAAGCCTGATAAAGTGGCGAATGCCTGTGATTCCTATAGACCCCTCTCTATTATTAATATAGATGCCAAAATTTTGGCAAAAATGATTGCCACTAGGCTCCAGCCCCTGGTCCCTAAATTGGTCCTGCCAGACCAGTCGGGCTTCGTGCCCTCCAGATCCACGACACACAACCTCCGTATTATTTTTTCCACTTTGCATTATTTCGACCAGGATTTTCAGGCGGTGGCTGTGCTGCTTGATGCAGCGAAGGCGTTTGACTCCCTTCAATGGGAGTACATGTTCACCGTCTTGCTGCGAATGGGCTTACCTCCGTTCTTCTTAAAATGGGTACACCTCCTATATGATGCACCGGTGGCGCGGATTGGTGTTAATGGCTGGGTCTTTGAGGCATTTCCCATCAGACGCGGTACGCGACAGGGATGCCCGCTGTCGCCAATGTTTTTTGCGCTGGCATTGGAACCGTTGGCCTGTAAGCTGCGGCAGCGACACGCCCAAGCGGCGTTGCGGTTCCGTCAGCGACCCTTAATGGTGTCATTATATGCTCACGATATGATGCTATATGTGCGCGAGCCCGCCACATACTTGCCGGAACTATTGAGAGAATATGTCCGGTTTGAGCACTTTTCGGGTCTAGGCATTAACTGGGCTAAATCCACTGTGTTCCCACTGATGGCCGGTACCCAGGAGAGAGAGAGAAACTCTGTTTATTTAGACCGTAGTCTTTAAACACAATGAGAACCAAGAATAATGGTGACAATATACATTCTTTAACAAATGCGTTACCAATAATACACTTCACAAGAGATGCGGCACCCGCATCCTATCCATGGTAACACCAACGTATAAACACGGATCAATACAAACTTTTAAAATTTATAATTTAACTAAAAACTTTTATATAAGAGGGAAAAGGAAGACTAAAACAGAATTAAATTCACTACCCCTCCTTCAGTTTCTCCCTTACGAAGCTTTTTATGGCTTTCATATATTTTCCCAGAGCAATAGCGATATCGAGATTTGGCATTTCTGTAAGTTAAAATGCAGCTTGGGCGCGTGACCTTATTTCATATTTTAAAAATAATGGGCGTAAGAACAATTTCCGCAAGGCTAAAACCGAGATGCAATCAAGCAATATGTGCAAGATATCATTTCTAGTTCCTAACCCACATTTACAAATTCCATCTGACTGTATCATTTCTGCTTTTATTTTTTCTTCCATCAGCCAAGGATTAATGCCGACTCGTACTCTTAGAATTTCATACCTTAGCCCTTGATTAGGGAGGGTGTCCAAGTACGGGTACCAAACTTCATGTACCCATGAGTTTCTTATACATTGTACTGATTTTTTCAAACTCAGGTATTCCAGATCCATCATTCTTGAATGCTCCTGACCTTGGAGCCTCAGAGTACTCTTAGTAAAGTCTACTTCCATTAAATGCTGAGATAGTCTCACCTTGAAGCGCTCGCCTATTATCAGGAGTTTCCTTCTAACTTCCTTAGCACATTTTAGGCTACTAAATTGAATCTCCTCTCTGCACCATTGTGAGACCTTCTGCACTCCACCTGGATCCTGACGTTTCCAAAATCTTAGCAGAGACATTTGAATCTGGGTGCTCCATGCTATTGTACCTAGCTCCATTCTAATAGCCTGAATCATTGTGGAACTCGGTAATGACAGTAAAAAAATTTAAAATCTTCCCTTCTTCTCTGTCCCACCCACATTTACCACTTAGGTAAAGAACTTCTGCCCCATACAATACTTGCGGGGGAAGCATTGCTTCATATGCCTTAAGCATGGGTTTATGGGACATATCTCCAAATTCTTTATTACATTTTTTCAGCCCACAGATTGATGAGAAGGCCTTAGCTTTTTGGGCTTCTAGGTGGGTATTCCACTTTAGAGCGCTATCGAACCAAAGTCCCAAGTATCTGTGGGGCATATTATCAAGGGCTTTATTGGCGCTTTAGCGGCACTTTTTGCCGCTAAAGCGGCGATATTTTTATCGCCCTATTAGCAAGCTGTCGCTAACAGGCGTTAGCGACAGCTTTTAGGCGTTAGCGGCCGGGATTCACATTGCCTTACATGTCAGCGATAATTATCGCTAATGACATGCAAGGAAGGCTTTACCTACTAAAAGCGACTGAAAACAGTCGCTAACACCACTACCCCCTATTAGCAAGGCAGGCGAAGCGATAAAATAACTCGCGCTACGCGCGTTTATCGCTAGATTTTATCACCTGCTAGTGAGGATGACTTACCTGTTTAAAGTATAGGAGGTGGATTCTAATGCTGAATCCACCTTAGCGATAATGCGAGAATATCGCTGCTTTTCCAGCGATATTCTCACATTTTGCCGCTATCGCTGGAAATTTTATCGCTATGGAGATAAACCTTGTTAATAGGGTGTTATCTCAGCGATATTTTCCAGCGATAGGCGGCGTTAAACAAAGTCGCGCTAAGCGCGGTTAGCGATAAATATCGCTAATCCTTGATAATATGCCCCAGTATTCCTTAACGATCTCCAATTTCTTTTGTCCTAAAAACCAGCTAAAATTCTTATCTCTTTTCCCAAAACATAAAACCTTTGTTTTTTCCATATTTACAATTAAAAGCTTTGCCTCACAATAGTCCTTAAAAGCGTTTAATTTCCTTTGGAGTCCTAGCTCCGTTTGATCAAGTATCACTAGGTCGTCTGCATATAGAAGGCATGACACTTTATTACCACTCATTCTGGGACTTGCACTTCTTTCCACTTCTAGTACTGAAGGTAGATCGGCTAGGAATATGGCAAAGAGCAAGGGGGCCAAAACGCACTGAGACCATTCCATACGGCTATTTTCCGAGTCAGTGACCCTTGCGTATCTCTAATTACCTGAGCCCAATTTCCTCTATGTAGTTCCTTTAGAATAGCTAATATACCCTCCAGTATATCATGCTTTGTTAAGGCCTCCCATAAACAATTGCGATCCACTGAGTCAAAGGCTGCCCGAAAGTCAACAAAGCAGCAGTACATTTTCCCCTTTTGCTCTATCGACTTCCGGGCCAACGACCAAAGGGCGAAACAGTGGTCTATGGTGGAATGTCCTTCTTTGAAACCACCCTGTTCTACCGGTACGATTGAACCCTGCTCCACCCAATCTTTTAACTTTCCTAATGTTATTTTTGCAAAGATCTTTTCCCCAATATCTAGTAAATTAATTAGTCTGTAGTTCTTTGGGGCGTGCATATCACCTTTCTTGTGCACTGGCCTAATTATAGCTCCCTTCCAGTTTTTGGGGATCTTCCCAGTTTCTAAGATAACTTGGAACATAAGCGAGAAGAATTCTGCCCACCAGTTCAACTGTGACTTTATTATCTGGGCTGGTAAATTATCTGGTCCTGCTGCTCTAGTTAGCTTCAACATTTTTATCGTGTTTTTCACGTTTGAGACTGAGAAGTCTGGTTTTAAATCTTCTGCTAGACCACTCCACTCTCGTGGCTCCCCCTCTTCAGTTTCTCTGCCCGGGCTATACAGTTCCAGCAGATATTCCTCCCATGCAGCCTCTTCGACCACACAATTCATTGAGGCCACCGGAAGTTCTGCTGCTGATTGTATCAGCTTCCAGAACTGACGTATGTTCTTTGATTCAATTGTCTCCAGCAATTTTGCCCAGCAGCTTTCTTTGTAGGCCCTTTTTGTGCTGCAGATTAACATATTATATTCTATCTTTAACTTAACGAGATTATCAGCCCTGTCCTGTTCATATTTTACGCTGAGTTTACGTGCTTCTCTCCATAACTCCCTTTTCTTTTTTAAACAATCCTTTGAGAACCACTTTCCTTGTCTCGCCGGTGCATTTTGTTGACTCTTTGCCTTCTTTGCATCATTTCTAAGTTCTACACGAAGGCTTTGTACCACTTGTTCAATTTTTTCTACATACCAGTCCAAGCTCAAGCCTCTCGCGCTTCCCAGGTCAATCTTCTGTTGCAGCCTTGCCAACCTTTCTATATATTCTTCTGTTAGCCTTGTTGAGATACGCCTGGGGTAATCCACCTGTTGTTGAATTACTTTATCACAAGGGTTCAGGTAAAGATCTGAAAGCTCTAACTCCATAAGGTTATGGTCACTGCCTTCTCTATGGCAAATCCTAAATCCCTTTGCTAGTGCAAAGTTCTAGGCTGGCAAGAAAACGTAATCTATTGGGCAATTTTGTGTGCCCAATTTAAACGTTTTCTTCGCAGGGATGTCTAAAGCTGTCCTACCATTTAGACAGAAGAGGCTTTTAGTCCCCAAGTAATTTCCCAAATTTGTATCATGAGTTGTGGAAATACACTCTGGGAACATAGCTTGATTTATATCATAAGCCTCCAATATTTATATGTACCAATGATCTAGTTTCTTTGGGTTTAATTTATGGTTAAAATCTCCCATCAATAAAATTATGTCAGTGCCATACTTTTCATATAATAAGTCCATATCATCTTTAAAATGTCCCATTTCTACACCATATTCCTCCTGGCTACCCCATTGCATATACACATTTAAAATCAACAAATTTTCATACTTTTTGTCGGCAACCATTAATGATATCCTGCATGCAAGCAACCATTTACATTTTACAGTAAGTTGGATCACATTCTTCACTATTCTGGTAGATAACAATGTCATGATACCACCCGCAGGACGCCCAAACCTTTGTTTCTTTGCCTGGCGATGGAGTTGGCGGAAGCCATCAAATGATGGGGTCTTGCCGCATAGCCAGGTTTCTTGAATACAAATGATCTCAGTGCTTTTGCCAGCTCCTTTATATTTTCTTGTTTTATTTGATCTCCTAGACCATTTATATTCCATGAAACCATTTTTATGCTGTGCGGCGACCCCTTTACCTATTCAACATCACTAAGGTAACCTTCTTCATCAAACTCCTCAAAATACCTCTGGGAGGGGCCTGCAGGGCTAGTTCTATGACTCCAGTTCCCCCAAAATTTCTCAATGTCTGAGTTGTTCGCTACTATATTGAGATTTCCCATTCCTGCTCCTGCTTCTTTCTCTATTAACCTCACCTGTCTCTTTCCTAACCCTGCATGGCACCTTAAGAAGTCTTTTCCTTGCGGCTCATTACCTTCTACATCTGCTTCTTCTTTGGGTACTATCCGTATCCCTTCCTTTAGTATCTCTCTCTCCGCCTTCTCTATTGCAATCTTTACCAGGTCTGAGTAAACTAATACCCTGGTAATCTCCTTCCCTTCATTATTTAATTTAAAACCCACCTGCCGCATGTCTTTTGTCCCAATACCTTTCAAATTTGGGCACTGGGCAAACTATTTAGGTATGAACTCTTCCTCGTTTTTTTTCCTCCCTTTCCCATTTGTATCAATTCGAAGTATAGCCACAAATTCCCTGCGCCCTCCTTTCTTACCGCTGTGGGAGCCATATATGGCTGGCGGCTATATCTTTTAGTTCCTTCCTTGATTTTATTGCCCAATTGTGGCCTCACTCCCTGATAGGAAATATTACCGGAGTTTTTAGCCACGTTAGGTGCTATATACCTTGCTTGCTTCTCCTGCTGAGTTGGATTTCTAATAGGTTGCACCTTTTTTACTTGCTTCATTGGAGCCTTTTTTAACTCTTTCCTCTTTACTTCTCTGAAGGGCTTAATGGGCATTGGCGTAAGCTCTTGATCGGCTATTTTTAAACTTGCCTCAATAATCCTACTTCTTTTTGCTAGCCTGCCTTTACCCTTTTTTTGTACCCTTCTTCCTGCTTGTCTCACAAGGTTAAATAACCCGTATCTAGAATAATCACCCCTTCTTTTTACCAACATCGGCCGTCTCGAGATATAAACCTCATGAATGGCTTTTGGTGGTTCTATATTCGCAACCTCCACCTCCACCGGGGCTGGGCTGGGGGTCTGGAACAGATCTTAACATAGATGGCATTTGTCCCCTAATACCTTGTAACTCCCCCTCAATCTTAGATAGGTGCATTTTTTGTGTCTTTAAAATATCATTATTTAGCATCGTGACTTCTAAAAGCCCTTGAAGAGTTTTTTGTAGCATTAACATCAGTTCCAACATTGAAGAGGCTGGCGTTGCAGAGATTTCTAGGTTCAACTCAGAAGTTTGATTACGTCCGTCATTTTCTTTTAACACCGAACTCTGGTTGCCGTACTGTACTTGGCTTTCATTTCCCTTCGGCCTTATTACTGTGCGTAGTACATCCTCCCCTTCGGTCCTTAAATCCTCACTGTTAGATTCCAGAAGGTCCTGGACCAAGCCCTGAGAAAGCATCCCCCTCGGGGATGAGGACAGCCATGGAGACATTATTAAACCCTTTTGGCATAGTAAAGACTGAAAAGATTGATTTGCCAAAATTACAGACTCTGTCGTATGCTCGTCAAAAATTAGTGAGGTATTCCCAATCCGATGTTCAGCCTCTACGTCCTCAGTATCTGTATCTGGTGGCTTTGCTTTTGAGAATACCTTTTTAAAATGTTTCCCCACTAAGGGGCCGATTCCGATCTCGGTCGGAGGCGCACCCAATACCATTCGGTCGGGAAAAAAGCCATGCGAAAGCCTGTTTCCCGACCGATCCGTACAGCACACCGAACGAGCAAGTACGATGCGAAATCGCCGACCGACTCGTCCGGGCGTCCCGACCGCTCCGACCGACTCGCTCCCGGCTCGAACCGCACCGACCGACTCGCTCGGACTCGACTCGCACCGCGCAATGGAGACGTTCCCCGGCCGGGTAAGTACGATGCGCGCCGCGAGCAGTCCGACCGAGCCGCGCACTCCGGCTCGAAAGAGCAGTCGGAGCCGTACTTTGGGGGTCCGTGTCGGACCCCCTGTACGCGTAGCCGCGCGAGTCGCACACAGGGGGACCCATGGGTCCCCCTACCTGTGCGTGTACGGCGCGAATCGCTTCGCCGCGTACCCGCTGTAGGGGGCGCACTTGTCCGCATCGCACCCATTGAGTCAATGGGAGCCCGCGTACGCGTTGTACGACAGGCTCATATTGACTTCAATGGGAGTCCGACCGACTCGTGTCCGATGGCATACGTGCGCATCGTACTCGTTCGGTCGGACTGCACAGGTACGATTCGGTCGGAAATCTCTCCGGGTCCGGCTCGGTCGGAGAGATTTCCGGCCAGAATCGGAATCGACCCCAAAGTCTTTCAATGAATTTGAGGCCGAAACGCCCTTTCCTCCACTTGACGTTGCCTCCTTATTTCCTTTCCCTTTTTTCTTTATTCCTTTCTTTGCTCTTGTTCCTGGGCACTCCATACTTTCTCCCGAGACTCTCTGGTCCACTGAGAGATCTCTTTGCGTCTGCTTTTGTTCCAGGGTACTTTTATTCTTCCTGGGGCCATAACTAATACCTTTGTGCAGTGAAGCAACTTCTCCAAGTCCAAATTCAGTTGCCCCCCCTGTTGCTGATCCCCCTGTTTCGATCTCAGACCTTAAATATAGATACTGACAAACAATCTACAGCTTTCTCACTTACCTCTGTTGTGCTTCCCGCCGAGTACTCGTGCCCGTGCCCTTGCCCCTCCTGTGCTGGCAATTTTCCTCCACAGAGGCTAGTTACACGTGCTCGCTTTCCTCGCTGTAGCTGCCTTTGCTGTAGCTGCCTTTGCTGTGTTTTTCCTTTTACACTATGCCCTTTGCTTCTTGCGGCTCAAGATCGGCACCCTTCCGTTTTTAAAGATGAAAAATCTCAGCGGACATTCTCAGCCAAGTCTAGCCGAGTTTCAAGCCGATTTTTCGGCGTCTCCGCGTTTCCTCGTTACCGCGTCCAAGTCTCCGTCGGCTCACCAGCAGCACGGCTTCACGTCACGTCAGCGTCTGTGTCCTAGCGTGAGCACAGGGCGTATCCACGGGACCACGAGTAAACCGCAACGCAATGCAATGCGCACAACAGAGGAGACCACCGGTACCCAGGAGATTGAGATGGATTTTCCCTTGCAATGGTCAAATGACCCGGTGAAATATTTGGGCATATGGCTACATAGAGACCCTGCGGTAGTCATCTCTGCTAATTACGGTCGCGCCGTCGATAAGATTACGGACCAAGCTGCACGCTGGGCTAAGCTACCTCTCTCACTTGTGGATCGCATTGCGATCATAAAAATGACATTCTTGCCCAAACTGTTGTACGTGTTTATAAACATCCCTATCCGATTGAATGTTGCGCTTTTTAGCATGTTGCAGTCGGTCCTGCTCGCGTTCATTTGGGGGGGTGGGAAACCCCGGGTGCAGCTGGAAGGTTCTGACGCAGCCGTTCGAGCGAGGTGGATTTGAGGCCCCAGATTTCCGTTTATATTACTTATGCGCTCAGGTGCAACATGTGCACTTCTGGTACTTTCCACAGAGGTTTCAACCACACACGGCAATTGAGGCGGATTTGGTCCTTCCGGTGCCCCTGGCTGCAGCTGCCCTGATGGGGGGGGGGACCACGGGGTGAAATCAGCCCGGTTCATTGTACGGCATGGGCGTGGAATGCACTCGCTAAGAGTGCGGGGGTGGACTACCTATATGCCCCCCAAACTGCCGAACGCGTCGCATACTGATATATCGGCTGCACGGGAACAAACCCCCTTGCAAGCGCTGGGTAAGGTAGGGATCACTCGCCTTGGGGATCTGTACACTCAGGGCCAGTTTCGGGCTCTTTCGGATTTGCAGAGTCGTCATGGCGCAGGCCTGATGCTGGGATTCACCTATGTGCGGGTGCGACAAGCAATCCGTGATATCTACCCAGAATTCCCGGCCGAACCACGTACTCTGCGGGCACTGCAGGTGGTGCTGGCAAGGGAAGAGCGAGGGGGCCTGATCACAAAATTATACAATGCATCTCTTAGGGAGACTGAACTAGCGGAGTCCCCCTTATATACCAAATGGGCGGCGGTAGCGGGTACCTCTATGTCACTGGTTGAATGGAAATTTTGTTGTGAATTGACAGGATGGCTAACGGCGAATTGTAATCTCCGAATAATCCATTTCAAATATCTACATCAACTCTATTATACCCCGCTTCAGCTACGACGTTTAGGACTAAGGGACAGTGCGCGCTGTGTGCGTTGTGGACAGGATGAGGCAGATTTACTACACCTGGCCTGGTACTGTGCAGGTATCGCCGAATTTTGGGCAAAGGTCACGCAAGTGCTCACGGAGGTTGTAATGGAGCCTGTTGCATGTTTGCCTGCTGTATGTCTGTTGGGATGGGTGCGTAAGCTTAAACCATGTAACAGGAGATTAGTAGCCATCTCCACATTGTTTGCTAAACGAGCTGTAGCGCAGAGGTGGGGAGCTAAAGCCGTTCCAACAGTGAAACAGTGGATCCGAGACTTATTGTACTGTAGGGACCAATTGGACACCTATGCGGAGGAACTACTGGAGGCATCTCGCCCCAAGGATTTCTGGGCTCCCCTTACGGGGTATTTACTGGGTAAGCCAGACTTATGCTAAGATATCGTACGAAGTGCTAGGCTGTAAATGGAGGGCGAAGGGAATGTTAGAAATTATGCTGCATGTTACTCTGAAGGGCTATTCAGGACTTATTGAAATGCTATTCACAGTGCAGTGGAGGGGGGGTGGTGGGTGGAGGGATTGTTCATGTTGGGTTGAGTTCTATAACTGTAAAACGGCTTGTACTGATATCCTGTGACGGACAAACAATAATGGAATGCTGCACCCCATGTCGGGGTGTCTTATGTCTTTACTGCCTACAAGCTGATCAATAAAGATATTTTTTTTTAAAAAGAGTTCAATTGGAATGGAGGAGGTTGTTGCCCAACCAACCACACTGCTAATTAGGTGGTCATTGAAGGACCCAGCTTGTTGTTGGACATCATCAGACATTCCAGACACACGATGGGGCCTGCACAAATCTGAAAATTGTTGAAGATAAAGGGACAACAGAGTCTGTAAGACAGTTGCTTGCTCTCAAAGACGTAAAGAATGACTCTGATCTACAGTCTTACTTTGCCTTGAGTCTACGCTGCATTTTCGCCTTTGCAGAAATGGGCTATGTCACGAAAGACCACCTGGAGCTCTTTCTACAAGAGATGAAATCTGAGGTTTCCTTCATGCTGGCAGACCTAAAATCCTGTCTGCAAGAGGTTTTATAGAGTGTTGTTAAAATAGGCAATAGGCCGGGGAACCGAGACCAGAGTGTGAGCAACAGATTGGTGGCAAAATGTTAGTACATAGGCAAGCTCACGTCAAGAGAACATTCAAATTAGTGGCATCCCCTGAGAAATGAATGGAGATCATTCTAAGTACTTTTGTCTAAGATCTGTTTCACAGGAATTGTCCAGATGACCCTTTGACCCTTCAACATTGCACCACCAGAGTAATGTTGACTGGTATCGATCTACATCGCCATCTAGACAATTTCATCAGGGTCCACTTTTCGAAGACAAGGAAGACATCATGAAATCAGTGTGTTCTGAAGAAGAAGCTAGCCAAAGGGGGCATAAACTGTAATACTTCACTGACCTCCTATTATTAATAATAATATTTTTTCCAATTTGTAAAGCGTCAGCATACCACCCCCCTAAGGGTTTAAAGATGCTAGGGCCCATCCGGGAGATTAAGTGAGCTATTGCCCAGAGTCACATGATGATGAGCTGAGCTGCCGCCAAGGATCAAACCGTGAGCCCCCGCTCCGGAGTCAGCCGCTCTGGCCGCTGCGCCACACCTCCGGTAGCAAAGAGTCATGGGGTCACACCATTTGACTGCTGTTAACACGGAAGAACAATAAGTGGGAGTATGATGCTTGCAGGAAGCTCTGGCGACCAAAAAGTAGCAGAAGGGCAACATTGGTGAAAAACGACCCTGATGTCTTAGGAGGTCATTACGATGACGGGCGGACTTTGTCCGCCTGCCACCGTAGCGGTGAATGGGACCGTCCGCCATAGGAGCGGCGGTCCCGCCGCGAGTATTAGGATGCCACCGCCATGGTGTTGGTGGTATCCCCTATTCCCAACATTGTGGCGGGCGGTGTTCACAGCACCGCCCGCCACAATGCTGGTAATGCACGTCGTGCATTGGCATGCACAAGGTGACAGGCACCGTGCGGTGCCTGCCACCTTGTCCATGCCCATGCAGGGGGGTACCATAGGTACCCCCCAAGTGCACCCCCGCCCCCCCCTCCCCCGGGGGCCCACAACAGGCCCCCATTGTAAAAGACCGTATGCCTTTCCATGGCGGCGTTGCCACCATGAAAAGGCACATCTCCGCAGTCATCATAATATGGATGGCGGTGTCTTGCAGACACCGCCACCATATTACTGCCCTTTTCCGCCCGGTCACCTGTGTGACCGGCGGAAAACCGGCGGACGGTCTTTCCGTCCGCCGGGCTCACCCCCGCCATTGTAATGTGGCGGGGGGAAATGGCAGGCGGGCGGAGGGGAATGGCGGGCGGATCGCCACCGCCATACGGGCAGTGGCAATCCGCCAGTCATCGTAATGACCCCCATAGTGCGGTCCTCTATTCATTTTTAATGCACAATTACCCCTTCTCCTTGATAGTCTGGATGGATGAGACAGTCCATGTGGGGGAGGAGTGACAGGCAAAATTAGGTTAGACATTTCCCAAAAATGGCATCGTTTACATAAGGTGAGGATAGTGTTGTGACATGCTGGGGATGAGGGTGTGGGTGTGGGGTGAGTTTCAAAAGTTGGAGGAAGTTTGCCAATTGACACAGGTGAGGGAGGAGTTGAAAAACATCTGAAGGGGGGGCGCCTTGAACAGGAAGGGGTCTGTTGCATGGTCTTGAACCTCATAGATGGTTAAAATGATCATATTTAATGCTCATGGGGTTAATGCCCCAGAAAACCAGAAGCTTTTTCTACAAATAATGAGAGATGCACTGTGGACTGTATGACTGATTTAGGGAACACATCACTTGAAATTGGATTGATGTAAACAGGGCTGAGATTATCCTACAATTAATTGTACGTCTACTCAGAAATCACGAAGACTGGACAAACTTACAAGCATGATACAGGTGGCAATCTGACCATTGCTGGAGAAGGTGTGCGGAAGAAGGCATCCTGACACGGCTACTCTGGTGAAACTTGGCATTTTGGAAATTATGGGAGATATACTGAATATATGAGAGAACAGTTTCAGTGGAAAGAATCCTGGGGATGGTAAGAGGGAGGTGTCATTGGTGACCTTCTGACCAGCCCCATTGCATAAATTGGTGGGACAGCTGTGTGTCTAAAATGCTCAATAAAAACAGTTATACCATGCAAAGTATGACCATGGTGTAAAGCTTGTTTCTGGGGTTCATGAAGCCTCTCGGTGGAGCGCCATGCTTTTCTCTACCCAATCCAATTACTCTATTTACCAGAAGACCCTTAAAACCTGTCCGGTTCTGCTGTGAATTCAACTCTGCGAGTTTAAAAACTTTAAGCCTGTTCATAATTTACTCCTGTTTTGTAGCCCTCGTGGGAGGCAAGCCAAAAACAAAATAAATAAATGCATACAAATAAATGTATTAATTAATGTAGGTTACACAAGTACATTAGTGGGAAGTGAATACCGCTTGCGGGATCGAAAGTTAATTCTGAGAAGGAAGCAGAAACAATGATGCTTCCTTCTCAAATGACCTGAAAGAAAGGAAACAAGGGGGCATATTAGCAAGACCGGCGATAAAATTATCGCCGTTTTAGCGGCAGGAAACTGCCGCTAAAACGGCGATAATGGGCTTGCTAATATGCGTTATAGAATTCCAATAGAAGCCCAGGTTAGATGTGCAGGACATCTAACCTGGGCTTCTATTGGAATTCTATAACGCATATTAGCAAGCCCATTATCGCCGGTCTTGCTAATATGCCCCAAGGCTTTTAAAATCAAAGGCACAGGGGCTCATCAGTGTATGGTACACAAAATGTCATCAAGAGACAGAGGGGCATATTCACAAGCCCCTATCGCCACCACAACGTCACTTTCAGTGACGTTGTGGTGGCGATAGGGGCCTCGCCTTATTCACAAGGCAGCGTTAAGCCACTTAACGTGGCTTAACGCTGCCTTGCGAATAGGCCCCCTTTCACGCTGTGTCTAGCGTGAAAGAGGCGTGCATTGGGTGTTGTGGTGGGCGTTCCACCGCAACACCCATTGATATTTACGCTGCCCCCTATTCACAAGGGCAGCGTAAATAGGAGCTAACGCCAAACTTAAGACCAGGAAAACCCTGGTCTTAAGTTGGCGATACGAGGAGAAATGCTTTATTTCTCCTTGTTTTTGCATTTTCCATGTGTGCTGCCTTGTGCAGCACACATGGAAAATGCAAAATGCCATGGTTTGTTTATGTTCAGGAAGGTGTCCCTTCCTGTACATAAACAAACCTTTTTTTTAAAATGCAGTTTTGTAACTTACATGTGTGCTGCATGAAGCAGCACACATGTAAGTTACAAACTGGCATTTTAGGTTTGTTTATGTGCAGGAAGGGACACCTTCCTGTACATAAAAAATCCTCCCTGCTTGCAGACACCCTTGCACTCTGGTGCAAGGGTGCCTGCGTTGGTGCTAAGTTGTGAAACTTAGCGACATCGCAGGGGGAAAAGCAAGGCTGCACCATGTCCTTGTGAATATGGTGCAGCCTTGCTTTTCCGAAGTGGCGGAGAGAGGCGTTAAGCGAAGAAGGCTAACGGCTCTCTCCGCCACTTCCTTGTGAATATCCCCCAGAGAGTTCAGCACAAAATATTTTACACAAATAGGGATTTGAGAATTCCTCTTGCAGTTTAGATCCAGGACATTTTTCAATGTCATGCAAAAGAAAGGTACTTAAGGACTCTTCGTCTGGTACCTGATGTTCTCACAATTTCAGAAACAATCTAGGCATCTTTGTGAACCCGCGAAATATAATCAAACAAGCATAAGTGCACAAGACAATGGGCCTGATTCAGATCTTGGTGGAGGGGAATACTCCATCACAAACGTGATGAATATCCCGTCCGCTATATTACAAGCCGGTTATATCCTATGGAAATCGTAATACGGCGGATATCTGTCACATTTGTGTTCCATCCGCCGAGATCTAAATAAGGCCCAAAGTCAGTACAAAGTATTAGGAGCGAATGAAACCTATTGACTACTTGCCAATGGGCTTCAACAGGCACAGACGGCTCCGAACACGATGCAGGAGACTTTCCTCTCACTGCTAGTGCAAACAGCAGTTCTCATCTCAACTACCGAGGGTGTTGTAATTTGCATATAAAACACATCACAAATCTAAAGGTGATCTGTAAAACACTAAATTACATATGCGAGCCTCCTTTCCAAATTTCGATATATTGTTCCATTAATAGACACAGAAGAATTCTTAAAGTAGTAATAGAGATGGAGAAATATTTAAAGGTTCTATAGATTTCTCTTTGTTATTACTGCCAGTTACACTGAGGAAAGCAGTGCCAGTAGCAATTTAAAACGTGTAATTTATGAATTGTTAACATGATACTCATATTCATAGGTGAAATATAAAGGGGCTTTAGGAGACATGGGAAACCTGTACAGAATCAGGTATTAGTTTAATGTCTAACAGTGATAAAGGAATACAGACTTTTAAAAAATGCGTATACCGGAGCTGCAAGTAATGCACGTGCTCAGATTCCGGGAGGCCATAATCTGCACGCAGCTGTGTGAAGGGTACCACTCCTATGGCGTCGTAGAGAGGACCAAGTGCACGGCATCCGGTGGTTCTCCAATGGGGGAAGGAGGTCTCCCCCATCCCCGGTCCAAAGTCGGAGTTTCCGAAGAGAGGAGTGAGCGGGGAAGGGAAGGTTGTCAGTCCATGTCGCCTGTTCGTCTGATCCCAGACCAACAGTGTCGTGCGGGTGATATGAGAGGCGTAGAGGTTTGGGGGGCATTGGGCCTTTCGAAGGAAAGGGATCTTCATCAGGGAGGTGCCCGCTATAGCCCGGTCCTGAAAGAGCCAGTGTTTTTCGGACTCGCCCCGGCTCCACTCCACCAGGTGCCGGAGTTGCGTAGCCCTATAATACAACACAAGATCAGGGATCCCTATACCCCCCTCGTCTGGGGGGAGGAAACTGACCAGCGGCTTCATCCTTGGTTTGCGGCCCTGCCAGATAAATTGAGAAAGCTGGGCGGGGGTTGGGTGATGCGGGAGGCGGGGAGGGGGTGCGCATTGCTATTTTATTTCCTTTTTCTTCTTCTATTTCAGGGTTAGGGTGGGAGGGGGTTTAACATATTGGTATTATCTTATGGTTTAATTTTTTGGTAACATTATATGTCATTTGTTTGCATTGGAGCCCTGCGTGGCCCAACTGATTGCATTGCGGTTTTGCAAATTTGCAGTATATAGCATTATTTCAATAAAAAAAGATTTAAACCTAAAAAATGTGTATAAGCAAAGCATTCCCTTATATCTGCAGAAAAGATGAAGCTTGACACTCATTAAATCTTTGGGGGACAGCTTTGGCATTATTAAACTCAAGTCTCTCTCTGGGTACCTTTTCAGTGTTACTTGCCTTAAATTTATTTAATAACTTGCCAGCAAACGTCGTTTGCAGAGTGGCAGAAAGGGACTAGGGATCTACAAACTTGCTGATTTGTTTTCCTACCCATGGTAGTCCACCTAAGGCACCAATTTCTGTATAAGGGTTGTAGTGAAACAATTAATATATAAAGACGTCCAGGGGCGCAACTAAACCCGAACTTTGGGGGGGGGGCTAACATTCCCAGCCAGGGCTGGCCCTAGCACTGGTCGCACACATGGTGCAACAGTCTTTTTTTGCCGCCCCCTCCCCTATTTCCTCCTTCTCCATGAATTTCCTCACTACCGCTCACCAACAATGCACCTCATCTCTCTATAGCACCTTTCTGAAAAACATTTCATTTTTTAATAGCACTACTCATAGTTTACTCACACTCAGTTCTGTGATCTGCATGGTACACGTTCTTTGTAGCAGACACATTAACCCTCTGCGCTGTGTGAGTGGCAGGAATGCCCATGTGAGTGCACGGTGAGCAATGCAACATTGTGAGCATAGGGTAAGAGGAGTGACTGCAGGGTGAGTGAGGTGACCATATGAATTTGGTTGCAGATGTAAGTGCAGAGTGGGACGAAGTGCATGGTTTGTGATGGGCTTGTTTGAGTGATATTGCAGATTGAGCAGTGAGGGGGACAGGTGAGTGAAGTGTCACATGAGTGCAGGATGAGTAGTATACTCGTGTGACTGTAGGATGAGGTACAGGGTGAACAGCACAAGTATTGTGAGTGCAGAGTGATCACTGTGAGTGCAGGGTGAGCGGGTGAATGGTGTCAGAGCATGGTGATCAGTGTGAGTACATTGTGATCGCTGTGAGTGCAGCGTGAAAGTGAAGGGTGAGAATGAGGAGCAGGGTGCATTCCCAGACACTTGAAGTAACTCAGCTTGTTATTGACGGCGGCGTAGGGTTTCAGATATAATCTAATCTATTGCTACTATGGCATTAATCAGGGATCGAGGGTGGAGGAAATAAATAATGTGCTAATACTGCAACAAAATTCCAGTCTTATGATTAGGGTTGCCAGCTCATTATTTTGATGGCCCAGACGGTACAAAAAAAACAGTCATCTTATCTGTGCATACTTCGAACAGCAAATATAAATAGAAAGCACTTTTAATTGTGTTCTAGGGCTGCCTGAATGATCCATGACTGATAATTATAGGGAACAAAAAGACAGAAAAGTCACATTACAAATGAATACATACTTTTTTATTTATATCTGTTGGACTTGGCCCTGTTTGCAGGGTTATCCCCAAACTTTTTGCTTCTTTCTCCTATTTTTTTCTGACCTGTTGTTGTTGGTTTTAGGACTCTGGGCACTTTACCACTGCTGATCAGTGCTAAAGTGCATATGCTCTCTGTGTAAATTGTTATTATGATTGGTTCTCCCTGATTGGCATATTTGATTTACTGGTCAGTCCCTAGTAAAGTGCACTGAGTGTGCCGGGGCTGGTAAATCAAATACTACTAGTGGGCCTGCAGCACTGATTGTGCCACCCACATGAGTAGTTCTGAAACGGTAACTCAGACCTGCCACTGCAGTGTCTGTGCGCAGTTGTTAACTGCCATGTCGACTGGCAAGTGCACCCACTTGCCAGGCCCTAACCTTCCCTTTTCTTACATGTCAGTCACCCCTAAGGTAGGCCCAAGGTACCCCTGTGGGCAGGGTGCAGTGTATGTGAAAGGTAGGACATGTACTGGTGTGTGTGACATGTCCTGATAGTGAAATACAGCCAATTTCGTTTTTCACTATTGAAAGGCTATCTTACCCCATAGGACAGAATAGGGAATGCTTTGTAACATTTTACGAGCATATCTTCCCATAGGGATAAGATAGAAAACTAAAGTTTAGGCTCTCTGAACTCAGAATTTAATAACACATCTTTTACTAAAGATGGTTTTTAAATTGTGTGTTTGAAAATGCCACTTTTAGAAAGTAGGCATTTTCTTGTTTAACCATTCTGTGTGCCTCTGCCTGTTTGTGTATTGACTGTCTGGTTTTGGAGTGACAGGGGCTGGGGAGGTGCATTCTCTCAGACTACCACCGGGGGGGTTGATGTGTGTCCTGCCTTTCCTGAATGAGTCAGGGCTGGGCTGAATAGACCTGGGCTGCATTCAGAGTAGGGGGAGGAGTTCTCACTAGCACCTGAATAGGCCCGGTCTGCATTTAGAGTGGTGAGAGGAGATTTCCCTTGCACCTGAATAGGGCCTGTCTGCCTTACACAATGCTGTCTCCACCTCCTGCCAGGCAGCTGCACCAGAGAGGACAGAACTGGGTTGGACTGGGCTCAGAGACCCTTGCACAAAGAGAACAAAGACATTTTGGGGTATAAGTATTAGACCTAAAACCCCTGAACTTTAGACTACTTCTGGAATCTTTGCCAAGGAGAAGAGCTGGAGAAACTGAGGAGAAGTACTGCCCTTGCTGTGTGTCTGGGGTTGGCCTGCAGTTGCTGTTTCTGCCAAGGAAAGGAGAAGGACTTTGCTGTGTGCTGTGTCCCCTGCTTGAGGAAAGTCTCCAAGGGCTTGAGTAGAGCTTGCCTCCTGTTTTGAAGTCTCAGGAACACAAAGACTTCACCCCCAGCTCCCCTGAACTTTCTTGCTGGGAGTTCTGACCTGCCAGGAGTGCCTGTGTGGGGCCTCTGGAGGTTGTTTCTGCTGCTGGGAGCTGGAAAGCAATGCAACAACAAGAAAATCGAAGCATCGCTCTTCTTGCAACAGTTTTTCTGACGCAAGGCCGTGGTGCGAGAAGAATCTCCCCGCGCCGCTGTGCCGCTTCTGAAACCGATGCAGCACCTGTCGCGGCGGAAAGAATCGGCGCATCGAAGGATCGCGGCTGAAAAGGTCGCCGCAGCGCCGCTCACCGCCACCGCATCGTTCCCCGAGGCATCCCGGATTTCCACGCATCGTCCCTGTGCTGCAAGTTTTCCCCGAAGCATCACCTGCGGATCGGAGTCGTCTCAGAATCGACGAATCGCTTCCCCCAACAGACCGGACCCGACGCATCACTCCCCTGTGTACAGCGGAACTGTCGCATCGCATCCACGTAGGTCTCAGGAACGACGCATCTCTTTGTTTTTCGACGCTTCTCATCGCTGCAGCTCTTTGGCTTGGTGAATTTTGTCGCAACAACAGGTACTTTGCAAGAAATCACGCATCCATAGTTTTTTATGGACTCAGTTGCTAAAACCTTTGGAAAGTCATTTTTCTTAATACTTGTATGTTGGATTTTTGTCGATTTGGTCTAGTTAAGTTTAGATAAAGATACTTTATTTTTCTAAACCGGTGTGGTGTCCATTTGTGGTGTTATCACTGTGTTACTGTGAGTGTTGGTACAAATACTTTACACATTGCCTTTGGGATAAGACTGTCTGCTCGTGCCAAGCTACCAAGGGGGTGAGCAGGGGTTATCTAAAGTGTGTATCCCTCTTACCCTGACTAGACGCAAAGGTCCCTATTTGGACAAAGGTACCTACCTCTGCCAACTAGAGACCCCCATTTCTAACAATATCCCTATTTAGTGTCAAAACGAGGTCTTTGCAGGCTCTTTAAACAACACATGGCTGGCATTTTTCTTTTGGCAACCCTACTTTATATTCCTTTTTATGAAATGCATTCTCACACTATGGCAATAAAGGTAAAATACAAATGTAAGGAATAGGCAGAGTGGGGGCCCAGGGGGTACTGGAACCAGAAAAACAAACTAAGCCTTGGTAACCAGTTTACAAAGGTATGTGAATATGCAAATGGTCATTAAAGACCTGTGAAAAACTCTGGCGTGCCGGAGATAAGACTCTAGATACTGCCCAGCCGAGCCCACAGCAATTCAAGCTACACAGCCCGGGCTGAAACACGTGACGGTGAGGGTGGGGGGGCTGATGCACTTTTAGCCTTATGGGCGTTGCACACCTGAAGATGTCAATGTTTGAGCTGATAATTCTTTCATCAGTAATATCCAATGATAGGCGACATACGCCAAGCGTCTACCATCTTGCAGGATTTAGAGTTCTTGCTGTTACACAAACTGTGTAATTCTGTAAATTGCTCCATTTTCTTAAGCATTTTTTCAAGTTTAAATTCAACCTAATTCATTATGTGTCAATTTTGATTTTACACACTAACTCTCAGAGTTTACGCATGCGCTGAAGAGAGCACAGTACTCACTCAGCTTTCACAAGGTCTGTCAGCCCTCCCGCGCCCACCCACCACCCTCCATAAACGTCCGAGTGTTTGCTATCCCTTTAGCCATTCGGCTTGTCCTGTCATTACACACAGAACAGCACAGCTGCCACCCCGTTCCAAAAGCCTGTTTCTCTCCCTAGGTAATTTATGTAATATGGCACCTGATTAAACAACGTTTGCACTAGTGCAAAATGTAACATATGCTCACTTAGAATGTTTTTGATAGTTGTATAATAGGAACAGTATCATAGGAGCAGTAGAATACAATACAAACATATTTATGACCCTCTGCAAAATTTGGAGCAAACTCTATTCATCCAGCATTTAAATAACAAAGAATGGACTTTAAAATACAAAAGGGGGAGGGCGTGGCCAAGATGGCGACCGAGTAGGACGTGCCTGCTCGTCGCTCCGTCTGACCGCCTGGGCCCGCCGCCCTAGAGTTACATAGCTGGACCAGGGGACTCGCTTTGCACCCCCACTGACACCCCTGGGAATTGGCGAGGACGGAAGGCGCCCAAGAATCGTGAGCAGCAAGTGGGCTCTGACGGCCGAGCAGCAAGAACAGACTGGCACACGAGAGGCCGCAATAGATCGGATCGAGGGAGCGCCACAGACTCAGACACTCCTCGACGGTACCGTGCTGGCTGGTGAGGATGGCTGTGAGCTGCTGCGGGGGCCCTATGGAGCGACCCAGTGGTGGGTTGTGCCCCTCAGAGAGCTGAGAGATCCCGACTTGACCCGAGGCGGAGGCGGTCAGCTGGCCAGCCCGGGCGGCGGGAGCAGTCCTGCCGCGATTGGCTCAAGAAAACCTCGGCTCGCCTCCGGACCTGATCCCAGCGAATCATGAGACGCCCAACCCCCCACACCCCCTCCGGAGCCTCAGAGCTCAGAACTGGTGAGGAGGCCTGCGCCGGGGGGGACTGCAGCAGATTTAGCAGAGAGCTGGCAGAGAGGTAGAGAGAGTCGGAGGCCTGGGACTGCATTTATCTCTCGGCAGCAGCCTGCTCTGCTCACTACCGGGAGAGGGGTGGGTTCTGTGCTCCCTTCATCGCATGAGCGCTGCCCCCCCTCCAGAGGCCTGGGGTCCTTTTCAAGCATTGAACACCTTACTGGGTCAAAAAGATTTGAGAAAGGAGAGAGAGGCGGAGGCCCCGGCCCCATCGTCTCGAAAGACCAGATTGCCCCTGCAGTATCAGGGCCGAACAGCCACGAAAATAGACCTCCCGGCAGCTGGAATATCAACCAGGCGACATATCCTACTTAGCTAGAGACACGGTCTCCTAACTGAAGCCTTATCAGAAGTATAGTACAACGCCCTTTCACTCACTCACCTGGTCAAGGGCCACTGGAAACGACGTCCTCCTCCTCCTTCCCCCTGGCCTGCATCACATCAACCATTGGCAGCAGAATCGTCTGCTTGCTCCGCGCATTGTTGAGAGAGGGGTAAGTTCTGTGCCCCCTCCCCCGTAAAAGCGCCCCACCTCCTTCTGGAGGCCCGGGACCTTCACCTAGGACCCGGGTACCGTGCTGGGCCTACGGAGACCTGGGAAGGGGGTGAGGAGGGAAGACCCTAGCTGCACAGCTTCTTATGAGGTCCCCGGTTACACTGTGGCCGATCAGCTGTGAAATTGGGCCTCTCGCTAGCCGGAACACTAATTGAGCATGTACCTCTCACCTTCCTAGCAGCGTGGTTTCCTGACCCAAGCCTCAACAGGAGGATAATATACCTCCCTCTCACGTTCTCACCTAACTGGAGGCCCTTCAAGAATTCATCCTCCTCTCTCCCCCTGGCCCGTGTTGGGGCGAGGACGGACTCCACATAGAACAGCAAACTCAAGCTTTCCTCCCAACCGATACACACAGAGGTTTCGGGGGGGAGGTGAGTGGGGCCCTCGCAGTGTTCGACTCACTACCTCTAAAATGGCAGTCAACAAAGGGAAAAATTATCGCTCAGTCAAAAATTTCATTCTCAAGACATCCGGCTCTGATACGCAAGCCCCAGAAACGCAAGAGCCTCCAGGCCAGGCAGATGCTGAAGCTCCGCTCACTCGCTCCAATTGGATCCACTCCTTTCCCGTGAGTCTTACCACCCTGGACATTAACGGTAAATCCCGAAAAATGTTAAATGTTAATTTTGTTGAAATTAGCTTGTTGAGTCTCCTCCTTCCCCCGCTCCCTAGGCCCAATTTCAAGGGCCATTTTGCTAAAGGGCCACAGGCATGAACCACCAACCTCCAATGCTGGAAGGTCACGATGACTCCCCCCACGCATCAATAATGCACTCTCTAGCTTTTCTCAACGACTGTTGTAATGTCACAGTCTCTTAAAATAATTACCCTAAATGTTAAAGGACTTAACAATCCAATTAAATTCTGCGCTATCCTTTCTTATCTCGAACACTCAGGGGCACATATTTGCCTCCTCCAAGAAACCCATCTCCTCCCCGGGGGACACATATAGGCTTCGCTCCAAGGCGTTCCCCCAACAGCTTTTTTCCTCCCTATTCACAAATACAGCAGGGGTAGCCATCCTGGTCTCATCCACGTTTCCTGGAAAGCTGGGTTCTAAGCAAACAGAAATTAAAGGGAGACTGTTGGCCTATTCCTTTCTTTTAGGCCCAACCACACTTACTATAGGCTCAGTCTACGTCCCCAACGAAGGACAGGAGGGATTGATACAGAGGGTAGTGTGGGAGATTAGTGGATCTTCTGACAAGGGGCTATTATTGGGAGGAGACTTAAATCTGGCTTTTTACAATGCTCTCGACAGGTCAGCCCAAAGGCAGGGACCATCAGGGGCTCTCTCCGAAGAGGGACACCAGATCCTACAAGGGGCGAGCCTGCGGGACATCTGGAGAGCCATTCGTACCACAGACAGGGAATACACCTTTTACTCCTACAAAACATACGCTAGAATCGATTACTTCTTGGGCACGCAGAGTATACAATCCCACACCCAACAAATAGAGATACTACCTCATTCACTGTCAGACCACTCAGCGGTATTGCTTGCCCTCTCCCTACTGAATACCCGCCCTCCACCACGATCCTGGCGCCTAAGTGACACGTTACTACACCGTCCCGAGGAGATTCAACAGATCTCAAAAACACTACAGGACTACCATGAGATAAACAACACCACGGGGACTCAGGTGACCATTCTTTGGGACGCCCTAAAGGCAGTTATCAGGGGGGAATTTATTGCTATTGCAGCTTCGGATAATAGGACCTGTAGAGACCAAAGAGATCTTCTGACAAAACAGGTACAAGAATTAGAGCGCATTCACCAGAGGACAGGTACCCCCCGTGTCTGGCGACAACTAGAAGCTGCGCGGGCCCAACTAAACTAACTAGACCTAGATAGGGCAGAGTATGCAGCACTGCGACTCCGCCATACCTTTTACACAGGGGAAGATAGATGTGGGAGGTTGTTAGCAAACCGACTGAGAGTACAAAGACAAACAGCTGGGATCGCCCTGCTCCTTATGCCAACGGGAGAGGAAAGGGTCACGGACCAACAGATTGCTGAAACATTCAGGCAATACTACCCGGGGCTCTATGAGGCACAAGAACTCCCATTAAACGGCCCCGCTCAGTACTTACGAGATGTCACTACTGCCAAAATAACACCAAATCAAGCGGAGGCTCTAGAATCCTCTATTATAATAGAGGAATTCATAACTGCTATCTCAAAACAGAAGCTGTTTAAATCCCCAGGCCCAGATGGATTTACTGGCCTTTTTTACAAGACCTTCTGCCCCCTCATAGCTCCTGTCCTCACTAGAGTGTACAAGGGTCGATACCTGACTCTCTAAAAGCCGGTCAAGTCATCCCCATCTTTAACCAATATCCAATATTCCACTCCTAGCGAAAGTTCTGGAGAAATGTGCACAACTTCAACTTAGCCAACACATCACCAACTTCAATCTATGAGATGATTTCCAATCGGGGTTCAGGCCAGGACACAACACGGAAACCACCATTCTCCATATTGTGTATGATGCTCTCCAAGCCCTTAACCATGGCAAAACCTATCTCCTAATCCTATTAGATCTATCCTCGGCTTTCGATACAGTCAACCACAAGAAACTTCTTGAATGCCTCGAACTCAGGATGGGACTGGAGGGATCCGTGCTCGAATGGTTTAGATCCTTCCTCCAGAACCGCTCCCAGAGATTCTTAGTCAACAGTAATTTATCCGCTCCTTCTCCGATTATGGCGGAGACCCCCAAGGATCAACTCTTTCCCCTACCCTCTTCAATCATTACCTCAGACCGCTAGCAGAAGTACTACGTACCGCCAATATCTCGTTCCACATGTATGCCGATGATACCCAGATCTACATCAAAATCTCTTCTCCGTAGGAGATCTATTCCCTGAATGAGGCCCTAAAGTCGACTGTTCAATGTCCCACCTCCAACCAGCTCAAACTAAATGCACAAAAAACTGAGTTCCTTCTAATCTCCCCTCCCAAAACCAACCCTGATGTTCGGGAATGGACTAAGTCGATCACAGCTCTAAACTGCTCACCGACCATAGTGGACTCTGCCAAATCTCTCGGAATAACCCTTGACAGCAACCTGAATATGCGTGACCACATCAACTCGATGGCTAAAATCGCCAGGTTTCACCTGAGCAATCTGAGAAAAGTAACACCATTCCTTGACACTTCCGACCTAAAAATGGCAGTCCAGGCACTAGTTAACTCCAGAATCAAATATGGATGCTCTACCCACTCTGGCCTACCCAAGATCTCCAAGGCCCCCCTAAAAGCTTGCCTCAACGCCGCCGCCAGACTCCTAACAGGTTCAAAAAAATCCGACCACATCTCACCGCATCTGAAAGCTCTGAACTGGCTTCCTCTTGAAGCCAGAATCCAACTCAAACTGGCATGTATCATTCACAAGGTGCTACACACTAAATCTCCTGCATTTCTCGCCCAGAAACTCATAGTGTCCGGAGGAACCCGAAACTCCCGGTCCTCCAGAGACCTTTTGCTCCAGCCAACTCGCATTCAAAAGAAAAAAAACAACAATCCTGCATTTTCTGGGGCCGCACCAAGAATCTGGAACTCACTGCCGCCCGTCATCAGAAGAATTCCCTCTCCGGCACTTTTTAAAAAGGAAGCCAAAACCTTCCTAATGGGCAAGTTCCTCTCATAACTCTTGCATTGCACACACCATTCAGCGACCTTGTTTTATTTTGTTGCTACTACACCTTGGACTGACCGGCTGCTATCCACCTTGCACCTCCCTGTACTCCCACACATGTAACTCTTGGACTTTCTCTACATTTCAACTTGAAAATTGTATGCACTTGTTTTAGTCCCAAATGTTTCACCCCGCTACCTACGCCTTACTTGTATGCAACTAGTTATCCCTGTAAAGCTCTCTGATACCCTACCGGGTCATGTTTGCCCTCTATAAAACACTAAATAAATAAATTCCTAGAAGCCTCGGTGGTTGTAATACCCAAACCTGGAAAGGACAAGCGCCAGTGTGCCTCCTACAGGCCAATTTCCCTTCTCAACGTGGACCTCAAACTATTCACCGGAATCCTAGTCCTCACGGCTTTCCCCCCTCCTACCTGGCCTAATAGACCCGGACCAAGCGGGTTTTGTTCCCAATCGTCAATGCGCTGACTATACTAAGAGACTGCTCCACATTATTGATAAAACACAGCGCTTTGACACCGAACACATGCTCCTCTCCATCGATGCAGAGAAAGCCTTTGATAGGGTACATTGGCTTTACCTGAGCGAGGCTCTGCAACATTTTGGGCTTCCAGGTAGATTTATAAACTGGGTCCTAAGCAGCTACACTAGCCCAAGAGCATTGGTGCAAGTAAACGGATGCACATCCACTCCCTTTCCAATACAAAGAGGTACTAGGCAGGGATGCCCCCTTTCTCCCCTACTCTTTGCTCTATATATGGAGCCAATGGCCCAAAGGACACGCGACAATCTCCGTATCACCAGCATATGCTTTGTGGGGGATGACCACACCCTTAGCTTATACGCAGACGAAGTGATGGAAACACTAGAAAATCCCCGAACATCCCTCCCGTCCTTCTTGGCTGAAATGGAGCAATTCTCCCTAGTGGCAGGCTTTAAAATCAATATTCATAAATCTCTGGCTCTCAACTTAACTCTTAAAGATTCAACGCTAACAAAATTACAACGCACCTACCCTATCCAATGGGCACCTGCTGCAATACCGTACCTTGGAATACAGTTTACAGCATCCATACAGCGTACCATAACACTAAATTGCTCCACACTACACATCCAACTAAAAGCAGACCAATGGGGCTGGAGACCCTACACTCTGTCCTGGTTAGGCCGCATAGCGGCACTCAAGATGACTATACTTCCCGAAATATTATTTCTCTTCAAGACCCTGCTGCTAGAACCCCCACCCGACACTCTGCGCTCCCTGAAGAGGGAGGTGGAGCGATTCATATGAGCCGACAAGCGACTCTTATAACACCGAGATCTGTGTTACAGGTCCACAAAGGAGGGTGGCCTTGGGGTGCCAAACTTACAGGAGTACTACTGAGCGGTTCAGATCAAGACATTCGTAGAATGGTCACGTCCAGAGTCAGAAAAGCACTGGATTTTTATGGGCAGGGAGGTGGCGGGCCAGTCACTGTGGAAAATCCCTTTCCTTCCCAAAAAGGTGCGACCCAAGAGACTTTATCTCTCACCTGTTACACGTGCCCCTCTAGTGGCGTGGGACAGAGCCGTAGAGAAAAGAGCACTAACAACATTCCCTTCTCCGCTAACACCAATAGTTGGCAACTTAGAATTCACTCCAGGCCTGAGCCAAAGGACCTTTACCCAGTGGACTCAGGAAGGCCGCAGGTCCCTAGGGCACTTCTTTGATGAAACCAGCTCCTAGACCTTTGAGGACTTCCGATTACAGCAGGCACTCCCAGAGTCTGAACGGTACCGGTATCACCAAATCAGACACTGGGTGATGCACCTCGAGGTCCGCCCGCAGGCACAGCGCCACCTAACTGCATTTGAAAAATGGCTACTATCTAAATCCTCAGACACCCGTCTTATATCCGAATTATACAGCCTACTACAACAGGCCGCAGTGGATACTAAGTCCCCGGGACAGAGGATGTGGGAACGGGAGCTAGGCCGTACACTCATGCAACGGGAATGGGAGGACATATATTATAGGGCTGACACACTGCGAGCAATGTAGCGAGTATAGAAACTGCCACTAAAATAGCCACCTATTGTTACCTAACACCATCCAGACTACAGAGGGGGAACACTGCAAGAGATCCTCTGTGTTGGCAGAATTGCGGGCCTCCCGGTACACTCACACACATACTATGGGAATGCTCCAAACTCGCAAGCTATTGGACACAAGTGCTAGATGATGTCAATAATTACCTAGGTACACAACCACCCCGATTCCCGGCCTATATCCTCCTAGGATTGCCTAGCGCTGTAACATTTCCTCTTAAATCCCGCAGAGGATGTCAGATAGGCTTGGCATTAGGAGCGGCCCTTCAGAATATTTTGGCGATGTGGGGGTCCGCCCGCCTTCCCATACACTTAGGGTGGCTACACCGCATATGGTATATCCTAGGCATGGAGCGCATCTCTCTATCTTTAACTAATCAAGGAACCGTGTTTCCTGAGCTCTGGAAACCGTTCTTGACAATGCTCTCCTCTGAATTCCGAGAACTCACATGCCCAAAGTACCTACGACTCCTAAGACTTACAGACCCCCTGTCAAAAGCACCTTAAGAGAGGAGGTTGGCCAGCAATCGAGCACACACAGTTGTCCTCAGGCGTTCTAAAGGTAAGAGCAAAAACAAGCATTGGTATAGCCAGCAAGTCTGTCTTTAGGTAGGAGGCATTTATTGGCAAACATATGCCATAAAAAAGAAAAAAAGAAAAAGCTGTCATTTAAACGTGGCATGCATATGCTTGTAAACAGAAAAAAAGACCCCTAAAAAAAAAATGGAAAAATATTTTAAAAAACAGCATTGATTGAAAGCTAAATATAGTCACTTACGATGAAGAGAGCCATGCTGTATGTAGTTGTGGCCGGATCAAAATGTGAATGACATTTCAGAAGACCATAAAATGAAAATTGTTATGATTTTTCCCAGAAAACATGAGGCTTGTGAAACAGCTAAAACCATCCCTAGGCCAGACCAAAAATGCTTTACTTTCTTGAACCAGTGCAAACATTATTTGTCTCTAACCTCCTTGTGCTAAAAATGAAAAAAAATAGTTTTCCAAACAAATATAGTTCCAAATATAGTTCTGGATGGAGCTACACCGTGTTTAGAGCTGCTGTGAATGTAATAACTGAACTATGCAATAGCTATAAATTCAGATCTGCAACTTGACTGGAGAAAATGACAGGGTTTGTTTAGGAAACCCAACAAGTTCCATTAACTTTGTAACAGATACAGGGAACCTTGATGAATCAAGACTTAATTAGTGAAGGAGGCTTACACGTACACACCGTGTAATCCTACTGCAAACACAATATTTCTAATCATTAGGGGCAATTATTAACACAACAATGTGGAGCAACATATAGTAGGAGCATTAAACACATTGTTGGAAAATAATGACTGTTATTAAGTCTGTCTCACCATTGGTATAAATTGTTGTTTGATGCGGGTACAGTGCCTCCTTTATTTCAATGAAGCAAACTAATGAATCCACTGAAGTCTGCTTTATAATAGAGGAGGTGTTGAATCACAACATGTTTGTTTTATTTTGAAACCCACAGAAATGTGCTATAGATAATTTAAACAGTTTAATACATGATTAACTTGTTCACTTATTTAGAGAAAGGTGATTGTAAGGCCCGCCCCTGATGTTGAGGATCCTTAGTTCTTACAGAAGTGTTGGGTTCGTGTGCAACCTCATGTCTCCGCCAGGGCCGCGCGTTTTCCTGGTGGGCTGGTTTTGGAGCCCCCCCCATCCCGGGCCGGTCCGACTTAAATGCCAGGGCTGGTTTGCATTCTCAGTCCGGCTGTGGTCACCTCTACACCTCAGTCCTGTCACTTCTCACAGCCCGGTCCCCAGCCATACACAAACATTCCTCCCTCCAGTGACAACATGGGCTAGCGCTCCAGTCCTTGTCACTGCTGTAGGAGGGTCCCAGGGTGCCTTCCCTACTGCGCCTGCACAACTGTATGCATGATGGGAAGCTCCTCCAGGCTTCAGACTGCACATGACGTGGCACAGAGCCTCATAAATGTCTAAGGGCCCAATTAGGCACCTAAGAAGGGCTATGCTACAACTCAGTTGGGCCTTGTGTTACAAACTGGGTATTCATTTTGGAGGTGGGGGGGTGGCCGTCCCAACTTAATTACCACAAGCTGGTTAGGTCTCAATAAACAGAAACTCTCATTAGCGCTTGATACAATGTGTGTTCAAGCAGCAACAAACAATGTTAAATTTAAGAACACAACATAAAAAACTCCCAACCCAATCATAAGAAAATCTAGAAAACTGTAGTATACAAAACATCACAAATTATTGAAAACTAGTTAGAGGAACAAGAACTATGAATTTTTGTAAGTTTAAGGTAAAAAGTGCCAAGAAACAGCAAAGCGCCAATAAAAGTCAATGTTTGTGGTAGACCAGGGCCTACTTAGGCATAATTTCAGGCCAACCGGATGGAATGGTAGTCGGATAAGTTGAGAAGGCCCCATGGTCAGAGTTTATATCAAGGGACTTTGTTACTCTTCTATTTGTCAAAGTAATTTAGCAGGGCAGGAAGCTGATGCCAGAATGAGTGCCTCGAAGTTGGATAAGTCATTGTTGAGTTCTCGCTGCTAGGATAAATGTTTTCTTCACTCCAATCTCAACACCCATGTTTTAGACTTGGGGGCAGATTTACTATGAAGTGGTGGAGCGCGGCGTTAGCCTCCTTGGCTTAATGCTGTGCTCCGCCACTTCTGAAACACAGAGCTGCACCATATTTACAACAATATGGTGAAGCCCTGTGTTTCCCCCTGTGCTGGCGCTACATTTAGCAGCCTAGCGCCAACGCAGGAACCCTTGCACCATAGTGCAAGGGTGTCTGCGTTGAGGGGAAGATTGTTTATGGGCACAATCTTTAAATGGCGTTTTGTAACTTCTATGTGTTAAAAACATTTTATTAGGTATTTGCAAACAAAGACAAACAGAAAATGATACAGTGTAGGTATATATAACAGAACAATACTAAAGTTAAAAACATTGTCATAACAGTATCTGTATACCAAAAGTTTACGATTGTCATAGAAGCAATAAAATTATAAGGAGTGAATACGGAACAAACGGGGCTACTCCTCAAAACACTAGTCATGCAACAATGTCAATAAAATAAGAAATAGAATTACTAAATTTTTATAGATAAGTATTTATATAATCATCAATTGGTTTTCATAACTGTTGAAATGAAGATGTATTTTTACACAGTCCCTTATAAGACAATTGGGCACCAGATCTAACAAAAGTAACATAAGACCACCAAGCCTGGGTTGATATTGCCTCAGCTGATTTCCAATTGAAGGTAATGGATTTAATAGTAATGGAAATAAGAAGATCAAAAAGTTTAGAATGGGACTTCAATAAGGTAGATGATAAAACATGAGATTTACAAATAAGCATGTTGTAAGTGAGGGCTTCAGAGATAGGAAGTATTTTAACAATGATATCCCAAACACTCTTCCAAAATTGAAATATTACTACACATTCAAAAAGAACATGCGTTAAAGTACCCTCATAATGTTTGCAATGCCAACAAAGTGAGGCATCAACAAGTTTAGCCTTATATAATTTATAAGGAGTCCATAGACAATTGAACAAAATAAAAGCATTAGTTTGAGATAACGATGCAGGTAACCACCCTGAAATATTAGTGGTCCATATTTGTCTCCACTCATTTAACGAAAAATTCAAGAAGAGTTCTTCATTTCAAAAAGTGGATAAAAAAGTTACGTTGGTAACACTTGTACAGTTTATCTGTTTATAAAATTTGGAGACAGTATGTTTAGAGGCTGAAAAAGCTTTAATACAGGTTAACGAATCAGGGGTTTTAACTTGGGGTAGCACATTTGGGAAGGTATTAAGTAGGACATTACAGAGAATTTCATATTTCAAAGCTTCGGTATTGGGTAACATAAATTTAGCCTGTAATTCAGAGAATGATAACAAAGCCTCATTTTCATCAAGATCCTGAAGGAAGAAAATACCATCTGATATCCATAGTTTCCAAAATGTGATAGTATGATTAAACTTTAGTATGGGATTGTGCCAAAGAGAAATCATGGTAGAATCTGAAATACGTGACGAAAATGAAGCATCAAAGTCAGTAATAATCAATGGTGGGAGAGGATTTAAAAAATGTATTTGAATTGGATATAGAGAAAAGTGATGGTAGAGGAAATGGCAAAACTAAATTTCGTTCTATCAGTAACCATTTAGCGGATATCTAGGGTCCGTACAGGTAAACCAAAATGAGCCTCCTTTTAAGATAAACACTTGATGATATTTGAAAAAATCAGGCAGGCCAAATTCTCCATTAAGTTTGGAAAGTTTAAGTTTAGTATGGCAAATACGACAAATTTGGAAATTAGATTATCAATTTGTATATAAAATAAGATAGGTAATTGTATGGGGATCATAGATAAAGTGTAGAAAATAATTGGGGCTAATACCATTTTGACAGTTTCAAGTGTCCCCCACCAAGATAGATGTAGTGGGCAGTGGCGGCTGGTGGAATTTGAAACTGGTGAAGCGTATGCAGAACGAATCAACGTATGCGAGCGAGCGTAGCAAGCGAGCACGACGGCAATAAGGGTGGTTCGGGGGGGTTCTCCCCCGTGAAGAATTTTTTTTTAAATTGTCATCTTTTTGGTGCGATTTTCAGCACTATTTCTGTGATAAATGGACTAAAAATTCAGTTCTGCTAGGCATTCATAAAAGAAAACTCATACATTATTTCAGAGAATTTCTGGGTTGCCAAGCAAGTCTGACTTCTGAAGAGGGCTAGGGTACTAAGCAAGACTGCTTTGGCTCTACCCTTTCCAATAGAAAACACTAGTTAGCGATGTGAACAAGTTCAATGGACAAATCTGGGGTCTAGGGAGAGTCCCTCTCCTGAGAAAGAAATTTAAAAAGATTGGCAAATGGTGCATTTTAAAGCAAATGAATGCAGTGATAAAGCAAGGCTTATTAAGCAGTGGGAACGTATAGTCTTGAAATATTAAACACATTAAAAACTGCCCTGTATCTTCTTGCATTAATTTGTTCAACAGTTACTGTAATATGTAAATTGTTCTGCATGACAACTTTAGTCCTTTAAAATGTATGCTTGCCCAGTGTCTTGCACTGCATGCAGCATTAACTTTGGAAAAATATGCTCTAACCAGACTTCGGGAAGCACCCACAGCTGCTGGCTGTAACCAGTAATATAGAAATATGTGCAGACAGGTCTTTAAGTGAGATGAAAAAAGTCAGTGCTCCCTATAAAGGAACATGCCAAATACATTTCTGTGATTCCCATAGTGTGCCATCAGACCGGTATTTTGGTTTCTCTCTGAGATGTAATTTTATCCAGATAAATGGCACAGCAACTGACATACGCCTAAAGGCTGTCAGTATGATTGGCTTTGTCACTGAGTGTTAGCTGTTTAAGATAAATGAGTAACATTGAAAATGTTTACATTCTGAAATTCTGAAATAGTGAGTCTGTGAATTAAATAGCATTGAGGCCTGTGGAAGGATTTTTGGCCTTAAATTATGTGTGCTTATGTTAGATATGTATCCTCTTCTTCTCTGCATATCTTGTCCATCTGCACATCTTCAACCCCCCTCTCTTTCCTCTTCAGCATCCTCTTTTCACTCTTCCCCGAATGCCCTTCCTCACATCTGTCACTTCACCGCCCCCAACATGCACTTCACTCCCTCAAATATAAGCACTTTAATTTCTCTTACTTTTGCCTTGCAAATATTTTGACATCAGTGTACCCCTTCACACACATTTCCACAGAATTTCATTTGCAAATGGAATACACAAATATGCTCTGCAGAGAGAGAGAGGCCAACCCACTGACAGGCACTTTGTTTGGCTTTAGCCTTAGCGCCTGCGTGCTCAATCAAAGCCCCTCATAAACACCTGGCATGGCTCAAGCCTCAAAGTATGCACAGAACAAAATACAGATAAACAACCACATTATAAAAAAGCTAACTCGTGGGGAATGCAAGATCAAGTAAACATGTAAAATAAGAGAGGAACTATAGAGGTGCGCTGAAAGCTGAATTTTCCATACATTGTGGTGTTCACAGCAGCTGGGTTACATCTCACACAGGCGCTTGATCTGTTTTCCCAGAATGTTTGTTTTCACAGAATAACACTAGCTGAGAGCAACAAGTGACTGCTGTGAGGCGCTGAGATCAGCAGAGCGCCTGCCCTAGGCAGAGACGGTCTGCATTTGATCCTAAATTTATGCAACCCAGGCGGCTGGTCAGGTGAGGGGGCAGAGGTCACCGGCCCAGCGTGACCTATACATAGGTTTCATGATCCACCAGTCAGAAGGGCTTCTGTTCTCACTGGCCACGGGCCTGTTAATGCGGACTGAAGCAGCGCTAATGGAGACGTGGTGGTAGGGGGTCAAAGGGGACAGAGAGGGCATGCAACTGCGCGAAGAGGGGGTGGGGACTCATGGGAGGTTTCAATGACAAAAACAGATGATATATTTCTATCTATTGAGGATCAAGGGAGCGCAGTTGCCAAGTCCCTGCCACCCTGCCCCTTTCCGGCGGAGTCAATGATTAATCAGTGGGCAGGGCACCATCGTATCACAGACACATGCCCTCCTCCTGAAGTACATAATCGCAAGTCTCCCCTCACCCCCACTCCGTGGGGTGCCTCTCCCCCCAATGCCTCCTCCCGCAGCTAACCTCCGCGGACCAGAATCCACCACACACACACCCTGCCTAAACACAGGGCGCTTCGCTGCGACAGATAGGCGCTAATTCTAGTTCCAAAAGCTGGGCCGGCAGAGACCAAAAATACACCAAAATACACACTGCTAAAAACAGCTCCACGAGGCCCGGGGCCTGACCGACCTCCCACCAGAGCCACGATGGCAGGGCTTAATTACCAGGAGCACAGCGACGCCACAGACGGAGGCTTGGTGAGGGTCGAGGGGAGAAGGATAGGTGGGTGTGGTAAAAAGTGCTCTCCTGATTTTATTTTTTATATTTGCAAGGTCACCACTAACCTGAGGTGAGGTGGATGTTAAAGTCGGAGGCTGTAGAGAGGGCACTGGATTCCCCGAAGAGTTTTTGGTAGGGGACGAGACAGTAACTGCGGGGACTATCTGAGTTGAATTCCGTGCAGAAAAACCTGCCGTCTGCTGCTACAGAGAGCCCATCCATCCAGATCAGGTTTCACTGCTCCCACACCACCGAGTCAGGCCAAGCTTTGACTGCAGCAACACTAGCGAGACCAAGAATCTCACACAATGGAAAACCTGCCATGCTCGCAGACACCAGCTCAGCAGTAAGGGTTGGAGCCCATTCCTGGCATGTGACACGTGTCACTCTGTCATGTGGCATATGCCACAGCTCATGTGACATGTGCCACAGATTTTTTACATTCTCTTTCAAGATTAACTGGAGATAATGTCAGTTAACGATTTCCAAAGGACTATCTTTCACTCTACTAAAATAAATAAATAAATAATAATAAAAAAAAAAATTAAAATAAATTTCCCCAGGTGGGGTTTGAACCCTTGCCAAAAGGTACACATAGCTGCTGTTATCTACCACTATACCATGTGCTCTACTTTTAAAATCCTTCCCCAAAAGTGTTTTTGTCATAGAAAAAGGGTGCTGTCCTACTTTTATTTCCATGCTGATTTGCTTTTACATGAAACAGATCCACTCTTGATTTCCATGCTTTATATACAAATAGCCCTTCCTTTCTTTCACTCTGCCACTTGCCCCATGCATTTCTTTTTCTTACACAATCATCCCCAAATTCTCATTCCACTAAATAAGGGATTTCTTTCATAGCAAACCTTGCCCCCCTTCCACATGCCACAGCATGTCACCAATGTCTGACATGCATTGGCTTGACTAAAGAGGCCCAAAATCTCCCATACACTGCTAGGGGGTGATTTACAAAGGGACAGCTTTCATTTGTTTACATTAGAAAAAAAATGGAAAAGAATATAAAAATAGATTTTCCCCAGCTGGGGTTTGAACCCTGATCAAAAAACAATGATAGCCCATGTTAGCTACCACTGTACTATCTGTTTTGCTGATTTTTTGGGCTGCCCATAGCCCTTTTGTCATGGAAAGAGTGTGCCGGTCCTTCTTCTATTTCCATGTTGTTTTGTTTTTACATGCCACAAATCCACTCTTGATTTTCATATTTTAAACACAAATAGCCCTTCCTTTCTTTCACTCTGACACTTGCCCCATGCATTTCTTTTTCTTACCCAATCATCCCCAAATTCTCATTCCACAAAATAAGGGATTTCTTTCATAGCAAACCTTGCCCCCCTTCCACATGCCACAGCATGCCATCAATGCCTGACATGCACTATGACTAAAGAGGCTATAATTCTTCAAGACACTGCTAGGGGGTGATTTACAAAGGCACAGCTTTCATTTGTGGTAATTAGAAAAAAAATGTAAAAAAATCGATTTTCCCCAGCTGGGGTTTGAACCCTGGTCAAAAAACACGCATAGCCCCAGTGAACTGCCACTGTACCATCTCTTTTACTGAAATTTTCTTCAGCCCAAGGTCTTTTTGTCATGAGGAAATTGTGCTGGTCCTTCTTCTATTTTCATGGGGTTTGGATTTACATGCCAGAAATCCACTCTTGATTTCCATGCTTTATATACCAATAGCCCTTCGTTTCTTTCACTCTGCCACTTGCCCCATGCATTTCTTTTTCTTACACAATCATCCCCACATTCTCATTCCACTAAATAAGGGATTTCTTTCATAGCAAACCTTGCCCCCCTTCCACATGCCACAGCATGTCACCAATGTCTGACATTCATTTGCTTGTCTAAAGAGGCCTCAAATCTCCCATACACTGCTAGGGGGTGATTTACAAAGGGACAGCTTTCATTTGTGTAAATTAGAAAAAAAATGGAAAATAATATAAAAATCGATTTTCTCCAGCTGGGGTTGGAACCTTGGTCAAAAATGCATTCCTAGCTCCTCTTTGCTTCCACTATACCATCTGTATTACTGGAATTTTCTGCTGCTTAAGGCTTTTTGTGTCATGGGAAGAGTGTATGGTCCTGTGTCTATTTCCATGTTGTTTTGCTTTTACATGCCACATGTCTACATTTGATTTTCGTGATTTATAAACAAATAGCCCTTCTTTTCTTGCACTTTGGGACTTGCCCCATGCATTTCTTTTTCTTACACAACCATCCCCAAAGTCTCATTCCACAAAACAAGGGATTTCTTTCATATCAAACCTTGCCCCCCTTCAACGTGCCACAGCATTTCACCAATGTCTGACATGCACTGGCTTGACTAAAAAGGCCACAAATCTCCCAAACACTGCTAGGGGTGATTTACAATGGGGCATCTTTCATTTGGGTAAAATAGAAGAAAAATAGAAAAGAATATAAAAATCAAATTTTCACAACGAGGGTTTGAACTCTTGTCATAAGTTACTTAACACCCTTGTGAATTACCACTGGACCATTTATCCTGCATTCATACATTTTGTCCAAAGCTTTTGTGTCATGAAAGAAGGGTACTGTCCTCCTTCTATTTCCATGACTGTTTGCTTTTTCATGCCACAAATCTACACTTGGTTTTCATGATTTATAAACAAAGAGCCCTTCCTTTCTTTCACTCTGGCACTTGCCCCATGCATTTCTTTTTCTTACACAACCATTCCCAAAATCTCATTCCACAAATTAAGGGATTTCTTTCATAGCAAACCTTGCCCCCCTTCAACGTGCCACAGCATTTCACCAATGTCTGACATGCACTGGCTTGACTAAAAAGGCCACAAATCTCCCAAACACTGCTAGGGGTGATTTACAATGGGGCATCTTTCATTTGGGTAAAATAGAAGAAAAATAGAAAAAAATTGAAAAATCGAATTTCCCCAGCTGGTGTTTGAACCCTTGTCAAAAAACACTCATACTCACTGTGAGCATCCACTGTACCATCTATTGGACTGATGAACTTATTTGGCCCAAAGCCATTTCATCATGGAGTATGCCTACCTCTCTTTTCTTTCTATGTCATTTTGTTTTTACATGCCACAAATTCTATGTCATGACCGGAGGCTCTGATTATGCTTCTCATTTCTTTACTACATTACCCATGTTTTCCTGTACCTCCCATGTCACATGCTCCAATTATATATGAGCTACCCATATAACTGTAGAAGTCACCATTTTGTGTCCTCTTTCTTTGCTGCTTAACAGCCAGATAACTGCAGTTTAATTCTTTATGCTTGTACTGACGTAATTATAGATATCTCATATCTCTATTGCTTAGAATGTTTCTTTTCTATATGCTTGTTATGCCATAATTATAGGTATTTCATACCACTATTTGCTGTGAATGTCATGTTTTATACGAGTTGCGGTTCTATGAGGGCAGGAGTGGTAAGATGACCAATCACCCACTGCATGCGCTACAGCGCTGGGACTCTGTCTTCATTTTCTGAACACTTACAGCGGCCGGACTCTGATGCTGCTTGCTGCCTCAGTGGAGCGGGGAGCGGACAGCACACATCTCGCTGATGTGCGCAGTCCTCTTTTACTTGCGAACAAGGACCACACAACGCGCATGTGAAGAAATTGAACGCGACGCTCAGGGATATTGATCAGAGCGTTTGCTGGCTTTTTCTACACATAACGTGACCCGGCTCTGTATGTGGTGGCAGGGGTGAATGCTCCCCTACGCCCTGTCTCACAAGTGTGTGCAGGGTTGTATACATTTGCATAGGCTTTGCCTAGAGTGGGTTTTTGGCCCAGGCAGCTCCCTCCACATTTAAATTAAGGCACAATCCTTGGCCTTGCAGGGTTAGTTCCACTCCCCCTTACTCTCTCAGCTCCCAGTAAATTGAGTGTGCATGTGGAGAGAATGGCACAATGGGAGCCCTATAAGGCGGAGGCAAACAACTACCATGAAGAAGGTGATGACCAGCTAGAGCTTGATTTGGTGGATGCACTGGACTGCAGTGTACAGCAATTTGTGAATAAGGCCCTGGTACAGGGGCAAGGTCCCTTCACGGGGCAGCTGTGTGAGTTTGCATGCCAACAAGGCTGGCAACCCCAACTTCTTCCGGCCAACAATGAGGTGGTACACAAAAACCTTGAAATCAAGGATAGGGGCTCTTTTGTCCAAAGGGATGGAGCACCCAGTAACTATCAAGTTAAAAGAAATGTTCCCCTTGGATGGGACCTATATTCAACCAATCACTCTCAACAGTCTGCCATGCTCATATACCACACATACAGTACTCACCAATGATTAAGGCATGGATCCTGGCGGAAGAAAAACTTTAGGGGACGGAGTTTCTTTGGAATTAAAAGCCACGAACAAATTACCCTATAGTTAGGAATGCCGGGAAAACATTGATACCCGTGATTGGAAGACGAAACGCGATTAAGGGCAGTTTCGGTTTTAAACAGACCTAATTATTTTGGAGTGAGGTCTTGGATTCACTAACTTAAGGGTTCATGACCTTGGAGGCATATTGAACTACCCGAGTTAACCTCTTTCAGATTGAAGATTCGCAGAAAAAGATATAGAGATTTTATGAAAATCATTATCCAACCTCAACCATCAGTTGCAGTGATTTGAAAACCTTAGAACTGAGTGCAGTAGCACCGGTTTGATACAAGGTTGACATATGATCCCTTTTTAATAAAAGGAGAAAAAAAGTTAATTTCCTGAAGAAGGTGGTCCTATTGCGAATGTGCCACTGAAACGCGTAGACGCCCACAATAGAAGTTATGTTAAATTTGGAAGAGTCAGCATCAAGTTACAGACAGGGAATTTAGATCCATGCTCTATGCTGTCTATGTACATAGCCAAATTAACATGCTAAAGACATAGTGGATTGTCTTTTTATAGTCTCCTTTTGAGTTGTGTTTTTAGATTATTGTATTTTCAATGTATTTGAATTTAAATGTTTTTAACGATGTGATCAAAAAAATTGTGTGTGTCATATAAGCTTGGAGAAAACTTTTTACACTGATTAAAATATATCTATATTTTGACTAAAATAAGCAGTCGACTTATAAGTGCCTTAATCATTGGTGAGTACTGTATGTGTGGTATATAAGCATGGCAGACTGTTGAGAGTGATTGGTTGAATATAGGTCCCATCCAAAGGGAACATTTCTTTTAACTCAACAATGAGGTGGGCCCATCAAAAAAGGGCAAAGTCAAGAGTAAATCACAGCCAGAGGTACATGGAGAGGCTTTTGAAAAGCTAAGGCGCAAGAGAGAGACTGAACATGATTATAGTGCCAACCCACAGGGAGAGTCCTCTCAGTCTCACAGCTCACAGCATGCAGAGGCCCTAGACTCAGACTGCTCTTCCCACACTGAGGACAGTGATGAGGGTGAGAAGGCAAGACTCAGTAAGAAGAAATGGGCTCCAGTCCATACCCTTCGGGTGCTCCACCTCGAGCCCACCGAAATAATTCACCCCACGGACTCCAATTGGGTTCCTCCTCCAGAGGTCGCGGAACACCTTCAAACCCATCTATGGCAGAGCTTTGATAAAGAGGTATGTGCACGCCTCCGCATGGAATGCCCCCACCCAGACCTGGTGGGTAAGGTTGCAGACACGCCAGAGGTAGATCCCATCATGGTCACTTTTATGAAAAAATACGCAAGGGATCCGAAAAAGGGCCCGGATCGCTCATGTTGGATGTGCCAAGATAAACTGCTTGACCTGACAGGAACCTTGACTAAGATCTTAGACTTAGCATACTAAGCCAAAGAGTCCAACTCCCCAGTAAATACTGACAATCTGATTGGCTGGGCTCAGCAAGCAGTCTGCATGTTAGGGAACACCAACTGCACCATCTCTACAGAGCACCGGAGATCTATCTTGATGAGATTAGATCCTAAACTCAATGATATATCCAATTTGGAAGCCAGCCCAATGGCTGACAGCCTATTATTCGGGGGCTCCTTCATTAAGGAACTGTCCAGATTTTGTGCCACCTACTCGACTATATACAAGGCCCAAATGTCACTAAAAAGAGTATTCTGGAGAGGCCTTTTTGTCAGGGCCGGGTGCCATGAAGGGTGCGCCGGGCTGTGGAACCCACCAAAGCTCTCAACAAGGCTACTATGCCTGCGGCAAAGGTAGTTGGTATGGAGACAAACCAGATCCCACCTTTTATCGCACTCAACCCAGAGGTGGCCGCCCCAGATTCTGCCGCAGATCCAGACACAGACAATAGAAGGGGGCAAGGTTTGTTATGAAAGAAATCCCTTATTTTGTGGAATGAGAATTTGGGGATGATTGGGTAAGAAAAAGAAATGCATGGGGCAAGTGCCAGAGTGAAAGAAAGGAAGGGCTATTTGTGTTTAAAATATGAAAATCAAGAGTGGATTTGTGGCATGTAAAAGCAAAACAACATAGAAATAGAAGAAGGACCAGCACACACTTTCCATGACAAAAAGGCTATCGGCAGCAAAAATATTCAACAGAACAGATGGTACAGTGGTAGCTAACATGGGCTATCATCTCTTTTTGACCGGGGTTCAAACCCCAGCTGGGGAAAATCGATTTTTATATTCTTTTCCATTTTCTTTCTAATTTAAACAAATGAAAGCTGTCCCTTTGTAAATCACCCCCTAGCAGTGTATGGGAGATTTTGGGCCTCTTTAGTCAAGCCAATACATGTCAGACATTGGTGACATGCTGTGGCATGTGGAAGGGGGCAAGGTTTGCTATGAAAGAAATCCCTTATTTTGTGGAATGAGAATTTGGGGATGATTGGGTAAGAAAAAGAAATGCATGGGGCAAGTGCCAGAGTGAAAGAAAGGAAGGGCTATTTGTGTTTAAAATATGAAAATCAAGAGTGGATTTGTGGCATGTAAAAGCAAAACAACATGGAAATAGAAGAAGGACCAGCACACTCTTTCCATGACAAAAAGGCTATGGGCAGCAAAATATTCAACAGAACAGATGGTACGGTGGTAGCTAGCATGGGCTATCATCCCTTTTTGACCAGGGTTCAAACCCCAGCTGGGGAAAATCGATTTTTATATTCTTTTCCATTTTTTTCTTATTTAAACAAATGAAAGCTGTCCCTTTGTAAATCACCCCCAAGCAGTGTACGGGAGATTTGGTGCCTCTTTAGTCAAGCCAATGCATGTCAGACATTGGTGACATGCTGTGGCATGTGGAAGGGGGGCAAGGTTTGTTATGAAAGAAATCCCTTATTTTGTGGAATGAGAATTTGGGGATGATTGGGTAAGAAAAAGAAATGCATGGGGCAAGTGCCAGAGTGAAAGAAAGGAAGGGCTATTTGTGTTTAAAATATGGAAATCAAGAGTGGATTTGTGGCATGTAAAAGCAAAACAACATAGAAATAGAAGAAGGACCAGCACACTCTTTCCATGACAAAAAGGTTATCGGCAGCAAAAATATTCAACAGAATAGATGGTACAGTGGTAGCTAACATGGGCTATCATCTCTTTTTGAGCAGGGTTCAAACCCCAGCTGGGGAAAATCGATTTTTATATTCTTTTCCATTTTTTTCTAATTTAAACAAATGAAAGCTGTCCCTTTGTAAATCACCCCCTAGCAGTGTATGGGAGATTTGGGGCCTCTTTAGTCAAGCCAATGCATGTCAGACATTGGTGACATGCTGTGGCATGTGGAAGGGGGCAAGGTTTGCTTTGAAAGAAATCCCTTATTTTGTGGAATGAGAATTTGGGGATGATTGGGTAAGAAAAAGAAATGCATGGGGCAAGTGCCAGAGTGAAAGAAAGGAAGGGCTATTTGTGTTTAAAATATGAAAATCAAGAGTGGATTTGTGGCATGTAAAAGCAAAACAACATGAATATAGAAGAAGGACCAGCACACTCTTTCCATGACAAAAAGGCTATGGGCAGCAAAAAATTCAACAGAACAGATGGTATAGTGGTAGCTAACATGGGCTATCATCTCTTTTTGACCAGGGTTCAAACCCCAGCTGTGGAAAATCGATTTTTATATTCTTTTCCATTTTTTTCTAATTTAAACAAATGAAAGCTGTCCCTTTGTAAATCACCCCCTAGCAGTGTACGGGAGATTTGGTGCCTCTTTAGTCAAGCCAATGCATGTCAGACATTGGTGTTATGCTGTGGCATGTGGAAGGGGGGCAAGGTTTGCTATGAAAGAAATGCCTTATTTTGTGGAATGAGAATTTGGGGATGATTGGGTAAGAAAAAGAAATGCATGGGGCAAGTGCCAGAGTGAAAGAAAAGAAGGGCTATTTGTGTTTAAAATATGGAAATCAAGAGTGGATTTGTGGCATGTAAAAGCAAAACAACATGGAAATAGAAGAAGGACCAGCACACTCTTTCCATGATAAAAAGGCTTTGGGCAGCAAAAATATTCAACCAAACAGATGGTACAGTGGTAGCTAACATAGGCTATCATTGCTTTTTGACCAGGGTTCAAACCCCAGCTGGGGAAAATCTATTTTTATATTCTTTTCCATTTTTTTTCTAATTTAAACAAATGAAAGCTGTCCCTTTGTAAATCACCCCCTAGCAGTGTATGGGAGATTTGGGGCCTCTTTAGTCAAGCCAATGCATGTCAGACATTGGTGACATGCTGTGGCATGTGGAAGGGGGCAAGGTTTGCTATGAAAGAAATCCCTTATTTTGTGGAATGAGAATTTGGGGATGATTGGGTAAGAAAAAGAAATGCATGGGGCAAGTGCCAGAGTGAAAGAAAGGAAGGGCTATTTGTGTTTAAAATATGAAAATCAAGAGTGGATTTGTGGCATGTAAAAGCAAAACAACATAGAAATAGAAGAAGGACCAGCACACTTTTTCTATGACAAAAAGGCTTTGGGCCCCTAGATCAGTACAGCAAAGCAGATGGTGTAGTGGTATCCAACAGGGGCTATGAATGATTTTTGACAAGGGTTCAAGGCCCATAACTTATGTATTTGGAATTTGTTATTATGTTTTTGTTAATTCAACCCAGATGGAAGATATATCTTTAAAAAAAATCCACTAGCACTTCTGCGGGGTTTATATAACAATTATAGCTCAAACAACATATCCACAAAATGTGGCACGCTGTGGCATATGTCATGGCATATGCCACATGCCAGACTTGGGCTCCAACCCCTTCTCCAGCTCAGTTTGTATTGCCTCTAAATTCCGACTTCAGTCTAAACCTTAATTATCTAAAGAAGATGCCATCTGTGTGCTCTTTGAACAGCCTACAACATGCTCCAGAAGGGAATCCGTAAGCGTGCATACCGAGGTTAGAGGCTGGAAGAGATGCGCTTTCCCAAGTCAGGGGAAGTCAGGGCAGGATTTTCTTGTCAGGAAACGGGGACTAAAGTGAGACTGAAAACAAACCCATTTCCGGCGTAGTCGGATCCTCAGTCAGGACTCGTGAAGCTGCCACACGCAGAGAATCTGCCTCCAGACAGGACTGGCGAGGAGGGGGGCCAGGGAAGGGAGCAGAGTCCACGCTAGCAAGGGGGAGGGTCAGTTTGCTAGGGCTGAGAGCAGTGAACACGCAGGGCAGACATGAGGGGACAGGCTCAGAGCACTTCCAGAGCCGCTCAGTGTTTACAAAGAACCGGCACTTAGCACGTGTGTGCAGGCTGGAGACAGAGGCACAGAGGTTGGGAGCAGTTCTTCCAACGCAGGCAGCAGGACGCGTACGGAACACCTGCTTGCAGGATGGGCACAGTTTCCACGTAGAACAGGTAGTGGCACCTGTGTGCAGGCAGAGAGCAGGGTTTCTTCTCAGCACAGGTCCTGTATGCAGGGTGGGAGCAGTGTCCATGCGGGGGGTGGGAGGGGGGCACAGAAGTAGCGCACAGGTTGATTGGAGTACATTTAGCAATTCTGGCCGGCTATTTATCTTGCAATACATGGAATGGCAGAGTTCGGGCGCCCAACAACCTTTCAGAGCTACAACTACGGACCCTGGTTAGAAGCACAGGCAGTGGCCAGTCGCTGCTCGCAATGGTCGCGGGGGGGGGGTTTAAAATAAATAAAGTAAAGAAAACTTACCTGACCGGGTCCGCGACCGCGCTGCCTCTGACGGAGGGGAAGGGACAGCGAGATCCGAAAGTGAAAAGGCGTCGCTTCTAATCATCCTCCCGCCGCCGCAGCCCCTGAATGACGACACTGGCTGGTGGCAACCCCTCTCAGCCAATCCAGACGCTGCTCCAGCAGCGCCAGGATTGGCTTGAGCAGGGACTGTCCCCGCCCATAGGAGACCAGGGGCTGCGGCCACTGGCCAGTAGCAGCCCTCGCTCGCTCTCCTAATGCAGGGAACTGCAGGCTAGAACTAGTGCGCATGTTCGGGCTGGTCAGAAAAATGACCAGCCCAAACCCGAACATGCGCACTGGGCCTGCCCTGCTGCTGCTGTCAGTCAAACAGTTACAAACCCAACCCTGCAGTGCTGCCCCACCCCCTGGATGCTTGTTTCCGGTCCAGGGAGGACCTGGCCTGGCAGTTCGGTCTGGATTGTTCCCATGGGGCACAGGGTCAAGACTGATTTGCATATGGCTGGGTCCAAACTGGGGTGGCGTAGTGGGCAAAAGAACGATGGATTTAACCCAGATCTTTTGACTGGGGGAGAATGTTTGCATTGTCAGCATTCTGTCCATCATTTGTTTGCTGTAACACTTTTCGCTCTAAGTGGGATGGGTATGCCCAGACGTGGGTCCCTTGCTCACTGTGCCACTGGATTCAAGCTAGCCTGGCTGAAGAAGGGTGACATACCCTGAAACCGGTCCCAGGATGCTTGTTTCCAGTCCAGGGAGGACCTGGCCTGGCAGTTCGGTCTGGACTGTTCCCATGGGGCACAGGGTCAAGACTGATTTGCTTATGGCTGGGTCCAAACTGGGGTGGCGTAGTGGGCAAAAGAACGATGGATTTAACCCAGATCTTTTGACTGGGGGAGAATGTTTGCATTGTCAGCATTCCGTCCATCATTTGTTTGCTGAACCACCCCCTTCAGCGTCCTGACTCCGGCGGCCCGATTTCGAGTCAGGACGGTGATTTTGAAGTTAACGAGGAAGAAATTAATGTGGCCATGCTGTTAGTGGGGCAACGCCCCAACGCCCCAATGGACGCACCACCACTGGTAGTGGGGACCATTGGCTAATTTTAGCTATCATTTTTGTAATTAAAATATCACAATTGAGAGTAATTGAATGTTTTAAGGAATATGAAAAAAGTCTACCTAAATATTTAAATTTCTCCTTTTGCCAGATAATTTCAGTATTATCCAGTACTGATGGTGTACAATGGACATTCAGGGGAAAGAATTCTGTTTTATGAGTGTTCAAGGTATAACCAGAAACAATAGAATATTCATGTACAACATTTAAAACTGCGAGTATAGATGTGGCTGGGTTACTAAGGTATAGTAGGACATCATCTGCATAAGCAGACGTTTTAAGATTAACATTAGTTAACTCTATACCTTCAATATCAATGAAATTCCGAATGTGAGAGAGAAAAGGTTCCTTTGCTAATAAAAAAAAAAGAGGTGATAATGGACAACCTTGTCGAGTTCCTCTATAGAGAGAAAAGGGATTGGAAAACTGACCATTAATAAAAAGACGAGCAGAAGGGGAGCCATATAATGTCCCTCACACAAAATAATGGGACGCTAATTATTACAACAAAAACTACAGATTATGTGTACGGGGAAAAGGAAGTCATTATCTTAAAGACGAGAACCCTCACTCACCCAAGGGTGACATGCTTCATCATTGGGTCCCCTCTTACACACTGCGACCGCAAGGTACACAGTATGGGCTACAGCTCTCCCTCTGGAGAGGAGCGTGAGGTGTTTACTGATATTCCCAATGTAAGCGATTGGGGTGAGGGGCAGAGTGCAAAAGAAAAACTAATAGTGTGTTAAAACTAGCTCATGGGTGACTAAACTCAATTTATTCCATGTCCCCATAGACTAGGGTTAAAAGGTCAGTGATATATAGGACTAAATGTCCTATTCATCAAAGGTCAACATGTTTCTGCCAAATGACCAACAAGGTTCGCGGCATTCATCAGGACCTAAAGCAATGTCACTCTGCTGAACTTAGATAAAAATAAAAATAAATATAAAATGTATAAACACCATACTTAATTGTCATGGTTATTCTGACATGGTACCAGCTGCAGTCCGGTCCAATGTCTAGAAAAGATAAACAATCTTGTCAGTTACATCAATATAGTATACCAATGTAACACCCTTAACACCACACACGTGATAAAACCACACACGTGATCAAGAGCGTACAAGCACTTTTAAATAAAAATACATAGACTCACCTAGGCGGTAATATAATTTTACCTCCACCTTATGGGAGTTTCTACCTTAGATCACAGATTTCTGAGGGAGTAAAAACTGGAATTTAAACTCTGATTTCGACAATACATCATGTAAAACTGCTGTCTGTCTCTTCGCTGTTATACATAAGAAACAGGGATGTAATATGTCGAAACTAATAGTCTCGTTTCGACAGCACATTATACAAAACAGTTTTCAGCCTCTTAGCTGTTATACATATCAAACAGGGATATGTTATGCTTTAAATAGTGTAATAAGTAATACTGCCGCACCCTGGTTATAATGAAACACCATATGTCCTCAATGCCATGCAAAATAGTTATCTTTTGTATGAAACCAGTAGTTTTTTGGGGCTCAATCTTGACCCCAAGTTCAAAATTACTACCGTTACGTGAGGATATCTATTCTCCAAGCGTGGCAAAACTCGAGTGTCCGTTACAGGAACACTCCACACAAATATCCACATTTTTTTATGTTTCACGAGCAGTAATAACACCGGGAACAAAAATGCCCCGAGTTCAAGTCGCAAAATATGCAAACAAGCATATGTCTCCCGAGGGTGACAAAACTCGAGTACTAAATACACACACACTCAATCCTCTCAACTACAAAGTTGTCAATAGCCAAAAGTACGTTGAGCAATCTTCAATAGTGCGTAAGCTATCCTTTACCTCTAGTTCCTCTGTGTCCTCAATATGCGGCAGAAATCAAGGGGAAAGAGCGTTTTACCGCGCTGTGTTTATAGGCGGAAAAGCGTCAATTATGGGAGTATCCTAACCCGGAAGTAACCATACAAACTTCCGGGCCAGGTGGCTCATGGGAATTGTAGTGTGCACTAGTCCCGATGTCCATGCAGAACCCGTTTGCGTATTAAGTGTGTCGTCCTGCGGAATGTTAGTGTATAGTGACTCAACATCATACGTGGCCATCAGTTGACAATTAGGATCAAAAGGAATGGCTTCTAAACAGGACAACACATGCTTAGTATCCTGTAAATATGATGGCATCTGTGCTACAATCGGTCGGAGAAAGTGATCCACAAACTTAGACAAAGGTTCTAACACAGAGCCAATTCCTGATACAATCGGCCTTCCCGGGGAGGTCGTTGTACCTTGTGTATCTTAGGCAGGATGTAAAACGCTGGAATCTTCGGATGTTTTTGTATCAGAAAATCAGCCTCATGCTTAGTTATCCAACCTGCCTCTCTCCCCTCTTCCACTAATGATTTAATCTGTTGTTGTAGATGTATAGTGGGATTTTGTGTAATACGTGTGTAAAAACTCACGTTGTTAAGTTGTCTCAGACACTCCTCTCGATACACCACAGTGTCAAGGATCACTGTGGCACCACCTTTATCTGCTGGTTTAATGGTAATAAGTAAATCATTGCCTAATGTAGATACACAGCGTCTTTCTGCATTAGAAAGATTACAGAATACTCTTCGGGTCTGGCCAAGATTAGACTCAAAGTCTTTAAGGACCGCCTTCTCAAACGTCAAGACTTCTGATGGAACTTGTTGTGATGAAGGCACAAACGTGGATTTATTCCTAAGTCCTGTATTGGCATTCGCGGGGATGGCTCATTGTCAATGTTTCTAAAAAGAAACTGAGACGGACTTTGCGAAAGAATTCTGCAAGTTCCTTATGTACCATAAAATCATCTCCATATTTAGTAGGTACAAAGCCTAATCCCTTTGACAGAACACATTCCTCCAGTTCTGTTAGGACTTTAGTACTCAGATTCACTATCAAATTGTCAGGTCGCTTGTGGACGCTGTCATGCTCCTTGTGACCCTCTGCTCCAAGGTGGGGTCCCAATTCACACGAGGGGTCTCTATCGTTTGGCCTCTGTAGCCTCTCCTTCGTCCTCTTCGTCCTCCGTCCTGTCCAAAAAAAGGTTGGTAAGATGGTACCCCATAAGTAGGACAGGGATTGAAAGGGGCGGTGGGAAAGCCCATGGTTGTGGGGGCCACCACGGCACTTGTTGATTATAGGGAGGATGTGTCCCTCTCCCTCTACCTCTACCTCTTCTCAATTGACGGTGGGTAGGGTATTCTGTATCAGAATTACTGGACTCACTCCACTCATCCGAGTTGGAGGTCCACTCGTCCGTATCTCTACGCCAACCCCGGTTGCCTTTCTTATTAGTCTTCTTGTTTAGATTTGCCTGATATCCATCAGCAGTGTATGGATATACCTTTTCCAAGGTAAATCTATCTAGATCTTTCTTTAATTTGCCAATTTTATATTTTACCAGGTCATCTTTGACCTCATTGAGGTTCTTAGATATTTCTTCTAGTTTCTTTTTATAGGTAGTAATTTGTATTCCAGTCTTCAGCTGTGTCTCTAGAGACTGGATTTCCACCAGTAATAGATCTGCTGTTTCTTTGGCTGTAGTGATTATAAGAACCAACCAATCCCTGGTACAGCGCCAGGCTATCTTAGACCAGTTTGTCACAAAAATTTTATTGTCCAAAAAAAGTCTAGGGGCATTTGATACTATAAGGCCTGGTGGAGCTATATTACTTCTGAGATATTCGGTTAAAATGGCAGCATGCAAGATGGTACGCACATGTTGTTTTTTGATATTACTAAGCTTTGTCCAGTCTTCTGAGTTAGAAAGTGTCTGTGAAATATGTGTATCGAGAATGCTAGGTGTATCCAATATTGCCTGTACTGTATCCTCATCAAAAGCCAGTCCTGTGTACTCCGTCATGTCAAAAGGCCAACTCAGTGAGTCTCATTAAAGTAATAGTGCTTCCTATATAACTTCAAGTAAAATCGCTGGGATATGCAACTGAAAGGAGACAGTAATGCAACCCAATCATAAAAAATCAATCATTGAAAACCCACAGCACTTGCTGTACTTGATATGCTTTGAAGTGTGCGTGCGGTTCATATTGCAGCGAGCCCTTTTTGAGTGGAGACCGGTTGGTAATGTATACTATCTGTATGCCACTGTGCACGCACGCATGTTGCTGTTTGTTGATGTGCATAAGCAATATGTGCAAACGGGTTCTGCATGGACATCGGGACTAGTGCACACTACAATTCCCATGAGCCACCTGGCCCGGAAGTTTGTATGGTTACTTCCGGGTTAGGATACTCCCATAATTGACGCTTTTCCGCCTATAAACACAGCGCGGTAAAACGCTCTTTCCCCTTGATTTCTGCCGCATATTGAGGACACAGAAGAACTAGAGGTAAAGGATAGCTTACGCACTATTGAAGATTGCTCAACGTACTTTTGGCTATTGACAACTTTGTAGTTGAGAGGATTGAGTGTGTGTGTATTTAGTACTCGAGTTTTGTCACCCTCGGGAGACATATGCTTGTTTGCATATTTTGCGACTTGAACTCGGGGCATTTTTGTTCCCGGTGTTATTACTGCTCGTGAAACATAAAAAAATGTGGATATTTGTGTGGAGTGTTCCTGTAACGGACACTCGAGTTTTGCCACGCTTGGAGAATAGATATCCTCACGTAACGGTAGTAATTTTGAACTTGGGGTCAAGATTGAGCCCCAAAAACTACTGGTTTCATACAAAAGATAACTATTTTGCATGGCATTGAGGACATATGGTGTTTCATTATAACCAGGGTGCGGCAGTATTACTTATTACACTATTTAAAGCATAACATATCCCTGTTTGATATGTATAACAGCTAAGAGGCTGAAAACAGTTTTGTATAATGTGCTGTCGAAACGAGACTATTAGTTTCGACATATTACATCCCTGTTTCTTATGTATAACAGCGAAGAGACAGACAGCAGTTTTACATGATGTATTGTCGAAATCAGAGTTTAAATTCCAGTTTTTACTCCCTCAGAAATCTGTGATCTAAGGTAGAAACTCCCATAAGGTGGAGGTAAAATTATATTACCGCCTAGGTGAGTCTATGTATTTTTATTTAAAAGTGCTTGTACGCTCTTGATCACGTGTGTGGTTTTATCACGTGTGTGGTGTTAAGGGTGTTACATTGGTATACTATATTGATGTAACTGACAAGATTGTTTATCTTTTCTAGACATTGGACCGGACTGCAGCTGGTACCATGTCAGAATAACCATGACAATTAAGTATGGTGTTTATACATTTTATATTTATTTTTATTTTTATCTAAGTTCAGCAGAGTGACATTGCTTTAGGTCCTGATGAATGCCGCAAACCTTGTTGGTCATTTGGCAGAAACATGTTGACCTTTGATGAATAGGACATTTAGTCCTATATATCACTGACCTTTTAACCCTAGTCTATGGGGACATGGAATAAATTGAGTTTAGTCACCCATGAGCTAGTTTTAACACACTATTAGTTTTTCTTTTGCACTCTGCCCCTCACCCCAATCGCTTACATTGGGAATATCAGTAAACACCTCACGCTCCTCTCCAGAGGGAGAGCTGTAGCCCATACTGTGTACCTTGCGGTCGCAGTGTGTAAGAGGGGACCCAATGATGAAGCATGTCACCCTTGGGTGAGTGAGGGTTCTCGTCTTTAAGATAATGACTTCCCTTTTCCCCGTACACATAATCTGTAGTTTTTGTTGTAATAATTAGCGTCCCATTATTTTGTGTGAGGTACATATTCTGGAGTGGTGATGTGGATGCTTATATTCACTCCTCTTTTTATAACCCCTTAGTGAGAAACACAGCCATATAATGTCGACACCATTTTTATAAAATTATTACAAAATTAAAAGAAGATAACGTTTGAAAAGGAAATTGCCAATGAACCTTATCAAACGCTTTCTCCGCATCTAGAGCAAGAAGACCGACAGGAGAAGTAAAGGTAGAAGCTTTATCAATAACATACATGAGGAGCCATGTGTTATTAACAGGGAATCTTTTAGACATAAAACCAGCTTGATCTATGTGAATAAGGGACAACAAAATTCGACCTAACCTGGTAGCTAGGATTTTTGCAAAAATTTTACAATCCTGATTTATTAGGGAAATAGGATGATAATTTGAAACCTTAGTGTGGTCTCTATCTGGTTTAGACGAAACTATAATTAAAACCTCCGTAAAAGAGCCTCCGAATAAGCCAGATTGGGTAATTGTGATGAATAAATGGTGTAAGTGAGGGGTGAGAATATCAGCAAAAGTTTTATAAAATTCTGCAGGGATGCAATCAGGACCAGGGGATTTTTGGGATTCAGGCGATTGAATAGCAATTAGAAGTTCTTCTGTAGTGATAGGGCTATCTAATTTGGCTTTATTAGACTGGGAAATTAGCGGTAATTGAGCAGAAGTTAAACAAATTTCAATAACTTGAGGATCAAGAAGATTTGGGCTACTGTATAATGAGGAGTAGAATTTAAGAAACTCATCAAGAATATCTGAAGTAGACATAGCAATTGTACCATTATCTTTGTGTATAGTAGGAATTTGATTTCTATCCTTTTTGATGCAAAGACAGTTAGCTAAAAGTTTCCCTGACTTGTTTGCGTTAAAAGCAAATGTAGCTTTCTGATTGGCAATTTGAATACCAGCTCTTTTACTTAGCATAGAATTATATTCATATCTAAGTTTTTGCAATGTGGTTTTAATAACAATATTTTCAGAAGATATAAATAACCGTTTAAATTTTGCAATCTGTTTTTCTTTCTAAGTGTAACAATTTGGTGTTAAACATCTTATTTTCATGGGCCATTATAGAAATAACTATCCCTCTTAAGTATGCCTTAAAAGCATCCCATTTTATAATCGGGGAGGTAACACCATCAGGATTATGTGATAAATACTCATGAATAGCTTTTAAAATTGTGTCTTTATGAACATCTTGAAGGACATCTACATTCATACGCCAACGGGAATGAGAGACAGAAAAATTATTAACTTGTAAATGAAGTGAAATTACTGTGTGGTCTGAAATTTCAATGTTTCCAATGGCAGGTTGAGTTATAGATTTCACTAAGTCTCTAGACACCAACAAATAATCTAAGCATGAGTGAGAATTATGGCGATTGGAGAAAAAGGTGAATTCTTTCTGAGTGGGGAAATATATTCTCTAAATGTCAACAAGCTTAGTGATTTTAAATAAAATTCTGAGGGAGTGAAATGCTTTGGGAGGTGTAAATTTGGTCGAGGATAGTCTATCTAAAAGGGGATCACTAATCAAGTTAAAATTACCCCCCATAATCAAGGAAACTTTCCCAAGTTGAAGAATTTCAGTGGTAATACGAGACCAGAAATTAGGGTCATCAACCGTTGGTCCATAAATATTAATTAAGTGTAAAATAGTACTACCAAGTTTTACTTTAACCAAAAGAAATCTAACTTCAGAGTCTGATTGTTTATCTAAAATTTGCAATTGAAGATTTTTTGAAAAAAGAATAGCCACACCATTCTTTTTACCTAATGCAAGGGAGGAGATAATCTGACCAGCCCATTTCCTTTGCATGTATGTTAAGAAGTTGTTGTCAATGTGAGTTTCTTGCAATAAACAAATGTCAGCTTTTTGCCTATATAAATAATCTAAAATCTTCAATCGTTTAACTGGATATCGCAAACCTTTAACATTCAAGGAAACAACTTTAATTTTGTAGGTATTATTCATATACTAAGAATTGAAATAAAAAGGAAAATAGAGAAGAATGAAGAAATATATAAGATATGAAAGAAGCAGTATAAGAGACCAAGGACGTAGCCGTAGAAACAAAGAAAACATAAAGTAAAGAACGGCTGTGTATATACGAAACAGTAAAGAACATACATAGATATTAATGAGACACAGACGTGCATGCAAGAAGAGAAAACAGAGAAGAGAGAGGTACACCCGTGCTTAAAAGAATGTAAATGTAAAAAAAAAATTTAAGTCCGTTTTTATATAGCGCAGCTACTCACCCTTTTGGGTCTCAAGGCGCTGGGGGCCGTAGTGGAAATTAAGTGAGCTATTGCCCAGAGTCACATGGTGCTGAGCTGAGCTGCTGCCAGAGCCGGGGATCGAACCGTGAACCCTGTGCTCCGAAGTCATCTGCCCTGGCCGCTGCACCACACCTCTCCACAAATGTCATAAAAAGTTACAGGAATAGTAACGACCTGAAATACCAGGCACATATAAACTCTCATTTAGGTAATTAGGATAGAAAGCTATAATATAGTCTAAGCATTTTCAAGTTGAAGAATCCTGCCTATTCATTGAGAGAGGAGAATGATTATCAAGAAAGCTTGAAGGTCTTCAGGACGGTGAAAGGATTTGGAAATGTCGTCTTTCCAGATACGCATGGTGGATGGATCGAAGAGTCCATATTTGAAGCCAGAGTTTTTCAGTCGTGGTCACAAAGCTGCAAAATCTCATTGTATGGCAACAGTCTCCTTAGCAAAGTCATGATGAATGAAGATTTTAGTGCCATTAATCAGAAGAGAAGGAATTTCTGGATGAGATGGTGATGGCGAAGAACCTTAAAAATGACTTGCCGAGGCTTAGTTTTGCCTGGTTTACGATGAGATGGAATACAATGGGGCTTATTTACAAGGCCCTTGCGCCACGTTTGCGTCGTTTTTAACATGGGAGAAGTGACGCAAAAGTGGCGCAAGGGCCTTGTAAATCTGCCCCAATGTGCTTTATCAATCTCAATTTTTCTGAAAACTTTAAACTTAATAAATTAGGCAGTAGGTTCTCAAGATAGCGTCTGCAGTCATTCCCTTCTATATCTTCAGGCAAATAAAAAATACGCATGTTATATTGCCTATTTCTATTTTCTAACTCAAGCAGTCTAGTACTGATGGAAGGAATTTTTGTAACAAGCGGTAATAGCTTATCAGTTTTTGTTATAACGTCATTTAATTTAAATCTCACAATCCATGGCAATATTATCAGGATTTGATCTAACAGCCTTCAGTTCCTCCAAAATAGAAATAAGGGAGGGTTCCGATGTATCTACCATTTTTGACTTGACAGGCGGTGGAAATACTGTCTGTTTAAGTTTATTTGTTGAAGATTTGCTTTCCATACTCAAAGATATTAAATAAATACAGGCAGAAATGTGAGATAACAAAGTAGAAAAGTAGATAAATATGCCAAACCAGTGCAGCAGCTAAACCCAGCAGTGGGAGGATACCCAGGCAAAAGCCGCGCCCTCTTCAGATACAGAACTCCGCCTCCCTGACAGGAACTTCGGAGCCAAGCTGAGGGAAGCCTTGGTGAAGGAGAGCCAGCATCCAGAGGAGTCCAGAAATCATCAGTGCCACTAAAACAAACAGCAAAAGCACTTCCTTATGAGCAGGTAAGGATTCCTAATAACAGGAATTGAATTAATCCTGTAAATTCGGCATTTAAAACCTCGTCGTTATGACGGGTGAGCCGGAGCTTCAGCGGCGAGCCGCCATTTTGAATTGCGCGTCTTCCTCATGAATGTCTGAGGGCCCAATCGGGCCCTTCAGAAGGGCTCTGCTACAACTCAGTTGGGCCTTGTGTCAGAAACCAGGTATTCATTTTGGAGGGGGGGGGTGGCCGTCCCAACTTAATAAACACAAGCTGGTTAGGTCTCAAGAAACAGATACTCTCATTAGCCCTTGATACAATGTGGGTTCAAGCAGCAACAAACAATGTTAAATTTAAGAACACAACATAAAAAACTCCCTACCCAATCATAGAAAACTGTAGTATACAAAACATCACAAATGATTGAAAACTAGTTAGAGGAACAAGAACTATGAATTTTTGTAAGTTTAAGGTAAAAAGTGGCAAGAAACAGCAAAGCGCCAATAAAAGTCAATGTTTGTGGTAGACCAAGACCTACTTAGGCATAATTTCAGGCCAACCGTCATGGAACGGGACTCTGATAAGTCGGGCAGGCCCCATGGTCAGAGTTTATATCAAGGGACTTTGTTACTCTTCTATTTGTCAAAATAATTTAGCAGGACAGGAAGCTGATGCCAGAATGAGTGCCTCGAAGTTGGATAAGTCATTGTTGAGTTCTCGCTGCTAGGATAAATTATTTTCTTCACTCCAATCCCAACACCTATGTTTTAGACTTGGAGGCATATTTACTATGAAGTGGTGGAGCGCGGCGTTAGCCTCCTTGGCTTAACGCCTCACTCCGCCACTTCTGAAACACAGAGCTGCACCATATTTACAACAATATGGTGAAGCCCTGCGTTTCCCCCTGCGCTGGCGCTACATGTAGCAGCCTAGCGCCAAAGCAGGCACCCTTGCACCATAGTGCTTAATGCAGCACACAAAGAAATTGCAAAACTTAATTTTTTTTAAATGATTGTTTATGTGCAGGGAGGGAGACCTTCCTGCACATAAATAATCAATGGCATTTTGCTGTTTCTATGTGTGCTGCACAACGCAGCACACATAGAAACAGCAAAAAGCAAGGAGAAATGAAACATTTTTCCTTTTTGCGCCTGTTAAAGCCCAGGTTTTCCCTGGTCTTAATTTTGGCGCAGCCCCATATTTACGCAGCTCTTGTAAATAGGGGGCAGCGTCAAAATCAATGGGTGTTGTAGTGGAACGCCCACCGCAATACCCATAGCCCACCCCTTTCACGCTAATATAGCGTGAAAGGGGGCCTTATTCACAGGCGGCATTAAGCCACTTTAAGTTGTAGAGGGATGCACAGGATCACACACACTTTTGTGGTAGTCTGTGGTATCCTCAGACGTTGGGCGAAAAAGCTCAGAGAGACATAAACCGGCAATCTGTAGCCAGGTAGGTTACACTTTCTTAGGGATTTTTGGTATCTTGTCCCAGTCCTCGAGAAGTCAGAAGAGTAACAGTCAGGTGGCAGTAAGCAGCAGTGATCCTCATAGAAAAAAACTTTTAAAATAGTCCATATCAAAATTTCAAAGTGAATGCTGAATCTTTACCTGCACACGGGCTGATGGCAAATTATGCTGCCAAAGTCCTCACCTATTTCGTTCTCTCCACTAACATTGTCTCCCCATCAGGGGTCATAAGAATGGTTAAAGAGCTTGAAGTTTATAAAGCAGCAGGTAATGGCTGCATGTCCTTAAGGTGTAGCAGTCACAGGATATAGTCGAAGAGTTAACAAACTCTATGTCAGAGTGATGTGTCACAGTTCTCTTGTATATCTGGAATAAATAACATGAATTGTTTCCAGAAAACTGTCCAGACAGGATTTTGTTCATTTTGCTGGTGGGACCGGTCGGTTTTTGAGAGGAGCATCTAGGTGAGCACACTGACCGTGATCCATAATACAAGCTTGGTCTCTAATTACTGAACGCGACCTTTGCATAAGTAGTTTCTGTATTTGGGAGAACAGTTTATCTGGTCCTGTCTCCTTGTACTATTCCCTGAAGTCCTTCTGACTGGTATAAAGTTACTGGACGCCGATGAAGCAGGGAGCCTGAACCGGAGCTCCTGCGGGTGATCCCCCATCACAGCCCATCCTGCCCGATAAAGAGGGGCCCTTCACCTAATAAACTCACCCCGGACATGTGAAGAACGGGGGAACAGGCAGGAATCAACAATCAGGGCGCAACAGCTCGCCTTCTCTGCGAAACGAGCTGAACGGCGGCGACGCGAGGACAGCCAAGATGGCGCCCGCGATTTGAGCTCCGATTCTGAGGGAGCAACTAGCGACCGTCTATCACACGAGGTGTCTCCAAGGAGTGATCCGAGCCGACGGAGCACTGGATTTGCGGGACCTCGCGGCCACCGGAGCGAGGAGGCGAGATATGCCGGCTACCGGGCCGAAAAGGAGAGGGTGACGCGGCCAGGGAAAATGGCGCTGAGGGCGGCCTCCGCTGCGAAGCCAGGTACCGGGCAGATATCCAGCCCCAATCTGGAGCGGGGGGCCGCCGTGGCCAGAGTGCGGGCTGAGGACCCTGGATGGTGAGAGAGTGAGGAGGCGAGGTGGCGGGCCCTGAGCCATTGAGGGTCCGTGTGCGGCGCATTGCGGGACCACCGACTGTGAGTGGGGGCCCGCCTGAAGGGCGCGCGGTGCCCTGCCCGCACGGTGGAGCTGGAGGAACTGGCTGCATCACTGAGAGGCCCCGGGAGGAGCCAGCTGTGCCGCTCGCGGAGGGGGGCCCTCCTCCTAAGCCTGGGATTGGGAGGCGGACCGGGCCGCCACAGCTGCAATTACAATCCCCACCACCCAGGAGAATTGGCAGATGGAGAGCAGGGGGCCTCTGCCCGTGGAGCGGTGAGGAGAGGTGGCGGCGGGAGGGCCGGAAGATATCGGAGTGGCGGGGAGGCCGGGGCACCGTGACTTCAAACACAGCGAGCAGGAGAGCTCTCCGGCGGCGGCAGGGAGCGGGCTGACACCCACACCGATGCAGTTTGAGCGAGGGGAGTAGTCCCGAGAGAGACAGGGACCAGGGCTGGGCGCCTTGCCCGTAACAACCTACTGCGCGGCCACGTGACCTCCGGCCGCCCTGATCGACTCCCGCTTGCGAGGAGAGTGGTGAACACGTGCGGTGGCTCCTGCCGAGTTGGATTGCCTCCTTGTTGGCCCTCCTTGCGGCTTCGCTGCTGCGCTGCCCCCACGCTTCACGGTTGGGCCCCGCACTTCACATACTCGGGCTCGACGGCCCTTGCCCGCAGGAGGGGCCTACGCATATGCAGAGGTGGAACCCGCTGGTGCCCCTGCTGACCGGCCTGCGCCCATACTGCTCCCAGTATGGGGAGAGTCAACAAAAGACGAGAGGCGGAGCAGCAGGAGTCGGCGGGCGAAGACAACGGGGAGTCACGAGCACGCACCGGGGCCCGAAGTGAAAAGACCGCGCCCCAAGATGACATATCGCTCCATGATATCCTGCAGGCCATAGAAACATCACGGACTGCTGTAGAAACCAAAATCGACACGCTCCGAGAAGATCTGGGCCTCTTAAGGGCAGACCACAGAAAATTGGTGGACCGAGTCACGACAGTGGAAGGAGATGTCGAAGGCTTGAAACCTCAAGTATCCACGTCCACACGCAAAATTACGGACATAGAAAAAAGGGTCCAGGTGCTGGAGCAGCGGGATGAGGACGCAGAAAACAGGGCAAGACGAAATAACATAGGAGTCATTGGACTGCCCGAAAAAGTCGAGGGGAACGATATGGTGGCCTATCTTGAGAACTGGATACGCACTGAGGTGGCAGAGGAGGGCCTATCACCATACATCGCACTGGAGCGGGCTCACAGGGTTCCTGCCCGAGCGCTTCCACCTGGGAGACCGCCGAGGCCTGTTGTGGCTCTGTGGTTCTACAAAGACAGAGATCACGTGCTGAGCCGGGCGCGCCTCAAGGGCCAACTCAAAATAGAGAACAGCATTGTTCGGATCGTCCCGGACTTTTCCAGGGAGGTACAGAGGCAGCGAGCTTCCTTCGTCACGGCAAAAAGGAAACTGCGACAAATGGAGGGGTCGTACTCCATGGTGTTCCCAGCTAGACTACGGATAGTGCATGCAGGGGAGACCAAGTTCTTCACTACTCCTCAAGATGTGTGGGACTGGATAGAGAAGCGGGACCACGAGACCGGAGACGCAGAGGCAGACACCAGCCCGAGAAGGACCACACAAGATCCCCTGGGAGGGGGGGGGAACTCAAGGGCCACCCGACAATGGATGAAGCTTGCAGAGACAGGGAGAGTGCGGTGGCGGCAATAGCCTCCCTGAGTGCCACGAGCCCACAGGGCAACCCCTCTCTCTCAGGAGAGGACCAGAGAGACTCGGACTCTGACACCAGCTCGAACACCGTGGGGGATGGCAGTCAGGTTCTGACAGAAGTGACTGCCAGAACGGCGGACGACTTGATATAACTCATCCACGGCACGCAAGTATGCGCTGGACATTTCAGCTAGGGGGTGAGGGATTATGGCTCGAGACCGCTTTGAGGGCAGGTGGGTCCCAGGAGGGGCGACACGAGAGCGAACTGTGGGATGCGGGGAATTCGGGGGGGCAGAGGAGACGGTTTCCCTCCAGCCGTGCATTTGTCTAGCCACCACCCGAACGTTGGGCACTTGACTGTTACCATGCCAGAGGGCAGTTTGGATGGGGGAGATGTTCTCACTTGTCCTGGGGAGGGGGAGTTGGGGAAGTTTGGTTGTTTTAGGTTGGGGGCACTGCTGTCTAAAAGTTCACGGGGGCACGTGTTACAGAGCGTAGGTTCCCTCACGCATTATATAGCACCAAACGCTAAGCCGGGCGCGGGGGCCAGACGTAGATAAAGAGGTTACTCCGAGATGTCGACACAGAAGATGTATAATCTCCTCTCTTGGAATGTCCGGGGGATGCACTCTATGCACAAACGCTACAAAATTTTCTCCCACTTGAACAGGCGAGGGATTCATATCGCGATGCTGCAGGAAACACATACACTAGCTTCGGAGGGGGCGGCCTTACACCGAAGATGGAGAGGGCAAGCGTACTATACTTCGTATTCAGCGTTTGCCAGGGGAGTCCTCATTTGGATCAGGGCAGGGGTCCCCTTTCAGCATACTGGACACAAGGTAGACCCAGAGGGGAGGTACGTGGTAGTCACGGGACGACTGGACGGGAAGGATGTTACGCCCATAAATATTTATGGCCTGAATGTGGACCAGGGACTCTTACTGGAGCAACTGTCTGGGACCCTGGCGCCTTATTTGACGGGGTCGATTATTATGGGGGGGATTTCAATTGTATTGCCGACCCGGCCCTTGACCGATCTCACCCACCACTCCGGGACGCCCCGGCACCCAGGGTAGCTAGGGCATTTAGGGCCTGGCAGTCTCACTGGGGGTTGGTGGACACGTGGAGACGTACACACCCATTAGACAGAGAATACTCCCACCTCTCACATGTACATGACTTACATGTACGACTAGACACCTTCCTATGCTCCCGGGATGTACATGCCCGGCTACACGGGACGGAATACCTCACTCACACGGTGTCGGACCACAACCCGATACTCACCAGATTGCACTGGGGGTCCCAGCAGCAACCCATCCCCACATGGCGCCTCAAACCTGAGGCACTAGAGGACCAGGTGTCCCTACATGAGATCAGGGCCAATATCATCACATATTTTGCTGAAAATGCCCAGACCACGGACTCTAGGGTGACAGAATGGGAGGCCTTCAAGGCTGTAATCAGGGGACGGTGCATGGCGCTATCCATTGGGGTGAGGCGCACGCTACTCACAGACGTGGAACGGGCTGACCGAGCATTGCAGGAGGTGGAACTTCGCCGCCCGAACCACCCAGAACTCCGCCAAGAGCTGCTCGAGAAGAAGGAAGAAGTGGCCGTGCAAGAAGAAAGGTTGAGGTGCTTCGATTATAAGGCCTACATGGACAGGGCGCATGCGGAGCGGGATAGGGCGGGTAGACTACTGGGGTGGCTAGCTAGCCCCACCCGCAGGGGGAATACAATCATAGAGCTCGCGGACTCTGAGGGGCACTCCCTATACCAACAAGATGCCATCAACAATAGGTTCCGCAGCTATTATGAACAGCTCTACAAGAGCTCGGGCCTCGGGGAGAAGGGGAAATAGAGGGCTACTTGGCGGACCTTACTCTGCCTACCCTGACAGAGGAAGACGCGGACCAGGTGGGGGTGGCGATCTCTGAACGAGAAGTAAGGGTGGCCATCAAGGCACTGGCCAGAGGGAAGACCCCGGGCACAGATGGGCTCCCCAAAGAATTTTACGCGGCATACATGGATGAACTAACCCCCAAACTGGTGGAGATGTATGCGGAGGCAGGAGAGAGGGGTCACCTTCCGGACACCACTAGAGAGGCGGTGGTGACTCCGCTACTGAAGCCCGACAAGTCCCCCCTGGAGTGCGCAGCGTATCAGCCCCTGTCGATGTTGAATCTTGACTTTAAGATTCTAAGTAAGACACTGGCAACACGGTTACTACCGCATATGACCTCCCTAGTGCATCAGGACCAGGCGGGATTCATTCCCTGCAGGAACACGACCCTGAATATACGCCGCCTGTTATCGGTACTTGAGCTTGGGGTGCTTGGCGATCAGGCAGGAGCAGTGTTTACCATCGACATAGAAAAGGCCTTTGATAGCCTTGAATGGGGGTTCCTGTACCCCGTTTTGATCAAGATGGGCCTTGGGCCAGGGTTACTGCGCTGGGTGCAGTTGCTGTATGCGGATCCAGTGGTGAGAGTCCGCACGGGGCGCACGATATCGGAGCAGTACCGGGTGGAGAGGGGCACACGTCAGGGGTGTCCTCTCTCCCCACTGTTGTTCGCCCTGGCTGTGGAGCCATTGGCATGTGTGGCAAGATCTGACGGGGCTTACTGCGGACTCCAACTGGGGGAGCAGAGGCATAATATAGCGTTGTATGCAGACGACCTCCTACTGTTCCTACAACACGCAGGGGAGGATCTTCCGGGGGCACGGAGGATGATGGACGAGTTCGGTTCCCTCTCGGGCCTCAGAGTAAATTGGCAGAAGTCTAGTTTGTTCCCCCTAGTAGCAGACATGCCACCACCTGAGGACCTTGGTGATCTGCGATGGGAGCCCCGATGCTTCCGCTATCTGGGAGTGCGCATATTCCACAACATGGCAGATGTGAAAGAAGGGAATATAGAGAGGGCGCGGCGCTCACTTAAGGATAGCATGGTCTTCTGGGGAAAGCTTCCTCTCTCCGTGATGGGCCGTGTCTCCCTACTCAACATGGTGGCTCTCCCTAGGCTGCTGTACTTCTTCACCACACTACCGGTGTGGATCTCGGCGGCCTGGTTTCGGGAGCTGGACTCCTGCCTGTCGGCGTTTATATGGGGGGCGGGCCGGAGACAAGTAGCCCTTAGCACGCTAAAACGACCCGATCAGAGGGGGGCCTAGCATTGCCGGATATGGAGGCGTACTATATGGCAGGTCAACTGCAGAGATTCACACAGTGGGTGGTGGGAAGCATTGACCCGGACAGGGGAGTACCACCCTTCACCCTGGACAAAATGGAGGTGTTCCGTACACTATTAGGGACTGCTCGACCCCGACAGGTCAGTAGTAACGAGCATAGAGTGATCAGACGGTGCTTGCAGAAAACCAGGACAAAACGCCCATATTCGCCAGAAATGGCGATGACGCTGTTGGAGGCCCTACCCCATGGGGGACAATGGCGGGGAATAGATGATTGGGTACAGGCAGGGGCCACAAGGATAGGAGATCTTTTCCGTGATGGGGAGCTGCTCTCCTTTGAGGACTTTAGTACTGACTGGGGTATTCCACAAGGGCACTTCCTACTCTATGGAGCAGTTACGGGGGCCATGAGGCGACACTGGGGAACGGGCACGACTGAACCGACTCGACAGGCCACCTGCGAATATATAAGCCTGGCTGGGGGAACTATCAAGGCGGTCGCATGTCTCTATAGGGCCATAGGACGAGACTCCATACAGCCGCTGGACCGGTTGAGAAACCAATGGGAGGGGAGACATCGCCAGCCCACTGGCGGACAAGGATTGGGAGAATATACTCGAACGGGCAGCCAAGGTCTCCAGAAATGCCCGCTTTAACCTGATTAGCTTTTATACATTCCACCGGGCTTATCTAACCCCAGAACGTATTAACAGATATTTTGCAAGGGAGGACGCCCACTGCCCGAGATGTACTACAGTAGGAGCAACTTATATCCACATGATTTGGAGCTGTACTTCTTTAACGCATTACTGGCAGGAAGTGACACGGGAGACAGCTAGAATGACGGAGAGGGTAATCCCATGCACACCGACACATGCCCTGTTGGGTTTGTTCCCGCACACTGCCAAAACTAGGACCACAGACAGGTTCCAGGACCTCGCCTTTGTCCTCACGAAGCGGGAAATCACTCGTAACTGGAAAAGCCCGAGCGGCCCCAGTGTGCACGGGTGGAAACGGGAGCTAGTAACATGGGCAGGATGCGAGAGCAGGGTCCTGTTGAGAAATGTGAGGCGAGGGATAGGCAAGAAGGAGAGAGCCAGGGCTTGGGAGGCGTTGATGGGTGACATGCAGAGGGATGGACGGGCGACTGACGCTTCTACCCCTGAGAGACCACCACAACAGGAGCATCCCTAGCGACCGAGGCAGGACGGGGGGGTCACAGGGGATCCCGGGAAGTGAGGGACATATAACATAATCTCACAGGGGAGGGCTGATACAGAACAGGAGGCACCCACGAAGGGCTACCACACACGGTTCGACACAGGAGAGGTAACCTTCCGAGCTCTAGGGGTGCAATGGGGAGACAGCAGTGCGGGGGGGATCTAGTTAGCTGTTTTGTTGGGTTAGGTGTGGGAGGGGGGAGGAACACGAGGCCAGCGCAACATTATCCCCACAGGACAATGAACGTGGAAAAGGACATATTAGATCCATAGCTGAAGGGGAATGCAGGATGAGTTATGTGATATATTGCTAACGGCTAAGGCCAGAATATATTTGTATCAGGATTTGTGGTTGAGCGGATTGATAATAAACGCCAATAAAGTTTGTTTAAAAAAAAAAAAATCTATGGGGTTTCTAATCCAATCGACGTAACAGTTAACTTAGTGGCTGTACGGAGTCTCTTTTTGATTCTACATGCTGATTGCTCATCCTTACCAGTCTCCTGATTTATCAACCTGGTGCGACTTCGCCATTGTGCTGTGAAGCTCTGTACCCGTTGTGCCTTAAGATTCATTTTATTTTATTGAGGATTTAATTCTTGATACAGATGTTTTATTGAAAATTCCTTGGACGCTCTTATGTTTGTTGCTTTGTCCTGATGAAGGGGGTCATGAGGATAGCGGGCGGATCGCCACCGCCCGTATGGCGGTGGCGATCCGCCCGCTATTTCCCACCGCCCGCCTGACATTTCCCCACCGCCATATTAGTATGGCGGTGGGGACCCAGGCGGACGGCAAGACCGTCCGCCGGTTTGCCGCCGGTCGACCGGGCGGAAAAGGGGCTGGATATGGTGGCGGTGTCTGCTAGACACCGCCATCCATATTATCATTGGCAGCGGTGCAGGGCTTTCCATGGCGGAGACCCCGCCATGGAAAGCCAGGCGGAGTTTGCTTTCGGGGGCCCGTTGTGGGGTGGGGTGTGCACATGGGGGGTACCTATGATACCCCCCTGCATTGTCATGGACATGGTGGCAGGCACCTCGCGGTGCCTGTCACCTTGTGCATGACGATGCACACAGTGCATTCCCAGCATTGTGAGCACCGCCCGCCACAATGCTGGGAATGGAGGATGCCACCGCCACGGTGGCGGTGGCATCATGATCTGCACAGTGGGACCGCCGCACCTCTTGCGGGCGGTCCCTTTCTCCGTTGCGATGGCGGGCGGACTGTGTATTGTGGGCGTATTGTTTGTGTAATTCCATGAGCGCCATTGTTGTCTTATGATTGTTTTTGATTGTTTAATGTGGTTATTAAATTTTCTACTTAAATGAAATAGTTTGTACATGGGTATCCTGTGCCCGAATAGCATCCGGGCATTCTCTTCTATTTTCTTCTTCTTACTCTACTTTCCATTATGTATTGTTACTGTTCCCTTTTTTCTTTTCCTTTTTAACTTAGATAAGTTTTGTTGTTGTAATTTTTTATTATTGTTAGTGTTATAATAGAGGAGGTGTTGAATCACACCATATTAGTCTGATTTAGAAACCCATGGAAATGTGCTATAGATAGTTTAAACAGTTTACTGCATGAATAACGCGTTCACTTATTTAGAGAAAGGTGATTGTAAGGCCCGCCCCTCATGTTGAGGGTCCTTAGTTCTTGCAGGAGAAGTGTCGGGATCCCGTGCAACCTCATGCATGGGATACAAAATTACAGAACCTATTATCACTCAAAGGAACTAAGGGCCAGATGTACGACCCTTGTAAATTGCGCCTCGAAATTTGCGCTTGATTGCTAGTCGCAAATTGTGAGGCGCAATTTACAATGTACTACAGTGTCAGAGACACTGATTGCGATTCTCAATGGGGTCGCAAAATGCAAGGCTCATGAATATTAATGAGCCACTTGCAATTTGTGACCCCATTTTTTTTTAAATGCAGCCCGTTTTCCTTAAAGGGAGCACTGCCTGCCTGCCCCTAAAAAATATTTTCCCCTGCATTTGCAAAGGGGAATGGGTCCCCTGGGGACCCCTTCCCTTTTGCGAGTGCATTACCACCCTCTTGAAGAGGGTGGTAATTTGCGAGTGTTTTGCGACCGCAATTGCGGTCACAAAGCATTTATACATGGCTTTGGGGTCGCTATTAGGAAGGGAACGCCCCTTCCTAATAGCGACTCGCAATTCCTAAATAGCGAGTCGCAAATAAATTGCGACTCGCTATTTAGGAATTGTACATGGCCCTGTGACATATTGCATGCACAAACGGGTCGCAAACCCGTTTGCGCATGCAAAATAGGGTCGTACATCTGGCCCTAAACTTTTAAGTCTCTTGACATCGGAGACCAGTCCATAATACGTGAGGTATTGCTGCATGCTTTTGTGGTACTGACATTAGGGGACTGGTAAATCTTACATGTAGACACTTTACTGGTAACAGTTCGTATCATGTACTACAGATATGACAGAGAACCAGCGTAAACCCCAGACAGGACAGCTGCACCTATTTGTCTCTTTTCTTCATCAACACGATCACCACATCTATGAAAACTTCGAGCTCCAACCGGACCCTTGCAGTCCTCTTGCCCATCTCTACCAACACTAAGAGGACAACCCTGGCCACCTGGCCCACCATCACTACTCAAGAAATCGTATTGATCCTGCAGTGCATGCACCCCGGAGTACGCTCAGACCCTACCCTTACCACATCTTCATCAAAAGAGTGTATCCAAATCCTGATTACTAATTAATCACAGCTACGTACCAGAACATCTGAAAACATGCTGCAGTGCTCCCACTCCTCAAGAAACGCTCAACTGACCTGAAGATGCTAACCAACTACTAGCCTGTCTCTCTGCTACCCTACCCAGCACAAGTAATGGAAAAGATGATAAACAAATACCTAGCCACCACCTCATAGACAACCACCTCCTTGAAACCACTCAATCTGGATTCAGGTCCAACCACAGTAAATCGCCACAATGGACGATATCTGGATGACCATCGACAGAAGTGACAATGCCTCCCTCATTCTGCTGAATCTCTCTGCAGCCTTCAACACCGTCTCCCACACCATCCTTACCCAACTACTGCAAGAAGCCAGCATACGAGGTCCTGCACTTTTCTGGATGTTCTCCTTCCTGACAGGCCACATGCAGTCAGTCAGCCTGGCCCCCTTCAGCTCAGACGCCATCAAGCTCGTCTGTAGAGTTCTACAGCAATCATCACTCAGCTCCACTATGTTCAACACATACATGGACCCACTCACCAACATCATCTGTGCCCACAAAATCAACATCATATCCTATGCTGATGACACCCAGCTCATACTCTTCACCTCCAACAAGACCCACACACCTAGACCAATTTCTCAGCCTGTATGACCAAAGTCGCCATATGGATGAAAAGTAAGTGCCTCAAGCTCAACACAGAAAGACGGAAATAGTAATCTTCAACAAAGACATCTCGCTTTGGGCCTCCACCTCCTTACAACCCATGCAAAGAACCTCAAAATAGTAATCAATAACCAATTCTCCATGACCGGCCAAGTGAATGCCGTCTCTTTCTCTTGCTTCCACATGCTCAAGATGCACAACAAGATCTCCAAATGGATCCCCACCAACAGTATCAGAACCGTCACCTAAGCCCTAATCACCAGCAAACTGGACTACAGCAACACACTCTCTGCTGGAATCAACAGTCACCTTACCAGAAGACTCTAGACCATACAAAACTCAGCGGCCAGGCTCTACCTAAACCTCCCACCCCGTACCTCAAAGAGCTTCCCTGGCTCCCAATCTAACAAACACTCTTCAAACTCCTCACGCACACGTACAAAGCCTGGAACATCACTGGCCTTACGCACCTCAAAAACCGCATAAACATCTACAAACCTACCAGACACCTCTGCTCATCTGAGTTCTACTCGCGAACACCCTCCCCCCCATCCTTGCATGTGTAGAACCAGATCCATCAGTAGTGCCTTCTTCTACCTCACTCCTAAAGCCTGAAACGACCTGACCCTTCACAACACAGCCTCCTCCTCAGTCATTGAATTCTGCAAGAAACTGAAGACCTGCCTCTGCATCTGAACCCGACCCTGGTTTGGAATATACAACTCTAGCATTAGTGCCAGGATACCCTCACAGGAGAGTCGTGCACTATACACTAAACATAACAAAACAAAACGCAACATAACATATCATAACAGTGACACATCTGATGCAAAAAGTTTGTTAATGCTTAAGATATGTCCTATAAGGGATGAACCTGTAACAGTTCCGATATATAACATCATGATTTGTTGATATACTTATGACATGTATTCCTGTATTTTTACAGGTGGTGACTGTAGGAAGTTGACTTACTAGTTGTGCAGGATGTGAGGCCTGCGCAAATAATAGGTCCACAATTTCCCCTTACAGGGAACCAAGCACCCTATTGTAGTGCTTGACTCTCTCAGGGTAGCAAAGCAGAGCAGTCCAAGGCCCATTTGAATGCATGCAATAATAACACTCAATAAATGATTGTACATTCAAAGGAAGAGTACGTTTATTACACACACACTACTAAATACTACACATTCATTTAAAAATAGGTAAATATGTACATTAGGCAGATAACAAATACCTTGGATTAGATTATGAAATCACATTTGACCTCAAAGGGTCATAACTCTCAAAATCGTAATGCCTCCCACTTATACAAAACAACACATCACAATAAAAAGAGGTATCACTTTAGATAAAACAGGCCTATTGGCATTGTCAAGGGTTCACCATTGTCGTGTAGATCCTATAAATCTATATAGGATCTGCGCGTTTAGACAACATTTACTGTGAGATTGGTGTCCAGACTGATTCCAGACACCCACACCGGATATGTTCGCCTGTATACCAGCTAGCTCACAGTGCCACTGTAAACTCCTCTTACCAAGGAGAAAATAGATCCTAGCAACTATTGATCATGACAACTCTGTCCCATCAGGGATCATGGAAACAGTACAGTACTTTTTGCTCAGTCATTTGTGCTCACTTTGTCTCGGAGAGATACAGAGAATAAACGGTGGGGACTTTTTCAATTAGTATTTATTGAGCCAGCGTCATTCTAGTGTAAAATAGGTGTGCTGAAACAACCATAAGACAGAAACAGCTAAAAACGATTAGAAGCACCAACAGAGTAAATGGATGGTAGATTTCTGCCATAGTGCTAAGACAATGAATATATGCAAGCATATAAATACATGACAGTAATAATGCATACTCCTACGATGCAACCTTAACTAGATGTACCTAAGTGTACCTAGCATGTATTTAGGTGTAGAGCCAAGAATCCCCATAGGATGAGGCCAACCCCATTACCTGGTGCGAGAGAATGAAGGACCCCGTCTTGGTCTCGAGATGGACACCCCGCGAGGGATGTCAGACCACTGCGTGTTGGAGTGTCTTTGTGCAGGAATCTCAGCGTCTTGTGTCCATGTGTCTTCTCCTCTACTTACCCCGGCAAAGATGTGGTGTATTTATACCCAAAAGGTGCCCTCAGGGGCTTCTACCTTGCTGTGTCATGCCGGTCGAGGATGATGGAAGTGATGACCCTAATACGTAGTTATTATGCAGGAGATGGTAATCCTGCTGTGATTCTGAGAATCCTCAAGCATAATTAATGAGGCTAGTTTTTGGGGAAAACCACACAACATTTATGCAGTGCTTAACTAGATAAAAGGTCAATACCAAAACCTGTTATGTAGTGCAGTGGTACGGTAAATGTAGGTGAAGGGTTAGGTGACTAATCAAGCCTATATTGGTGTACCCTACGAAACATAACACCATATTGCAAGATCAACAAACTACATGTTAAAATTGCCATCACTTTATGCGTATATGCAGTATTCAACAATAACCTTGTTCAAATCCAATGCTTAATATCAATAAAGCATGTCAACCTTGATCAGTAATCACTGTCAATATTATCATATCAATAAAGCATTTTAAAATGAACATAATGTGCCTGTGTGCTTTTTAGGCCTCGCCTACGCAGCGCGCATGCGCTGCATAGAAAAAAGACCTTTAGCAATCGCTTCGGTTTTTGTCCCAAAAACGTGCACGCGTTCCATTGCCTTCAATGGCAACGCGTGCACGTTTGGCGATTCCCTTGCGGGAGCGAGCTTGACACCATATGTTTGTAATTAACTTGCAAACACAAGGTGCTCCTGGCTCGCTCCCACAAGGGAAACGCTTTTTGTGCTCTCGGCCGCACTCCTCTTAACCCTCCCACTTTGTAAACCCGCGGCTGTTCTGAGACGCACGCGCTTGTTGTTCACTGGAATTGACCAAAAACTTAGAGAAAAGCCTACAACATTTCCCATGTTAGCAGGGCCGCATTGCAGACATTAAGTGAACAACATTAAGCGAACATTGTTTTACATTGTGCAGACACGCATGCACTGTTAGTGCGAAAATAACCTGGACTTTTCGGTAATTTTGTGAACTACGTTAAAAAAGTAAGGGGAAAAAAACAAAAAACTTCGGAACCCTAAATGCCATGTGGCAACAGGCGTGGGGAATGAAAATGTTAATCTGACAGCGAAATATGTTGACATTCTCAAATGGTTCAATGGTGGTGTAGGCATGGAGACGCGTTCAAATGGTGGGAATCCGTGAAGCGCGTCGGGAGTCCGTAGTGACAGGAACAGATGCGTGTTCTCGCTGTTAGCACCGAGGGCCCTGCAGTGAGAATGCTTCATTTGGCACAGCCGAGCTTGGACGTGTACCGAACCTGCGTTCCCAAAACACACCAGAATTAAATCCCGCGTGTTTAAAATAAGAGAAATTATAATGATTCAGGCCCAAGCTGTAACACAGCTGACGTCGGCTGTGAAAGATTAATTAATCGGCAACCCTTAGTGGAAAAAAAAGTCTCTTGTGCGCGATTACTGCAGATTTCAAGTTTAGGGTCATATTTCAGAGATGGTTTTTGCGCTCTGTGAAAATGAGATAGGTTGACAAAGCCGGTTTAAAAGTTTGTGCTTCTAGAAGGAACTAACATCTATTTCAGTCTTAACTACAACAGCTGGTGTGTCCGGGTGAGAAAGGCAACAGTAAGGAAGTAATTACTGTCTGGGAGCTACTTCGCACATATTGCAAACTACCATCTCCTGCTGGTAAAATAACTACCGATGAGAACGAAAAATCTTGTTTATTTTGCTGCATAATTTTACTCAGAAATATTTGCGCTCTGATAACAGTTTGCCATCTGTTGCTCTTCGGTGTAATACTTAACTACTTCCCGGCCGGCTAATAGTGCCTCAGATGGGTTGGTCCTTGGCCGCTCCTTGGTGTACTCCTCATACTGCTGACCTTTTGAATGCAACTGGTGATTAACATTGGTCGCCTCTACTTAAGATAACGTTCGATCTTAAAGATGGTAGGCATTTGCAGGTGCATCAGCATCTGTTCTCTCACTCCGCAACCCCCCATGTTTAGGTTCAGTGAAATTAGCCCACCGTACTTATACCGGAAGTTCAAACCTCATACACCTCACTTGACCTCCGATATAGAAAAAACTACAACCATCATCTTTTTAGGTCTCGCCTAGGCACCCCCTCACTCCCCTGCTCTCTTCTGTGCATCTCTACTTAGCTTCTTTTTCTTTCTCTCTCGTTCTTTCTCTCGTTCTTTCTCTCGTTGTATCTCTTTCTCCTTCTGTCAGTTCCTTTCTTTCAAATTCCCTTCCTCTTTACTCTCTCTGTCCTCTTTTTCACCTTGTTCTTTCTCTTTCCTTTCTTCTCTCTTTTCTTCCTCTTCTCTTCTTTTATCTGGCTCCCTTCTCTTTATTTCCCCACGTTCTTTTTGTCTTTCTCTCAATCATTTTATTTCTCAGTTTCTTTCTCTGATTTATTCTTCCTTTCTTTCCCTCTCTTTCCTCCCCATCTTATTTTCCCTCCCGCAATATGTTCATATTCTCTCTATTTCTTCTCCCTTCCCTTCCCTTCCTCTCTGCATAATTGTCACTACTTCACTTTTTTCTTTCTCTTTCATTCTCTCGCTCTCTCTCGTTTTTCTTTTTCCATCCTTTCAATTTATCTTCCTCTTTAACCTTTCGCTGTCCTTTTTTTCTCCTTGTTCTCCTCTCTCCTCTTTTTATCTTTCTATCTCTTGCACCCTTCTATTTTATTTCCCCTTGTTCTTTTTCTCTATCTTTCTTTTCTTTTTATCTCCCATTTTCTTTCTCTAGTTCCTCCTCCTTTCTACTCCCTCTTTATTTGTCTTTCCTTTCTCTGCTGCACTCTCTGTTCTTTTCTCTCTTCTCTTCCTCTACCTCTCTTCCTCTTTATCCCCCTGCTTCGCTCAGTCTTCTTCTCCTTTCCTCTAGCTGGACTGTGAATATTTCAGTCTTCTCACATCTCTATAGATAGGTGCTGAATGTGTGTGCGTGTATGCTAATAGTGTGCAGTATATCAATGTTGTGCCGTATTCCTCTCTATTTCTGCGCACGTTTCTGTTTGTGCCTGTGTTAGTAGTATCTATCTATCTATCTATCTATCTATCTATCTATCTATCTATCTATCGTTTTTAGTACTTAAAGATGGCAGTCAACAAACAAGCATTGGCATGGCCAATAGGTCTCGCCTTTGGGACCTAATAAGTGTTTAGCCATGCAACAGTTGATGTTGTTGCACCAAGGATATTGTACTGCATAACTAAATACTTATAAGGCCCCAAAGGCGAGACCTATTGGCTATGCCAATGCTTGTTTATACTTTCAGACCACAGAGGATGCAGCCACTTAACCAACCACTAGAGGGCACTGCACTCCATGTGTCTTCTTTGTACACCTTCAGGCCACATAAAATGCAGCCATAGAACAAGCCCCGTAGAGGGCACTGAATTTCCATCTAAAGAACAAATGCTCCAGCTCTGGGAATTATTTAAATTCAACCTGAAAGGCCAAGGGGGTCGTAGTTTCTTAAACCCCTTAAACTTAGGGTCTGTTTTAAAAAACGTAAGGGAGGGGGGCTGCTGCACCCCTACAGCCCCTTGCTCACATTTTCCATGTTGCTGGTGGTGCCTCTGTCCTCCTGGGGCCACCAGAAGCAGATATAATCAGTGTAAATATACCTCGCAAGGCATTTTGTGGTGCCCCCTTGAGGAGGGCAGTAAATATTTTATGAGTGACTCTCCTGCTGTGTCAGGAAGAGATGCTTTCTATTTTGGCGTGTGGCCTTGTGCATGCGCCTCATTTGGTGTTTTTTTTTGTGGGTGCCCATTCCCTCCTGGGCACCACTTATGGCGACTTTGTTTGGGGCAACTTGGGGAGCCCACACCCTGCTGCCTCTACAGGCTTTCTGCCTGGCAAGCGTTCTTCTTTGCCGGGGCAGGAACTGGCAGCTCTTCTACCCGGCAGGGTGTCTTTTCTTTGTGGTGGCCGTTCCACTCCTGCTGGAACATGGGCACAGGGAGCGGGGGACAGGCCCATCACAGCTGGGGGGTGCAATGGCGCTTTCCCAGTCTCCACGTTCCTTGGGGCCCAGAGATGGGGTTCTGGGCACGTTTCTTCTTCCAGGAGAGAGGTGGCGGGATGGCACTCCCCTTCCATTTTGCATCAGCCTCTGGGGAGTTGCGGCTCCCGAGTGCAGGAATGCACCTAGGGAGAGCTCCCTGTGTAAAAAAACAATAAATAATCCTTGTGCTGACTCCTGGGCCCTTGCCCACATCAGGGGTAATTTCTCACAGTGACAGCAGAGCTCCAAGGGCTCGATCCTCGCTGGATGTCAAAGGTCACCAACCTTGAAACAGACATAACTCAGGCTCCATTGGGACAATTTGGCCAATCTTGGTTGGACTAATTTTACTCATGGCAGAGAGCTCTAGATCCAGGAGCAGTTTTAGCAGCCCTTCTCACCTCCAAAGCGATATATTTCACAGGGTTCTGGTTCCACTGGCTCGCTGCATCAGATCTACTCCTGGTCCTTGTCACTGTTTCTAGAAGCCAGGCACCCCTGGCCAATCCTAGCGTGCCACATCACCTTTCCACCCCTGTTCCAACCCTCAGTTTAAGATGGCATCATCCAGGCGTCACAGGTCACATCTGCTCTTGGATTCTCAGCTTCGTCCCTCGCTAACATCATTGCCAGGGCCTTTCCCACTAAAACGTCAAATACGAGCCCCCTCATGTGCTGGCTCCATTTGCCGGGCTACCTCCTTTGTTCAGTGGGCCTCGTCTGTCCCCAGCCCTGGTTCAGTGTGGCAGGTAATTAACAGATGCTGATTTTCATCCCGACCTCTTCATCATCAGGAGCTGAGGGAAGCACTGTTAATTACTCCTTTTATATGGGGTGGGGTGGGCTTTGTTCCCTCTGCTGGGGAGAAATGTGATGAACTTGGCCCAGCAGGGTGACAAAAGGTCTGGGCTCTGATCCTGAGCTGAGCTAGAGAAATACGACAATTCTGGATGACCCATAAAATGTACATGTATCATCTTGGGACCTGTGAATATGAACTGGGCAACCCCCCCCCGTTTCAAACCTCATGGGACGTTGTAGGCCTAATGGAAGAAAAACTGCGCTCTAAGCCAGATTCCCTCTATGTATATTTTAAAGTGTCACTGCAGACAAAATAGTAACTCACACTGACCTTACCTATAAGTGCACATTAATAGTATAAGATCTATCTCAGGTCAACATCTAACCCTGCAGAGTCCCCCTGTGCCGGGCTACCTGTGTACAGTTACTGGGTTCACGCGACAGTAGTCTCACATGCACAGCCAGCACACACGTGTAAGCAGCTATGTGCCCCTTACCTTAGCTGCGTCGCAGCAGCCTTATCTTAAAAGGCAAACACTGGCAGTAAACACGCTCAGAACATTTGCCATGCAATTACTGTGGGTGAGACACATGTCTTGAGACTGACCCACATTAAAAAGTCCAAAACGGAGTGGTCGATTAGCAAAAAATCTGGGCCTATTAAATGAGTGGCACCCATTTTGCAACAGTGACAAACAGGGCAGACACTAGGAGCCTGCTTGAGCAAATACCTTACATTTCATGTCCTCATTATGTTGTTCTGCTGAATCTTCCCGTAAGACTCAAAGGGGCCGATTCCGATCTCGGCCGGTAGGGCTCCGAATCGGATTCGGCTTAACCGGATCCGATTCGGAGCCCTATTTCCCGACCGATTCGTACGTGCGTCCGGACGAGCGAGTACGATGCGAAATCGCCGACCGACTCGTTCGGGCGTCCCAGCCGCTCCGACCGACTCGTTCCCGGGTCGAACCGCACCGACCGACTCGCTCGGACACGACTCGCACCGCGCAATGGAGACGTTCCCCGGCCGGGAAAGTACAATGCGCGCCGCGAGCAGTCCGACCGACACACACCGTCCGGCTCGAAAGAGCAGTCGTAGCCGTACTTCGGGGGTCCGTGTCGGACCCCCTGTGCTGCGTAGCCGCACGAGTCGCACACAGGGGGACCCATGGGTCCCCCTACCTGTGCATGTGCGGCGTGAGTCGATTCGGCCGCGCACCCGCTGTAGGGGCGCCCTTGTTCACCTCCGCACCCATTGAGGCAATGGGAGCCCGCGTACGCGTTGTGACGACCGGTTCCCATTGACTTCAATGGGAGTCCGACTCGACTCGAGTACGATAGCATACGGACGCATCGTACTCGTTCGGTCGGGCTGCACGGGTCCGATTCGGTCGCAAATCTCTCCGGGTCCGGCTCGGTCGGAGAGATTTCCGGCCCGAATCGGAATCGGCCCCAAAATTGAGTGTAACTGGTCACCCCTGACCTAAATCAGTGCCAGTATGTGCCATGTTTTATTTTTAATGTGTGCCAAAATACACCAGAAAAAGACAGTGGTGTATAAAACACATATTTTTAACTATTCCCTATTTGGGATTCTTACTGAGTAGAGAGAGAGATACACACACAGACACACGCACACGGATAAAGGGAAAGAATCAGAGGGAGTTATGAGTCGCAAACCAGCTCACCACCGATATCCTAAAGTGGTTAATGGTAGGACGTTGGTAGGTGTGGATCAGACTTTCACCATCTGCTAAAGAGTGGGTATCCCAGTGCAGGGACGGAATATCGAATCAAAAATATCGATTTACACAAATATCGAGTTAAAAATATCGTGGGTCAGAATTATCGACAGACAAATTCTCGTGGTCAAGAATATCGAATTTAGGTAAGTAATATCGATGTTAAAAATATCGAAGTGTAAAATCGTTTGCAAAAATGTAGTTGTTTAAAATATCAATTTTTTATTAATGTTATGTATTTTAGTATATATTTTATATTTATGTGATGTATGTTTTTTGTATAAGATTTGTTTGTATTTTTAATATATGTGTTACATTTTTAGTAGTTATTAATTAATTTTTTATTTGATTTTTGCGTTTTTAGTTCCATAGCGGGTTGTGGGTTTATAGGGGAATAGGGTGGGAAGTAATTTAATTATATAAAATTAATTGATTATTTTTAGTAGTTATTAATATTTTTTTATTTGAATTTTGCATTTTTAGTTCTGTAGCGGGTTGTGGGTTTATAGGGGAATAGGGTGGGAAGTAATTTATTTATATTACATTTATTGAATATTTTTTATTTATTAATAGTTGTTTAATTGAGATGGTATAGTGTTAAATGGGTAAAGTAATTTATTAATAATTAATTAATAATTGGTTGTTAATTTTAATTAGTTAATTGGTATTTAATTATGGTAATTGTGTAATTAATTTTAGGTGTGTGTTGTGGTGTTTATAGGTGTAAAGGGTGGGAAGTAATTTATTTTTAATTGATGAATTAATAATTAGTTACTTAGGGGCCCATTACGATACCCGGCGTAAAAAAATCCGCCAGGCATGGAAGCGGCAAAAATCCGCCCGCACACACCGCCTGAACACCGACCACGCCATTACGATTACACAAACCGAAAACCGCCATCGGCGGAAAAATCACACAAAATACCGCCCGCCAACGTCCGAGTCGGAGTCAAACTGCCCGCCACGGACGGAAACACGCACGACAACACAAAACCGCCCGCCCTCACGGCCGACACACCGCACGTGAAATTACGATCGCACCGACATGAGCGCGGAAAAACCACAAATATACCGCCCGCCAGCGCAAACAACGCCGATGAGAATCGACACGGCAGAAGCCATGGTGCCCACGTACCTGCACAGTAACCATCCGCACACAAAACCAATAGCACACAACATGGCCAACAAGTCCACACAGCAAGGCACGCACAAATACACAAGCACAGTACACATCCCGAAAACACCCCCGGACAAACAAAAAATACAAAGGCCAGAACCCCAGACACAACACACCTGAAAACAACAGACCATGAGGATACACCCACATAGGTGAGTACAAAAGCAGCACTCCCACAGACCACAACCCCTTGCTACATTGCAAACCAGAGAGGAGAGGAGAGGACCCAGTGACACAGCAAGGACAGCAGCACACCACAGAAACGCACACATCACAACCACCACCACCACCACCACCACCACCAAACACCACCACCACCACCACCACCACCAAACACCGGCACCACAAACCCCTGCACATTACACAACACACACCGCACCAGCACCACAAACACCATGGCACCACAAAGAATGCCCAAGTACACGCCCATTGAGCTGACGGTCATGGTCGACGAGATCATCAAGGTGTACCCACAAATCTATGGGAACATGGTCCAGCACACACCACTAGCCACCAGAAACAGAATGTGGAACCGGATCGTAGACCAGGTCAATGCAGTCGGGACCCTGCCCAGGAACAGAGGTGAAATAAACAAACGTTGGAATGACGTAAAGAGCCTGGTCAAGAAGAAGGAGGGCAAAAACAGAGAGCTGGCTGCCGTCACTGGCGGAGGGAATCCCGCGCTCTTTAAGACCTTCAAAGCGTGGGAGGAGAAGGTGCGAGTCGTAATACATCCGGAGATCCTCGCCGGATTAGCAGAGGAGTGGAGGCTGGTAAGTACAAACTAATGTATACCAGCACACCGCTATGTACTCACATGCGCAACCACCATGCCACAGCTCCCAGGGACAAACACCCCCATGTCCAGCACACAATACACAACACATCACACACACATGCAACAGACACCACCACACACAGCCCAAACCGAACAACTGTAACATACGTGGGGACATGTGTACACTCAGCCAGCCATGTAACCACCAACAGGTCCCCAAACATGCCAGAAGCGCCACAACGAGCACCCACCACACCCATGTGTCCGCCACAGCTGCACTAACCGACAAGTAACAGGTAAGTGGCAGGAACACAAAGTGCAGTGGGTGGGAGGGTGGACAGCCCAAGTACAACACACACCAGGCCCCAGTCCCACAGCACAGCAAGGAGGAGCATCCCCACACCCCACAGCCACGTGTCAGCCACCGCAGTGCACAACGACAGCCGAAAGGCAGACATCACGGTCCACAGCAATCGGTGTCAGTGGGTGTCCAGCCACCCCCACGACCCACAACACCCCCCACCCCCACAGACCTGCAACATGGAGCACCCCCGCTTAGAGCCATGTGGCATCCAGTACAGTGCACGCACGAACAACTTGCAGGTGGGAAACTGGACAGGGCTGGATTACTGGAGGCATGAGGACCATAACACGACCAACACATGGGACATGTCACGTAGCAGACGAACACGCAGCACCGCCCACCGTGACGAACAAGTGAACAATGTGCACACGGACATGAACAACAGACTCACACCCCACATGACCCATCACATACATAGCAACACCCAAGGAGCCACGTCTGCATGCACAAGCCACACTGAATATAGTACCACACGGCAGCCACTGTGCAACTCATCACACACAACCGAAACACCATTGAAGTCCTGTCCATGTAGCCCCTACTGCCTGTCAACCACACACCCCACAACTACGCCTATGTAAGACAAACAACACTAGACGCAACAGAGCGGAACAACATATATGCACACGAACACCACTGAACCCATCAAACACACAGACACACCATACACATACAACATACCATCCATCCGTCAGCCCCAGTCTCATGAAAGGCATGTCATCCGCACAGCTGCCACACATACAGCAGTCACGCTAAGACACATGCCCATGACCAACCATGTGCCAGAAGTCAATGAAGCGCACGACACACTGTGAGCAACAACACACAACATGGGCCCACCCCCGAGCCCTGCAGTGATGCACATGGCACAGGGCAGCACGCACACCAAGGAGATGGGACAACTGCAATACGTTGGCTGGCACACAACCATCACTCACTCATAACGATGCGTCCAATGCCATGTCCAGTAATCACAACAGACAGCAAATATGCAGGCCATGTCAAGCATGCACACACCTCAAACCATGCACTGTCATGCTGCCACAACACATGTCACGTTCGGCACCCATGGCTCACAGCATGTACCCCAAAAGCATATTCCCTCCCAAATGCGAATCTGGGGCATGGCCCCCATGTTGCCATATGCGTTCCTAAGCGTTCCATTTGAACACCAAAAGCATATTCCCTCCCAAATGCGAATCTGGGGCATGGCCCCCATGTTGCCATATGCGTTCCTAAGCGTTCCATTTGAACCCCAAAAGCATATTCCCTCCCAAATGCGAATCTGGGGCATGGCCCCCATGTTGCCATATGCGTTCCTAAGCGTTCCATTTGAACCCCAAAAGCATATTCCCTCCCAAATGCGAATCTGGGGCATGGCCCCCATGTTGCCATATGCGTTCCTAAGCGTTCCATTTGAACCCCAAAAGCATATTCCCTCCCAAATGCGAATCTGGGGCATGGCCCCCATGTTGCCATATGCGTTCCTAAGCGTTCCATTTGAACCCAAAAGCATATTCCCTCCCAAATGCGAATCTGGGGCATGGCCCCCATGTTGCCATATGCGTTCCTAAGCGTCCCATCTGAACACCAAAAGCAAAGTACAAACCAGACCCAGGATGGGCCAGGAGCCCGCATACACCAGAGTCACAATAAGTAGGGGCACAGCAACACACCCATCGGCATGGCCAATCCGTCCCATGCCACATGTGCACAGCACACAGTCCCATTGCCAAGCACACACAACTACAAATGCTACAGCCACACACACGCCTCCGGGGAAACCCATGTACGAGATTGCACGAACTGTTAATGTCAGACGACAACTACATACTTCGCCAGGTGCAACACAATAACAAATCTCATTCTCTCCACAGGTGACGAACTGCTGGATGCTGGGGATGGAGCCAGCAGCCAGCACAGCCAGCCGACAAGCCCCCCACGAGGACACACGGATCTGGAGGATCTGTCCTCCTCTTCGGACACGGACCACCAAGCAGGCCCATCTGGTGTGGCAGGGCCCAGCCGCTCCCCAGGACCCCTCCTACCCACCAACCCATCATCCAGGGCTGCTGAACATTCCCAGCCCCCTGCTGCCACTGTCGTTGCGGCCACACCCACGGTCATTGCGGCCACACCCACGGTCATTGCGGCCACTACCATTGCCGCAACCGCCACCATCGCCGCACCGACCACCACCGCCGCCACCACCACCACGTCTTCGCTGGCACCAGCCCCAGCGCAGGTGGTGGCCCGGCCGACTGGATCCACCCTGGGAGCCACAGCGAGGACCGTGGTGAGCAATGTGGCTAGTGGGCAGGCCGGTGGCAGCAGGACTGGTAGGAGGAGCAGGGTCAGGGGAAACGCCAGCCTCCCCTGGGAGCCATGCCCTGCCTCAAATGGCCAGAGTCCTTGGGGCCTATGAAGAGGCCCAAGGACAATGGGTCCGGTCTGCTTCAGACACGCGTGAGGTGCTGGGGGTGCTGAGGTCCATGGACGCCCGTATGGGCCAACTCGTGGACCTCATGGGCCAGCTGGTGGTGGCGGTGAGGTCACTGCCAGGGACAGGAGCTCCCCCTCCGCCACAACCTGCCGGGGCGCAGGGTGGAGCAGCAGTGTCCAGTTCCCCTGCGTCCACAGCCAGTGAGCACACCTCAACCACCAGCATGTCGCAAGCAGGCACCCCCTCGCAAGCGTGGAAGGGGCCGTCCGAAGTGGAAACAGATCTCCCGGGAGGACTTCGCACGCTCCAAACGCAAGTGAGGCAGCCAGCCAGCCTTCCGCCAGCCTTCCTTGACCAGCCACTGCATTGACTTGGACTACGATCCCACTCCACACAGCCATCTGGATGGCATGTGTGTGTTGGACTATGGACATAGAACCAGTGGGTACACCCTGATCATCACGCAGCCATGACCGACAGCTCATTGTCACTGCACGCACCACTTTTGTCATCACCTTACACACAATCACATGTCACAGTTTGTAATAAATGCACCTTTTTCACTAACTGCTGTTTGTGCCCTGTGTTTTATTTGTACGGAATACAACGGCCACCCTGGGCGGAAAGGCACCAGATGCGTGGCATGGCAATTGAATCGGAGGGCCTGTAGGGACCTAGGGGTGGGAGACAGAACAGGAGCACATTCAATGAGTGTGTCACACACCCATCACACAGTACATGTCAACAACTACAAGCAATGTACACACATCGCACAGAGCAATAGGGCACAATGCCACAGCCACCAACAGTGGCATACTACCCTGGCCATGGAGCGTTGACACACAGCACGCAGTGAACAAACGGCCACCCTGACACAGCACACACACACCTGCACAGATACAGCCACATCAGCCGTCGTACATGGACACTCACCGTCAAGTGAAGTAGCGGGCGATGAGCTGCTGCCGCACATTACCAGCTTCCTCCTCTCCGCTGTCCTCCTCACTCGAGCTGTCCTGGTCTGCGGGCTGGGGCCCTGGTTGATCTCCGTCATCCACGATGAGGGGGATCTGCTTCCGAATGGCCAGATTGTGCAGCATGCAGCACGCATGCAGCACGCCACCACTATCCGGCACACCTTCTGTGGGGAGTACGCCAGCGCACCCCCGGTGCGGTCCAGGCACCTGAACCTGGACTTGAGGAGGCCAAAGGTACGCTCGACCACACGTCTGGTCCTCCCATGTGCCTCATTGTAGCGATCGTCTGCTGGGGTGCGAGGATTCCTCAATGGACTGAGCAGCCATGCCCCATTCGGGTACGCAGAGTCACCTGGGTGTGAGGGACACAGAGAACCGTTGCAATTCCAACTGGACAGGGGACAGCATCGCACAACCAGCACGCTACACCACTCCACATACTCACCGACAATACAGGCACGATCCTGTTGCATATTGGACATCAGTCGTGGCAAGATGCTGTTGCGCATTATGTGTGCGTCATGGGCCGAGCCTGGGAACTTTGCACACACGTGGGTGATCACCATGTCCGCAAGGCACACCACTTGCACATTCAGGGAGTGCGTGTGCTTCCTGTTGCGGTACAGGTGCTCAGTGGCCTGTGGTGGAACAAGGCCGACATGTGTGCAGTCAAAGGCTCCAACGACGTGTGGGATTCTGCCAAGGGCATAGAATGCACCCTTCACTGCCGCCAATTCACGAGCCCTGGGGAAGCGGATGTACCTGTTTCGGTACAGCATCATGGCTGCCAGTACATCCCTCAGCACCTTGCTGAACATGGGCTGGGACATCCCTCCTCCAATGCCCACTGTGTGCTGGAATGACCCAGTGGCGAAGAAATGCATGGCGGCCATCACCTTAGCCGTGGGGGTGACAGCAGTCGGATACACCCTGCGGGGACGGAGATGGGGTTCTAACATGGCACACAGTCGATGCAGGCTTGGCCTGTCCAGCCGAAACTTCCTAATAACCTCTGTATCGTCCATGTCCGCCAGCAATTGGTATGGGCGGTCAATGTTCGGTCTCCGCCTAGGGACAATGGCAGAGGACACATGTCAAAGCAACACGACACATAGCAATTTCGCATACACATCACTGACATGACTGAGCAAGCACATGAGCCACAGCCCAGCTGTCAAGCTGGGACGGCACGGCCACAATACACTTACACAGGTCTCCCAACAATGGCAATGGCTAGTGATACAAACCACTGCCATGTGCATGCACATGGGGATCTAGGCCCCAATGACTTGCGGGGCGTGCTGATGGGGACTGACTGCATATCCGTCAAGCGGCAACGCCACGGCAACATGAATGTCTGCTGAGCATGGAACTGCTTCCGCGGCTGGATGAGTATGGCACACGACGACGACGATGTGGGCACAGGCTGAGCGGCCAAAACAAGTGGGACCTGTGGCACGAGGGGATATGAGACAGTAGTAGGTGTCAGCACTGCACCCTATGTACAGCACTGTACGGATCACACCTCCCGAAACATTGACAGGTGTCCACATTGACAGCCCCATGCCAAGACGGCTGTGTGCTTGCAGTCACACGTCACAGGTACATTGCACGTGCCAGGTGGCAGACGTACATAGTGGGAGCTATCATGTGTGTGCATGTGTCTCCTGTTCAGGATCCACCAGATGGGCGCTGACTCTGTACTGACCATTGGACACAGCATGTTCCGTGGAAGGCTTGTGTGTGTGGGATGGTGGCACTGGATGTGCCTCCGTTGGGTGGGGGGCCATGCACAGGGCGGGTACGTCGATGATTGCGCATTGTTGGTCACGGTGGGTGCACCCACTAAGATGTGTTGCCCTGTGTACAATTCCTATGTCCGCATGATGATGGACTGTAGATGTGGGCAGACTACACATTGGTCGATGTGCTGTCCATGTGCATGTGCCTTCACACCAGGCACAGCTGCCCCTGCACATGTGACCCCTGCTGGACTCGCTGCTGGGTCTGTGGAGCTGATGCACCTTCTGTGCGTGGGGCGGACAGCTCACCTCACTTCCCTCATTGCGCATGTCATGACTTTGCCGCAGGTGACATGGATCATGGAGGGCCCACATGTACGCGTGGGTAGGCTACACATGTTTGTTCACTGGTCGCCACCCCCAGTCAGTGTTTCGAATGGGAAGGTTGTTGTGCTGGTGGTATATTCGATGTGGCGGATGGGCGGGCCTAGGTGCGGGCTTACATTCCGGACATGGGGGGTAGTTGGATTGGCGACTAGTTGCAGTACACACGGGACACGTCTCTTCCTTTCCACATCTGGGTCATCCCTTGTACTCACTGACAGTGATACAGTCATCTTCGCCCCAGCCCTCATGTCCTCCCCTCGCTCCCCCAATATGCATGTGCACCTGCGAGGCTAGCGCTTGCACAGGCAGCCCCAAGCTCGCACCAGAGAGGGCATGGAGTGTATGTGTGGGTCCAGTTGCACGAGTGGGCTGTCTCAGGGTATGATGTGTGGCGGGACGCCGTCCACCTGCGTGGTGCCCCAAATGGAGACCCGGCCTGCATGGACTATGCATCACAGTCTTCGCCTTCCGGATCCGCCACCTGTGACACCCAGTGGCAGTGGCTGCCCTTGCGGCCAGGCCGCGTCCGTCTGTGACTGATGGCCCACACATTCACTCTTTGGCCTCTCTGGGGAGGGCTCGGGGGTGGTGGCGCACGCGCTTGCACTTAGTCGCAATGGCATGTGGCGTGGTTGGTATAATGGGCAATGGATGGGATGGTGCGAGCCACCTCCCGTGACGTCAGTGCTGCTCGTGCTGAGGTGCGTCCCCCCTACACTTCCATTTGACTTGTGCCATGCTACACGTTGAGGTTCTATTGCCTGCGTGATATGACCAGAAGGAGCGCGAGGAGACCTCTCACACACCATGCTCCACTGCCATCCCGTGCCCTGTATCGCCTGTGCGGATTGACTATGTTGGGGTTACACCTGGTCGACTGGGGCTGTGTGTGCCTTGTCAAGGGGCATGGCGGGCGCACAACAGGATCCAGCTAGTCCACGGAGGGTGGGCTGACGTGTGCGCCTGGTTCCGCATTGTTCGTGTGCCCAGCTGCTGTGCACACACGTGTTCACTTCCCCCCCCGACAGGTGTCCTCTCACAATGCCCAGGGAAGCGGTGGTGTACTGTTCATGACCCCTCCCAACACGGCGTGCTCCAACTTGGCATGTGCGCATCTACCCGTCGCACCCACCCACCTGAGCACTGCGTCCATACGACTTCACACGACACATGTGTGTCTTCCACAGTAGTGCTACTCATTTGCGTTGACAACCAATACCAGTGGACTACATGGTCATGTCACGACTGCCGTGTACTTCACATACTATCATCCTCTCTCATTCGTACTTGTGAAATGAGTCAGCGGAGACAGTTTTGGTTTCAAACATTATATTGAGTCTTCTGTCCTCTGTGATGCAGTATAGTGGACACTACTGGCAGCGGAATACATGTTGAGGATATACTGAGCATGATTACAAATGGGATAGGGTGTGGGGTTACATGTGATTGGCTGTTGCATGTGGGATGTGGGCTTCAGAGTTACATCTGCTTGGCCAAGGCTGTGCTAATGTACATTTACGTATAGCTGTGGAGCTGCGGACTTTGACACAGACGGTATACAAGTAGCCTACCAGACCGCTTGGCATCATGGGCACAGTCCATCTCAGTTCCATGTGACAGGTTTGCTGCGGTTGTTCCTCATGCACGCGTGCATGTGAGATGACATCAGGGCATGTGCTTGCGTGCATGCAGCGGCGTGCCACTTGTTGTTGCAATGTGGTGGTTACTGGACATGTCACAGTCACTGGGGTCGTGTTGTTGTTGTATGCACTTGTCGTCCATGCAAAGGTCCTGGTATGGGATTCCCGGGGCGGGGGTGGGAGGGGTGCAGCACCCACAGACTCCAGGCGACCTATTCATGTCCACTGAGCGGTGTGTGTGTCCATGGGCGCGGGATCCATGTCGTGTCCTGGTTGTTCGTGCAGGTCCGTCCATGTGGGTGCGATACACAGAGCCCATGCCACTGCCTCCCACGATGCATGCGGTGTTCCTGGATGTGATGGGGAACAGTGTGCATGTCCCGGTCATATCCGATGTCATGGCGATGTCGTTGATGGTGTGGTTACAGTTGCCGGTCGTTTGGTATGGCTGTTGTGGTGGTGACTGGCCAGTCCGTGCGGAAGCTAAGCATGGGTGCGGGGTTGGACATCATAGGTCACTCGGGAACCTGCGTTGTGGTCCGACGAATTGACAGGTTGTCAGGTATGCGATGCCGCCCAGCAGGGCTTCCATGTCATTGGTGGTGTACATGTTTGCCAGCCAATGTAGCGGATGGTGGCTGTCAAGGTGTTGTTCGTAAGTTGTCCCTTGGAGGACCATGATGGGGCATGCCGGGTGACATTCGATGTAGCTGTTCTCGATGATCCGTCGTGTGGAGGCACAGTGGTCCCATTTCAGTGCGGGTGCGATGTTGGCCACATACGCCATGCCCCCATAGGCAGAGCAGGCCCTGTCGTGTGCGTCCAGAGGGAGGAGTAGTGGTAGCAGGTCCGCCTTCAGACATGCCGGGTTGGAGAGGCATATCTCGACGGGATGCTGGTATGGACACCTCCGACAGTAGAAGACGGGCATGACGCAGCTGAACAATGTGATGCGGTAAGTCAGTCGGTAACTTACGTTCAGCAGGGACAGGAGATCGCATCCCAATGTATGGAACAGGTTGGTTTTGTACAGCTTGAGCTGTTCGGCGTAGTTGGGTAGGTGTGTTGCGGTTGCCATTTCCCAGCGGTGCGTTGTGGTGGCGTGCTCCGGCTGTGTGTGCAGTCTGCAATGTGCACGCTCCGAGGTTGCTGTGAGCTCTGTGTAGTCGTAGGGAGACAGGACTTGTGTTCTGTTGGCTTGTTTGGAGGACACGGGCCCTCTTCCCACATGCTTCTCAGACAGTTCAAGGTCAGTGATGTGTGACTCCTTCCAATTAACTTGCATGTGGCCGACATGGGGGAGTGTTTTCTTCTTTCTTCCCCGTCCGTTGTGTGCTTCTGTGATATGCGCTATCTGCCCTGTGGTCGGTCTCCTCGGCATGCCTGTGTTGGTCTATTCTTGGACAATGGCTGTATTCACCGGCTTCTGTCGTAGGGCTGTGGTTTCGGAGTTGGAATGGAAGGTCATTCAGTGCTGTCTGCTCTCCCTTGTGTGGGCGGCAGGCTGCCTTTCTGCTCTGCGTTGGGCCTTGTGTGTGAATGTTATTCTTGGGCCACCTGTTGTCGGTCCCCGGGCTCTTTGGTGTTCCGTTTTATATGTCTTGTTCATATGTGCAGGGTGGTATGGGTGTTTCAGTGTGGTACTGGCGTTCCTCTTCCCGAAGGGGCCCTGCTTCTCCTAGTTGGTGTTGCCGCCGCTGTGTGCTTCGCCATGTTTGTTACACTGGGGTGTGTCCTGCTGTTGCGTGACTTCACTGACATGTGTGCGTCGGTTGTGTGGCGTTGGGTGTTGTCCGTGAATTGGGCGTTGGGGACATGTCTGTGGCAGGCCTGTCACGTGTCATGTGCGTTCGGGGTGGGGCTGATGTGTGTGCTGCTTGGTTGTGTCCCTGTGTCTGTGTGCGACGCATGCATGGCGCTGCGGTTGGACTCTGCGTTGTGCGCATGTGTGGCGGCGTCATCGGCGCTTTGGGGCCGTGACGGGGTGGTTGGTTCCTAGTCCCAGGTGGTGTGTACACATGTGTTCTGCGATGTTACGATTTGGCCTGTGTGTCATATGTGGATGCAATGGTGGATGTGTTGTGTACACGCGCTGGTGGGGGTTGTCCGCTTTTTCCGCCCTTGCACTGTGTGCGCTGTTTGCGTGCACTTGTTGTGTGTGTGCCTACCTGCGTCTCCGCGGTACGTTGCGTCCTTGGTGGTGCATCAGCAGGAGCATGGGGAGGGCCTGCAGTGCTGGATTCATGCTCGGGGAGCCGCTTCTTCGTTGTCCGTGCTCGGCATCCGTGTTACCGCTTCGGTTTGTCGTACGGTATCTCTTGGCCGTGGGAGCCGTTTGTTTGCGGCATCGTAATTTATGCGCCGGGCGGGACGTGTTTCGTCGGACGGTGTGTGTCAGTTGGGCTGCGCCGCTACGTGTACGGGCGCACTTTGATGGCGGACGGTGTTGCTGGCTTGCCGGCGGTGTTTGGCCTACTTTTCGCATCGTAATTGGACGGGCGTGTGGACTGCTGCGTGCCGGCGGTAACTGGTGCTTTTTGCATCCGCCAGCACGGCGGTGGTGCTTCCGCCCGCCATCGTAATGAGCCCCTTAATTTTTATTAATTAATTAGTAATTAATTATGGTAATTGTGTAATTAATTTTAGGTGTGTGTTGTGGTGTTTGTAGGAGTAAAGGGTGGTAAGTATTTTGTGTTTAATTAGTTATTATATAGTTGTTAATTAATGTTAATTATCTGATATTTATTTTGTGTAATTGTTTATTTTGTGTGTGTTGTTTTTACTTTTAAAGGGGTAAAAGGTGTGTATAAAATACATTTTTAAATATTTAACTATCAGCTCTTAATAGTAATCGTTTTTCTTTTAAAAATAATATGTAATTGTGTTTTAATATTTTATAGTTTAATTTAGGTGTTTGTTGCGGATATTATAGTGTTAAAGCATGTGTACTCAATGAATTATTTTTTTATTAATAAGATTTTTCAATTGCTTATTAATTATGTTAATTATGGAAATATATTTAAATAAAAATGTTGAAGTGTTTTGTTATTGGTGTTGTGTTATAGGGTAGGAAATAAAATTAATACATTTATGTTTTAAATAATTTTTTTGTTTGTTAATATTTGGTACTTTAAAATAATTATTATTTATAAATGTATTTATTAATTTATTTTATATATTATTTGTAGGTTTTTGTTATATGTAATTAATATTATAATATGTGTTCTTTTTATATGTTTAATATATTTAATTTTATATTTTTAAAATATTGTTAATTTATTTTTATGATTTTTAAAATGTAATATTTTTGGATTTTTTTCAATTGTTTAAGTGTTATTAGTAATTTTTGTTTCTCTGCTATCCAACACTTTCCCTACTGTTGCTATCAGTGGAGTGGGAATAGTAATTTTTACCCCTCCACTATCCAACACTTTCCCTACTGTTGCACTCACTGGAGTTGGAATAGTAAATTTAATTATTCCGCTATCCAACACTTTTCCTACTGTTGCACTTATTGTATTGGGAAATGTAAGTTTAATTTTTTTCAATAGTTTAATGTTTTAATTTATTGTAGAATGTTCTTTTTAATTTTTAATTATTGATATTTTATTTTTATATAATTTAAAAGTTTAAAATTGAAATTGAATAAAGATAATAGTTAATACATTATTTTTAAGTAAATATATGTATATGTATACATTTTGATGTTTGTGTGTTTATATTTTTTTCAATTAAGTTTATTTGTTATATTTAGTTAAAATGTATATTAAATTTAATTAATTTTGTTAAAAATAATATTAATATTTAATATATTTACTATATCTTATTTTATTTTATATATATTTTTAAATCAATATTTTTTACATCTATATTTTTTACCTCAATATTTTTGATTCAATATTTTTGTACTTACCTGTTAAGGTATTGGAGTCGATATTTTTGCAGTCTATATTTTTTTTCCGATATTTAGAACATCGATGTTTGTTACATCGATATTCTATCAGTGAACCGGTATCCCCTTACTCTTTTTCCTAAAGAGTAGAGCACATAAAGAATGAAAAGCCGAGGTTATTGCTTAAGTGTCTACAGTGATCCCTCTTGGTGTTACAGTGGGGTGTTGCAACAACACTGGATGTCTAGCCAATGTTTCAAGACTAGAGACAATGAAAGGCAAGTCCAATGCTAAGAGGCATATCTCAGGTCTGAAGTATACAAGTATAAGCATGTCCATATGAATGAGTACGTTTTAGACCTGTCAGCCTTAAGATGTTCATCCCCCAAACTTTGTGCCTTCATGCTCCTATTTCTCTGAATTCTTTTTGCTCGCCTTAGGACTCTGTGTACTTTACCACTGCTAGATAGTGCTAAAGTGTTTGTGCTCATGCCCTAAAACCAGGCAAGTTTGGCTTACACCTGATTGGCATATTGAATTTATTTATAAGTTCCTAGTAAAGTGGTACGCCATATACCCAGGGCCTTTACATTAAATGCTACTGGTGGGCCTTCAGCACTTATTGTGAACCCACTGAAGTAGCCCCTTAAAACATGCCCCAGGTCTGCCACTGCAGTCTGTATTCAGTTTTCAACTGCCAATTCGACTTAGCACTATGACCTCCTTGCCAAGCCTAGATCTCCCTTTTTATTACATATAACTCACTCCTTATGTGGGCTCCAGGTATCCCACAAGGCAGGATGCACTGTCATTGAAAAGTTGGACATGTACTTTTAAATTGATCATGTTCTGGTAGTGAAAAAATCACAAATTCGTTTTTCGCTACTGTGAGGCCTACCTTTCCCTTTGGATGACATTGAGCTACCTTAATATTTTCAACACTTGTTAACTTTTGATTAGGAACAGATAGGAAATTCATGTTTGGTATCTGAGGAATTGCAAAATAAAATTCTCTTTAATGGTAAAGTCGGATTGTAAGTCACAGTTCTAAAAATGCCACATTCAGAAAGTTGGTGTTTTCTTTTGGAGCCTGCAGCCTGTTCCATGAACAGCTGTGAGTGGCAGTTGGCATTTGTAGGTTCCTCCCAGACAGCCACACAATAGAAGGATTAGGGGTTCCTGGATGTGCTTTCTCAGGCCGGATGGGAGGATGGAGCTAGGCAGAGCCCCACTTACACATCAATAGGGTGAGCCCTGCTCTTACATAAAGAAGTTCACGCTAGTCCATTGTGCCTGTAGTTAGGCTGGAGCCAGGGCAGGGAGGCAAGAAATTTCAAGCCACTTCAAAAAGGAACTACTAGAAACTTCTCCCACTTCAAAGAAGGCACCAGGGATAAAAAGGGGACTCTCGAACCCACTCTGTTCAGTTCACTCCTAGACCTGTGGATACTACAAAAGAAAGACGCCCTGGTGCCCTGCTGCTCAAGGCTTGCACTGTTGCTGAGAAGGAAGACTGAACCTGCACCCTTCATCCCAGGCTAAAGTGACACCAAGGGTCAGCTGACTGATCTCCTGTTAGAGCTACAGGGACATAACAAGCTCCAGAGGCTGTCCTACTTCTGCCCAGATGAACTGCTGCCTGGCTCTGCAATTTGACCTACCTGAGCCCTGCTAGCCTCTACTGGAGTGAGTTCCTGGCCCCAAAGATGTGCCTTTCAGGTTCTGGACCCTTGGTGTGGCATCAGTTGAACTCCTCTTTGAAGCAAAAGAGAATTCCTTGGACTTTTCACAGCCTCAAATGCGGCTGTTCAGGCCAAGATCTTGCCGCCTGCATTGGCCGCCAACTCGAAGGTTCGGTGACCCCAACTGTCCATGCTTCAGTGGCTGACAGCGACGACTTGCATGTGACATCTGCAGTCCATTCTCCAGGGACGACCACTGCGACGTGCTCTCTGCTCCTTGTGGCCTCCTCCCCTATGAACAGAACACTTGCACTGAACTTGAGAAGGTAATTTTTTCAGCCGGACTAACCTGGTCCCTGTATCCGGCCGTGCTCCATATCTAAAAGTCATACCCCTAGAAAGCTACCCTTCAAGAGATAGGGATGCTTGCCATCCAAGAGCCATTGTTTTTTTTTTTTCATTCAATATTTTTATTAGATTTTCTGGAAAAAATAAAGTGAGCAAACAACATGGAGGATCCAAAACAATGGTACTAAGGGAGACATATTGTAAGGTAGCGTGCCTGCAGTGTCAAAAACATCACTATCAATGAAATATTACACAAAGGGAGAAAACTCTCCTGAAACAACCACCCCAACAATGACCACCACACAGTATGTCAAACAACCAGGCACACAAGCATCTCCAAGAAAGCCAGTACAATGACCATTGTATCCAGGCATTTCAGACTGGATAGCCACAGCTCCAGGACCCAGGCCGTCAATCTCATCAGTCTCAGGCCCCAAGTCATAGCAGCGCATCCCGGGGTGCATACTTTGCTAAATTTGCGGGGGCACCCCCAGCTCTTATACGTGACTCGCTCAGACGCCATATACACGTCCATACCCTTCTTCCATTCACCCAAACTTGGGGCCTCTGGCACCCCCCAATGTTTGGCCACATCTCTCTTTGCTACAATCTAGCCCAAGTTACAGAACAGGAGCTGGACCCTCGGGACATCTAATCCAAGAGCCATTGTTGTGGTAGGTGCTTTTGTTACGCACGCGACAATGCATAGCGCTTGGGACTTTCTGTATCATTGTCAAGTGATCCAATCGAAGATATCAGCATCCCAGAGGGTAGATGATCAGTGCCCCAAAACTATAAAGAAAGGGCACCGCATACATTGTGTTTACCCACTATTACCTATATGCAATATGTATAATAATGCTTTATTTTATTCTGTATCATCAATCATCATTCAGCACGCTTCCAACAAGGCAGTGTCCACCGTCTGTGCTGTCAAAATCTAAAGGCCGAGGCTCCCCCATATCGCATTTTCATTGCACCGCTTCTCACCCTCAAAGTTTGCACTCTTCTCGCATATTCTAAACCGAGTACTCGTCACTTGAATCCTGTTTTTGGTAAAGTAACTCATAAAACAGCATTAAACAATCAGCATGTGTGGCAACATATGAAGGCGCACAGACACAGGAGCCTGTGGAAATGATGCACAATTCGACAGGAGCGCGTTTCATTGAAATGCCAAATGGCTTCGTTGTTCCCCACTTGCTTCCATCAGAAGATGTGCACAAATGGAGCTTCCATCTGCACAGGAGCAGCCAGGCGTGAGTCTGCGGCACGCACGCCATCTGGCACCTCCTTCCTGGCTGTGCTTCCGTTTAAAGCTCTCCGATATAAGGTGGCAGGAGTCTGCCCTGGAGGTCAGACAAGGTCACGTCACCGAATTCTGCCTCATCGCTGGAGCAGCAGTTTGCATAATGTGATGCATAGGAGATGATTGACTGACAAATGTGCGAGCGGGGGAGAAGGGAGTAGTACATTGCTGATTTTCTCTTATCCGAGGTAAGGTAATATGCTTCTTATGACTGGTCACCTGAAATGTAAATGTAATTAATTGCCACTTTTATCCCTCTTAGGTGTAAAATATTAGGTTCTCAAACTGTGAAACTTGGGGGAGAGGAAAAACAATATTCATCTAATTAGCAAGTTCTATAACTGCAAACAATCCCTTTGAAATTAATTAAAATACACTCGGTCTGCAAATTTGGAGCTAATTTAAAACAGCTAAGGCCATGTCGTATTAAAACTGCTAGAAGCTGCAATAATCGAGTGAATATATGCAGACAAATAAGGACAGTCTGCATACGAAAATCTACACGTAGCAATGGTGTGGGCACTGCACTAAAAGTAAAGGTTCCTGGCAGGACACCGAATCCACACAAGGAAAAGCCCCAAGGATATGTCAGAGTTAAGAGGCCTCAGTGGTGGCCTGTCATTGAACAAGCTGCATAGATGTCACAGGAGCAGGGACCTGCCTCATCCACGACAAAAGCTCCTCGACACTGAGACTTGCTGGAATGGTAAAAGCATCACCAATACCACTGATGTAGAGAGCAGCTGGAAGGATCTTCAGGCGCATCTTGTGGGCAGTGAAGCATTGAAGCTAAGTCAATAGACTTAGCAATAATGACTTGAAACAGGGCATTTTTGACATGACTCGCAAGAGTTGGCAATCCACAATATCTGAGGTATCCTAAACAGGAATCCTATTTAAACCCTGTTGCCTCAAGGTCTTTGATCAGTGCATTAGGCATTTATCTGACATTAAGCAGAGCTGAGCAGCATCTCCACACTGACCAAGTAGGGTGCCTGCTTGTATTGTCGAATCATTGCATTGGACATTAGTACAAATTACATTTAATTTGGATTATTTCGGAATCAATTCAGCTGGTGAGCGAGAAAGAGAGATTTTTTATTTTTTAAAGAGGCAGCAATAGTGCCTGTAACTTTGGCGCTGTTCAAAGAATCATCTCCAAAAACTTTGGGTACTTCTTGGCAAGTTTCATGCACAGGCCTTGAAAAATCATAACAATGCTACAAGACCTGAGGGTCGACTGACTTAATTAATTAACTTGACCTAATTAGGGGGCGTGGCCTGACCAGCGACCGTAATGGCCGCTTGGAACTGAAGCTCCGTGGAAGCCCCGCGCACGATGAACCAACCGCGGTGTTAAGCTGTGTTAATGCCCAAGAAAAGCTCTGTCCCGTAAAGCGGAACACCTAGAGCGCCTGAAAATCATGCTGCCTGCGCTCCTGACCTGCTGCTGAGCCTAATAATCGACCGGAGCAACTCGCCGCGGCCGTGAACAACATGTCGCCCGGGGCGTGACGACCCCCTTCCTCCAGCACTACAGCGACTGGGCCGCGATGACGGGCTCCGAGTCTCCGGAGGCCACTGAGCTCACCAAGTAAGCGGGCCCTCTCCCTCCCCTCCCCCATCTCCATCAGAAGAGCTGCGTCGCACTAGTGGGCCGGGAATCACTCGATGGGACCCGGGCTGCGGGAGCTGTGGAAATGTGGGTGACCACGAGTGAAATGGCGGCACCCTGAGGGCATACATTGGGAGTGGAGTGGAAACGAGGCTCCAAACAGAGAGCACGAACACTGGCCGCCGCTGAGCCTGATTACCGGCGGGAACAACGCACCGCAGCTGGGTGATATATGCCGCCAGGTGCGTGATGAGCCCCCCCCAGGTCTATCTCAACAGGGCTGCTGTAACGGACACTGTGCACCCGGAGGCTGCCGAGACAGGGCGGTAAGCGGACCTTCTACCTGCCCCCAATGTAGGATTTGCAACGTGCATGATGAAGGTGGTTCACTTGATGGGGCCCAAGCCAGAGGGGCTGCGGGGGTGAGGAAGACTGCGGCCCATGAGAGAGTACCTTGAACGAGTGTATCGGGAGCGGAGTGAAGACGTGACCTCACAGCAAGCGTGACCGGTGTTTCCACATATTAAGCTGTAACGTGCTGCATAGTGAAATACTAGCTGGCCCACTCGGCAAGCGTACGATCGATTCTACTACTGTGCAACGACTAGCATTTGGGGGAAGACACACGGCACCCGCGCAATGTAACCTGGCCTGTGGGGAAGACCCGTGCCTGAAGGGAATGACGCACAGGGACCCCAAGCAGCGGCAACTACAGTTTGACGTGCCAAAGATCCAGGAGTCCCGGCAGGCCGGCGGAATGGCGGAGAGAATGTCTGCTGGCACGACAGGTGGGATTGCCCCCCTAGACACTAATGCTCTGCTGCTAGAATTGCAATCAGGGTTCAAGGCACCTGACACCCGATTCCACGTGCTAGACAAGAGACTTGATGGACTGGGTGAGGGCATTGACCGCCACGAGATCCGTTTAGACAAGGCTGAAGGGCGTATATCGGACCTGGAGGATGGCACGGCCCAAACTAATAAATGGATGGAGTGCCTAGAACGAATCATGAAAACAGTCGCAACCAAGAACGAAGACTTGGAAGCCAGGAGTCGTCACAATAATGTGCGCATAATGGGAGTTCCGGAATCCACCAACACGGGAAGACTAGATCAGCTCGTCGAGCGCCTGCTGACCGACCTGTTTGGGCCTGAACAATTTACAACTGCGTTCATGGTGGAGCGAGCGCACAGAACTTTGGGGCCAAGACCGAACCCTGGCTGCCCACCTAGACCCATAATGGCAAGACTCCTGAATCTTAAGGACCGGGACACGGTACTGCACCTCACCAGGGAAGCTGGAAGAGTGACCTGGTAGGGGTCGAAAATCTCCACATACCCGGACTTCACTGCGTTGGTGCAGGAATCCTGGCGCAAGTTTGCGGGAGCAAAGGTCGTATTACGGAAACTGGGCCTGTGATATGGGATGTTATACCCTGCGAGACTCAAAGTTGATGTGAATGGAAAAACGAAAGTGTTCGATAACTCTGAGGACGTCCAGAACTTTTGCAGACAACACGCTGGAGCAGGCGATTTGCATGGCAGATCCTCCCTGGGTGGAGCATCACAGGGTGCCCAGTCGGGCACAAGTGCAGATCTATTCACAGCTAGCCAAAGGCCATCATTGGTGGAATTGTGGACTGCGACTGGAGGAGCAGATGCGGACATTAAACTGTACCGGAACTATGCATCGATAGCCAGAGACATGGTGAATATGTATGAGTAAGCTCAGGGGGGGACGCAGTTGGGCTAGATTTAAGAATAGCGCTGGTGCGCGGGGTATCCACATGGCGTTGCCACCACCCCAGTGGTTTCACAATGGTACTGGAATGGGGATGTTCGCCACGTTGGCGTTGTAAGAAACAGCAGTTAATTCTACGGAGGAAAGGGATTACACCTAGCAGACAGCTACTAGGTGGGGGTGTGGGGAGGGGAACGGGTATAGTAATGATAAGAATGTCAAAAGTTATGGTTTTGTATTCTATGTTGACAGTTGCATGCAGCCTCAACGACTCGCAGAAATGTCACTGCACACTAGTACACCAACAATGGCACACAAGGTAGATATCCGCCGTTGCATGAATGTCACCCTATTGACGTGGAACACACGGGGTCTTAATAATCAGGAGAAGTGTAGAGAGGTGCTTCAATATATGCGACAGCATAACGCTGACATTGTTTACCTACAAGAAACACATCTGTCACCAACTTCCCTGCCCAAATTCGCAGCTGCCTGGGGACCCCATAGATTCTTCTCGAGTTATAGCTTGTACTCTCGAGGTGTAGCAGTATTGATCAGTAAAAGGCTACTCTTCATACACACTGCCACAGTAACTGATCCAGAGTGGCTTTCTTTTAGTAGCAGGGACACTGGCGGGGCATGAGGTCCTACTAGTTAATGTTTACTCCCTGAACATAGACGATCCAGCCTTTTACGAACGACTACAGTTGCAGATAGACACTCTGGAGAAGACTACTTCTTCCTGGGAGGGGACTTAAATATCCTGTTAGATCCCAGACTGGGCAGCACCGCTGCGTCCCCAGTTAACAAGCCCCGCTCTCACATAATACCAAAAGAACTATGCCAAACCTGGGAACAAAATGACACTTGGGGACACCTTAATCCTCAGAGCACTGAATATACCCACTACGCACAACAATATAATACCTGGATGAGACTAAATTATTGGCTGTTGTCTAGATCGGCGATACCATTGGTCCAAGCAGCAACACATTTACCCCGCACCCTATCTGACCACTCCCCAGTGCTTCTAGCACTCCAACTTCCGGGTGAGGGAGGATTTGAAAGGCAGTGACGATTCCCTTCCATGGCGCTGCGAGACGCAGTCTTCAAGGCAGAATTGCACACAACGATAGTGGACTACTTCACTCACAACAAAGGGTTGGTCTCAACACAGGGTGTCTTATGGGAGGCCTTTAAGGCATGTATCAGGGGGGTATGCATTTCCACACACACAGGGGTCCTAAGAGACCTGAGACGCAGCCTTGCTAAATTAGAGGACGAGCTCGCAAAATTAGATAGAGAGAACATGACAGGAAGGTATCGGGCAGCCCGACTTATATGAGTCGCAGAACGGAACTGCTGGCTGAGTACACTGAGGCGGCAGAGCGTGAAACCCACTATCTGGGGAAATATGCGAAGGCCCGGAGGTATGGAGAGGGTAACGTCCGGGACGTACTCTTGGCGACTACTCCGGCCGCACCGCAATCAGGGCTACATTGCTAAACTACAAGTGCAAGAAGGTACGATGACCGTTGGCACGACCGCCATTGGACAGGCCCTATTGCAATACTACACAGACCTTTATACCGCTAGAGCCACTAACAGCCTAGATGAAATCAAGGCGTACCTAAACGAGATAGCTGTGGACTGGCTCTCCGACGCCCACAGACAATGCTTAAGTGCACCCTTCTCGATCGAAGATATAGAACAAGCCATTGAGGACATGGATGGCTCTAAAGCCCCTGGCATCGATGGATTCTCCGGAGCCTTTTATAAAGCCTACAAGAGCTTACTGGCCCTCCACCTACAGGAGGTGTATGCATAAACCTTAGAAGAGGGAATCCTTCCCCCCTCATTTAGAGAGGCGGTTCTTATCCTGATACCAAAACACAGCAAGGATCCTGAAAAGTGCGGTTCATACCGCCCGCTTTTATTGCTCAACTTTGACTACAAAATATTAGCAAAGATGCTGGCAACTCGGCTGGCCCTACTCATGGAACAGTTCATAGCACCAGCCCAGACCGGATTCATAAGGCACAGATCCTCAGCATTAAACTTAAGGACCTCTTTCTCTGTAGTCAATAGAATAGGCCAGACAGTTCCGGCAGTAGCAACTTTTTGGGACGCAGAAAAAGCGTTTGACTCCGTGGAATGGCCCTTCCTGCATGCTGTGCTGAACAAGATGGGCATGCCAAAGGGCTTCTCTGCGCTGGTCAAATTATTGTAGGTCACGCCATTGGCCCGCATCCGGTTTAATGGCATGATAACGGAGCCCTTTCCTATAACTCGAGGCACCAGGCAGGGGTGCCCGTTATCTCCGTTACTTTTCATAATGGCAATGGATCCACTTATACGCTATTTCCAAAAAGACCACATGCATAGGGGCTTCAATTTAAACATGGCCCGTTATTGGTAACTCTGTATGCTGATGACGTGGTGCTATATGTGAGGGCGCCTTCTGTTAACCTCCAGCCAATTCTAGTGGAAATCGAGCGGTTTGGAGCCTTGTCTGGCCTCCAAATCAATTGGGGCAAATCTGAGGTGTTCCCCTTGACCGATGTGCAGGACCGGTCTTGTGGAGAATTTTCACTTCCGTGGTGTGAGTCCGAGACTCAGTATTTGGGAATATACCTACATAGGGACAAAGAACAGGTACTGAGACTAAACTATGGCCCGGCGGTGGACAAATTGCAAGCGCAGGTAGAGCGGTGGATTAAACTACCATTGTCCATGGCTGGGCGGATAGTCATTATTAAAATGGTGGTGCTGCCCCGGCTGCTCTACCTTTTTCAAAATATCCCGATCCCGCTCACGAGTGCTTTCTTTAAACAGATCCGCACATTAATAATAAAACTAATGTGGGGGAAACAGCCAAGAGTAAGCTGGAACACGCTTACCCTGCCTTACGACAGGGGAGGATTCGGGGTACCAGATGAGCAATTGTATTACCTAGTGGCGCAGTGTGGCTACACCTGGCACTGGTACCACCCTGATGCACGAGTCAGAGAGAGATCTAGCCAACCCCACCCCACTGAGTGCGCTTTTACCGGTAGGGATACCACAAGACCCCCATGACATCCAAACACTGTCCACCACCTGCTGGGCATGGCAAAGACTACTCAGGAAGACAAGGGGGGTGACACTACATTCCCCAGCACTGCCAATATCTGTGAATCCATGGCTGCCTCCGGCTCTGGACGCCTTGACTAAACGCACTCTGAGCCGCCAGGATATAAGCACTATAGGAGATCTGTTCCCTAATGGGCATGCGTTTTCCTGTACAGAAGACTCTCGCTTCTCGACAGTCGCGTTCATGGATCACTTTGTCCTGACTCGCATACAGAACGCACTCAGGGATGTCATACCCACTTATCCCATCAAGCCTGAGGAGTTCGCACCACTCACATAGTAATCACAGACCGCAGTGGGGAGCACATCACATCCCGATTGTACAAAGCATGCCTGGCGCTAATGCCACAACACGACACTAAAGTAAGGGACGCTTGGACAGCTGATATAGAGAAACCTATTACGGACAAGATATGGAAACTATGTTGCATGCAAACCAAACTAGTTTCATGTAACCATAGGCACAAACTACTTCATTTTAAGATCCTAACACAGGCCTACGTAACGCCACAGCAGATGGTCCGGATAAACTGCGCCAAGTTTGCATGATGCCTCAAATAAAACGCGCATGCGGCCCCCTTTATACACATGACATGGACATGCAACACAATAGCTTCCTACTGGCAAGACATATTTAGGGAAGTAAAACAAATGACCGGACTACAACTGACCGTCTCCCCCTTGCTAGCATTACTGGGCTATGTTGATGAACTTCCGAAGAGCAGTCGCAGATTTGTGGCAATGGCAATGCTCTTGGCTAAAAGCGAAATTGCTATCCGCTGGGGCAGCAGACAGAAACCCACGGTTAAAGGTTGGATAAAGAGTATGACATACTGTGACACCACAAGTGAGCTGTACGCAGAACTCCAGCCCCCGACATCATGCCCGAAGGACATATGGCAGCCGCTGAGGGAATATATAAGGCAACAGGGGGAACATGACACACAATCAAGTTAGGGGGGAGGGCCTGCAGAGCAGGATACATAAGTGCTTTGGGAGGGGGTCCATATGATACATGAGTGGGCTCTGTGATGCAGTCTGTGCTGGGTAATGAAACGTGCAGCAGCGGGCGGGAGACACAATGGGGGATGACAAATGTAACATGCATAAGTAATACAATGTAACGGCACAGAGATGTTTGCTACAGGAGCCAAATAGTAGTTGGATGTGGGCATGAGAGGTGACATGTAACTGTATTATCAAACTTTTTTTTGTTTTGCAAAAAATGACAAATAAAGTTTAAAAAAAAAACTTGACCTAATTATAATGCTCTTGACCCATAAACTGGTTTCAAATCACGTGACCTATGGCAAATATTTTAATTCACTGAGCTGTCATTTTCTTCTTTATCACATATGAGAGCACCTTCGAATATGGGAGTTCAGCATGTCTGAAGTACAAAAAACACTTTTGTTTGATTTAATAGATTAAACGTATGCTCCATATATAATACAAATATAGCCACATATAGGATACACATAACCGCTGACTTTCTTCTTAGTTCATTAACCGCATTGTCATCAGGGCAGGGGCAGGAATGCTTCTCAAATTATGTTTAAAAACTATCGCTTTTAATAAATACCTATAGGATGAAGTGGCAGCAACCGTATTTGCAATCAGCAGATTTTCCATTGAATTGGCCACAACATTTTCCACTGAGATGTGGTTTTACTGATAAAACAATATAGTGTCTAATGTTTGAAATCGAGTTTCTGCAAATATTTGTAATTTGCACATCACCAAGTAGAGTTTTTCAAGCCCTGATGCAAATCTATTAAGCAGTGCCAAAAAAGAGGAGGTCTCAAAAGCACTATTTACCATGAGAAGTTTTGCTCTGTACAGAAAAGATGGCGAAACATAATTACATCAAATGTTACATGAAGTTACTCACAGAAGTACCTTTTTTTGGTATGGGGTAAATCCATTCATACTTTTTCGAGAAATTAGTAGTCAAAGAGGGGATATGGTTGGATATGAAAAGGTAAAATTTTAGAAAAGTTTATAGATATCTGGATTGTTAAGGATCCACGGAGGGAAACAGCCTTTACCATGTGGTTGGAACCACACAATGCCATTATCACACATCCATTACCACGCAATGCCTTTGGAAAACAATCTTTTACGATGAATATGCCTTTACCACACATGTCTTTACAACGCAAGGTAAGTATATTTAAGATAAGTATGTGTGTTGCGTGTGTGTTTGTGTGTGTGTGTGTGTGTGTATATATATATATATATATATATATATTTTTTTTTTCGTCACGTCGTCTGCTGTAGAGTTTAATACAGACTCCAGCACGCTCGGGGATACTGCAATAAGTGTTTATTTGACGCTACAAATCTGGTAGGTGACTCGTTTTAACAGCCTCCGCTGTCTTTTTCAAACCTAGAGTCGCCGCCATTTTTTCTCTCTTTTATATTCGTGGAAAAATTTAAAGTGACAGTGCAAATATTCGAACATTCAAACAACAGGCTATACCAATTTGATATAAACCAAAGTGTCAGTGCAAAATCATTGTCTCCAGTTTTGGTAAATGTGATAACATGTTAAAAAACAGCAACATTCGCGTTCTTAGTATGGCATTGTAAAAGCTTAAGTATTTAAAACCAATGATAAAATATTATCAAGTTTGCGCATATATTGACGCTAAAACACTTAGAAACGCTAAATACATGACAGTACAATATCACCAAAAGTATTTGCACGTGATAACATGTGTACTAATCATCTGCCACTAATTTTACCACACAACTTTCCCAGTCTTGGAGAAAAATATAAAGTGCTTTGTGCGAATTATGCTAATGTGTAAATCCATTACGCATACTATATGAATGTAGATACTCAGTTAGAAGCCAATATCACTGACTCCCCTCTGGGTAATACCGGGCAAGTGCCCTTGTATTCACAAATATTGATAAGGCCCTTATACATAATAACTGAAAGTGCTTGTGCTTTTGTGCCTGAGTGCGACTGTGTGATTAAAAATCGGCTTGGAGTGACACCAATTCATAGTTCAATTTAAACCCAAATGCTACAAATATTACAGGATAAAGCATGATTGGGATAATTAAACTAGAACTCAAAGGCAATCTTAAAAACAATCTTGGTAAAATCCCATCATAATCTTAAAAGGTCTACAAAGCAAAGGAGCAATATATCAGCATCATGCTGGTCGGAATAACATGGGTACACTGTCTCTCTTAGAGGCCCTATCTTGATCACAGATGTACATGTAAGTCTTCTTCTGGATTGTGACCAAATGGACTCTTACTGTTGAATCTTAGAATATAACGCGATTCAAGTTGCCTCAGACATTTTTCTCTATTGCCCCCTCATAATCTTTGATGGACTTGATCAACCACAAAATATTAAGACCTTCCAACTTGCCGTTGTGAAATTCATGGAAGTGTCTGGCCATAGGGTATGCCTGATCTTTATTATTGATCGCTCGGATATGCTGTAAAATCCGTTGGTGTACCGGCAGAATTGTACTTCCAATGTACATCTTAGAGCAACTACAACTCAGGATGTACACCACAAATTGGCTTTTACATGTGAGAGGCTTCATGATCTGCCATTTTTTATTCTTAGCAAATGGCAAAGGCACTTCCGTGATATTCTCTCCATACTTACATGCCTTGCATTTCTGGCACTTCCTGAAGCCTCTACTTTCTCCAAGCCAAGTTTTTTGGGGCGTTGTGCCTGGGGTGTTGGTAACCAAGGCCTGTCGCAATGATCTTGCTTTGCGGAAAGTGATAAGGGGCCTGTTACTTAGTTTCTTACCCAAGATAGCATCACCCCGTAGCACATGCCAATGTTTCTGCATGATACACCATATATTCTTGTGTTGTCTATTGTACCCTGTAATAAATCGCAATGCTGGTTTTTCATCTGTGGTTACACCTCTGTCATCAGATTTCCCAAATAACAGTTCTTCTCTGGGCTTGGCATCTGCTTTAACTCTTGCTGCTTTAAGCACTGTTGAACTGTATCCTCTCTGTTTGAATCTTGAATCTAACTCTTCCTGTGCCTGATACAGTTGTTTGGGGCAGCTACAATTACGCTTCATTCTTAAATTTTCAGCATAAGGTATGCTGTTCACCAGTCTTGGAGGGTGGAAACTTTGAGCATGGAGAATGGTATTCCCTGCTGTCTCTTTCCTGAATGTTTTAGTGTTGATCTCACCACCCTCAATGTACAATGACAAATCTAGAAATTGGACCTCCTCCTTGCTTATGTGTGATGTGAATTTTAGATTTAAATCATTGTTATTAATGCTTCTGATGAATGCCCCTGCAGAAGCCACATCACCTCGCCAGATGATAAAAAGGTCATCAATATAACGGGTCCATAGGACCACGTTATCTGATAATTCCTCTGCATATCTCACAGCCAGCACCTGCTCCTCCCACCAGCCCATATGCAAATTAGTATAGCTGGGGGCGAAGCAGGTGCCCATTGCTGTCCCTTGAAGTTGTTGGAATAGGTCCTTTGCAAACAAAAAAATGTTATTTTTGAGACACCACTGTAAAATCTCAATAAGCATCTCTGTGTGCCGGTATAATGTGAGGGGGCGCGTTTGTAAATAATAACGCACAGCCCTGACTCCCTGTTCATGAACAATACTGGTGTACAGGGAGGAGACATCTAGAGTTATCATAATAAAGTCATCCGCCCAAATGATGTCATACACTCTCTTCAGGAAGTCACCAGTATCTTTCACATAAGATGACAAGTTCCTCACATATTCCTGCAGGAAGTGATCCAAGAACCTAGAGGTGTTCTCAAAAACACTTCCTATTGCAGAAATTATAGGTCTTCCTGGTGGTTTAGTTAGATTCTTATGCACTTTAGGTATTAGATACAATACCGGTGTTATTAGTGAGTCCTTTTTTAAGAATTTGTGTTCTGCCTGTGAAATGAGATCAGCCGATCTCCACTTGTCCAACTGGCAATGATAAGTAGAAATCGTGGTTGATAATGCTTTTTCGTCAACCCTTATATAGCATTGATTGTCACTAAGTTGCAATTTAGCCTCCTCTTGATACATAGTGAGAGGCCAAAGAACAATGTTGTCGCCCTTATCGGCCTGTCTGACAACTATGTCCTGACGTGCTTGCAATTTTTTAATCAATTTATCATAACCAATGTCCTTCACTGTTACTGTGCTCTTAGCCTGCTGATCAGTGTGCAACTTTTTAAGATCAAGAACAACCAACTCATTAAAAACATCGATTGCATCTTTTGGAACCATAGGCATGAACACTGAGTGGGGTTTGAAAGGTGTAATAGGTTTGCTACAAGCATTAAGACCCTGTTCTCTTAGTATGACATCATCTGTCCTTTCTTGGTCTCCCCCCCTCTCCAAATTGTCCATGCCCTCAAAGTGTCCAAGTCGGAAATCTGTAGCACCATGGAGGCAGCCTCTTCTCTCTCTACTTGCTGTTGGCCCGGCCTGCCTACCGCGTAATATTTAACCAGTCTGAGCTTACGTATGAATTTGAAGCAGTCTATGTGAGTTTGCACATAATTCATATCCTCCGGGGCACAGTAAGACAAGCCACGAGACAAAATTGAAGTACCTTTTTTTGGTATGGGGTAAATCCATTCATACTTTTTCGAGAAATTAGGGGGGGCGCTAGGTGGCGCGCGACCAAGATGGCTGCACACCAGTGAGGCTCTCGCCAGCTGGGCGCCTATAACAATCACCATCCTCATCCTGCATCACCATCATACCACTTTGGCTTCAGTATTGGTGTCCTGAGAACTTGCTGACCAGAACCAGCGTTGTCCTGAGCCGCTACGGTGCCGGAGCGCTGAGATACGACACCTCCCGGGGGAGGGAGAGTCTGACTGCGGAGCGCCCGTCCTGCTCCTGGGTGCCATCTACAAACTCTGCCCGCTGCTGGCCCCGGTGGTCTGGGCCGTGACTCTGCTGACTGAGCGCGGCGTGGAGGGGCTGACTCTCAACCGGAGACGGCGCTCGACGAATGCCATCCAGGCGAAGGTGAGGAGACTGGAGGCTTCGCTCCCGGGTGGATAGCGGGAGTGCTGTGATACCCGCTGCGGATGATCGCTGCCATTGCAAGCACTGCGGTGGGGGACAAAACGGACTCTCGAGCCCGGCGGCGCTAAGCTAGTGCGCACCCCAACCCCCATCGTCCAGACCCGGCGGAGCTGTGAGGCGACCCCCAGACGCTGACTGTTCCATAAGCAGAGCGCCGCCGCTAGTGCCTGAAATTTACCCCGGAGGATCGGCTTGGCTCCGGCGCTGCCGTGGCTGCCCCTCCCCCACCGCCCGGTGCCATTTTTGCCTCGGCGCTAAAGATCTCCCTGGGAAAAGCGGACTGAAGCGTTTTTGGCCATCCACGTGACTACATAGACCTACGAGGCGGTGTGCTGCTGCTGGGGCCTCTCGCCACGAGTTGGGGGGATCTACGTGGATTTCGCTGGTCTCCCGTTACGCCATCGTGCATTGAGTGCTGGATGCCACATGGGACACAACACCCCCGGATTCGCAGTGACGTGTGGCCGGGCTGGCCACTGCCGCGTACCCTGCACATTCTGAGTGCTGGCTGTGCCGGGGTGACTGTGACCCAGGGGGGACGGGGCTCCTGGTCCATGCTTGGCCTATCCTGGATTCCTGTGGCTGGGCGTTGGGGGACTCCTGCACTGATATACGGCAGCACTCTTGGGGCGTTAGAGTGTGAGGGATTCCCCCTACAACAGGATCCTTCTGAGGGTTGAACTCTGGACCTGCTCGCCTGACTGCTCTGGGGGCCTACCGCACGGACTTTTTCCGCACTAGCCTACTTGCTCTGTACACCCCATAACGAGTGCGGACGTACCACCCTTCGGCCTACACCAGTACCGGGAGTTAGCGGCGACTCTGCAGAGATGGGCAAGGCGGACGGAAAACAGACTAAGATACCCTTCGAGGCCCGCAAGACTTCCCGGTCTCAGTCCTGCGACCAGCCAGCGGCGGAGCAGGATGATGGGCATGAGGGGGACCTCAAGGCACTACTCCTCACAATGCAGCGTAGCCTTACCTCCATTGATGCCAAAATCGACACAATGAATGCACGCCTGGACTCGGTGGTCCGTAAACTTGAGCAGCATGGGCACCGCCTGGACGAAGCTGAAAACAGAATCTCAGAGCTGGAGGATGGCGCTACGAGCAGTAGACAACACTCTTCACAGATGGACAGGCTTCTTAAAATCATTGCGGACAAAAACGAAGATCTTGAGGCCCGTTCTCGGAGAAATAATGTCCGCATCCTTGGCCTGGCGGAGGCAAACATCAGTGGCCGCATGGAGGACTTTGTCGAAACCCTCATCACTAATCTGTTCGGCACTGAGGCATTTTCCGCCCAATTTGTCGTGGAGCGAGCGCACAGGTCCCTGACTGCTCGCCCAGCGCCGGGGATGCCTCCACATCCAGTCATAGTCCGCTTCCTCAATTATCGAGATCGAGACACTTTGCTACGCCTGGCACGAGAGCGGCAGAAAGTAGAATATGAGAATGTGGTCTTGTCGTTCTACCCAGATTTTACTCAAAATGTGCAAGACGCTAGGAGGAAATTTACTGCAGTTAAAAAAAAGTTACAAGCCCAGAGTATACCATACGCCATGGTGTACCCGGCGAGACTATGCATCTCACACTTAGGAAAGCACCATGTGTTCCATAACCCACAGCAGATTGAAGACTATCTCAAACAGAATCGTGGAAGATCACCATCTAAGTCGCCAGCTGCCGTGTGCTCGAGATCGCCGTCACCTCTGCGGCTACCAGACTGAACCTTTAAGTCCCAACGACGCAAATTTCTAGAATGGCCTGCTGGACTTCTCTTTGAACTTTTCTCAGGACTTCCCCTACTTCACTGTTACCATGGTGATTCTTGACTATGCACCGCCCGGCACTTTGCCCTCCTCCCGTCTTTGGTCACTCCTTGCGGCTGCAGGGGGACAAACGGGTGGAATATCTGGAGGGCAATGGTGGGCCGCGTGCCCCTAGCATTACCCACAAGGGAGCACCCCCTGTGCCAAAACCTGATTAGGTTTCTTGCTGATTGGTTATTTTATAGTAATTGGGTGAGTCTGCATGCCCGATAAGTTGGGGAAGTCGGAGTGGGTGGGGGGTGGTTTCTTCTTTTCCTTTTAAGGCCCGTTATCACATGTACCTGTACTGGAGAGCATACCTCGTATACAGATCACCGAACCGGGTCTATCCACCTAACATATGTTGTTAGCTTCATAGTTCGCTACTAGTTACCCTCAGCACATTATAAATTGCATCACTTGGAACATCCGCGGGCTTAATAACCCCCGGAAAAAGAGACAGGTTCTGGGATATTTGGAGAGGCACCAAGTCAGTTTAGCCCTACTGCAGGAGACACACTTGGACCCGACGGCGCATCCCGCCTTTGCCAGTAGATGGGCCTCCGTGCGCTGCTTCTCCTCTTATTCCACTTACTCTAGAGGGGTGGCAAAACTGATTAAACAGGGTGTCCCCTTCTCTCTAGGGGGTATGGTCACCGACAAGCAAGGCCGCTACTGCCTCATATGGGGGCGATTGGCCTCTCAAGACGTTACCATAGTAAATAGCTATGGTCCTAATGTAGATGACCCGACATACCTCACCACACTATGGGGGGAAATCATGGCTATAGGCTCCACATACTTGCTATGGGGGGGCGATCTTAATACTGTTGTGAATCCTGAGATGGACAGATCCCGCCCACTGGCTACCCACTACTCTCACATGCAGGGGCAGATTGCGTCACTGGTCTCGGATAACTGCCTCCTTGACGCCTGGAGGCACACACTACTCAGCTGTACACTCCACGTGGTCTCGTCTGGACTATTGGTTCCTGTCAGTCGGTATGGCCCACTGGATTGACTCCGCCACTCATCTAGCGAGAACATTCTCGGACCATTCTCCGGTCCAGCTAGTGCTCAAACCCCCACAGCCCCAATCCCCCTCCTTAGGATGGCGCCTCAACCCCATGCATCTGTTAGAGACCGTGTTCAAAACGGAACTGGAGCAGGAAATTCAGGACTTTTTTGCACGTAATGTCGAGTCGGTGCCTAGTCTCACTACTGTATGGGAGGCATTTAAAGTCACGATTAGGGGCTACTGCATCGCCGAGGGGGGAGGGGTACTAAAAGTTATCCGCCGCTCCCTGACGAGATTGGAGCAGGACATTAAACACCTCGAGTTGTCGCTGGGAGAGAGGGATGGGGACGATGCCACTAAAGCGCAACTACGGGATAAACTGACGGAATATGCGGCAGAAGCCGACCGGGAATGCAACTTCCGGGGCAAATACCACATTGCTCGTAGGTAGGGTGAAGGGGATCGTCCTGGAAAGGTACTAGCAGGCCTGGTACGGAAGCCAAGGTTCTCGACCTACGTGCCAGAAATTCTGGATGCACAAGGCGAGTCACACAAGAACCTCCCAGGGCAATTACACACATTTACGCAATATTATAAATCACTCTACACATCCCATAGGGCGCAACCGCTAGACCTCCCCGCATATTTCGAGGATACAGCACTGGCGTGGTTGGGAGATACCCAACGTGAATTTCTGAGCGCTGAGTTGGAGCTACTGCCATAATGCAGATGAGATCAGGTAGGGCACCCGGATCGGACGGGATCCCCATAGAATTTTATAAAACCTACATGTCGCAGCTAGCTCCCATGCTCAAGGCGGTTTTTTACGAGGCCAGAGAGGAGGGTCGACTTCCGCCAACCATGAGAGAGGCCTTGATTACTTCACTGCTGAAACCGGATAAACCCCCAAACCAATGCGAATCCTATCGGCCCTTATCCCTTAATAATAGCGACACCAAAATCCTAGCCAAAGTTCTCTCTAACAGACTAAACCTCCTCATGGAGCGGCTCGTCCTCCCCGACCAATCGGGGTTCATTCCCCATCGTGCAACATCCCATAATCTACGAACTCTTCTTATGGTACTACAGGATATTGATCCTGATAGCAATGGTGCTGCCATTTTTCTTGATGCCACGAAGGCATTTGACTCTGTTGAGTGGGACTATCTCCTTGGCACTCTAAGATATGTTGGCATGCCCCCGGCCTTCCTAGGGTGGATAGAGCTACTGTACCAAATGCCTACTGCCGCAGTCCTACTGAATGGAGCGCGCTCTGCTAGTTTCCCTATCACAAGAGGCACTCGGCAGGGGTGTCCCCTCTCCCCGATACTTTTTGCGCTCGCTATAGAACCACTGGCTGCTAAAATCCGGCAACATCACAAAGAGAGCGCCCTAGTCTACCCCTCAAGGCAGCTAATCATATCGCTCTACGCGGACGATGTCACACTCTACATTGCCAACCCCCAGGTAAATCTTAACCCTGTCTTGCGCGAAGTGATTAAGTTTGGGGCCATATCGGGCATCAATGTTAATTGGTCCAAGTCGGCAGTGTTTCCCCTTACGGATGTGACTGCTCAGTTTCCATGGAAGGCGGGGGAACTCAAATACCTTGGCATACATGTCACGAGATGTAAGGAGGAACTCCTTAGGGCAAATTATGGTACTACATTGGGGACAATTACTGACAAAGTCACTAAGTGGATGTCCCTTCCCCTTTCCATGGCAGGAAGGATATCCCTAGTTAAAATGATATTGCTGCCAAAGCTACTTTACTTATTCACCAATATACCTTACCACCCTGGAACGTCATTCTTTGCGGCCCTAAAGACACAGTTAGTGCGACTGATTTGGGGAGGTAAGCAAGCCCGGCTCAGCCTAAGTACTCTCGTTCTCCCATTCTCACAGGGCGGGTTTGAACTACCTGATTTTGAATTATATTACCACAGTGCCCAGGCACACTTCGCAGTCTATTGGCTACACCCACCCCCTTACATGCCTCACTTAGTGGTGGAAGAGGGATACATGGCTCCCGTCCCTCTGTCTGGGTTCCTATACACAACGGAGACATCTCACATTCGTGGACCCACCACGGTAGCCAATACCATCAAGTCCTGGAGAAAGATAGCGGATCGATTAGCTGTGCCCATGCTATACTCCCCTAGGATGCCCTTAATACGCCACCCGGCTCTACAAGTAACAACCGAGCGACGATGTAAACAAATGCTGGAAACCTTACACTACACCACTTGGGGGGATTTGTTCATAGAAGGTACCTTCCGTACCAGGGACCAATTCTTTGGGGCGCACATACCGAACCCCATGGACCTGTTTATGTATATTAGACTACGGCAGAGTGTGAGGGCTGCCATCCCGGCCTTCCCTTCGGAACCGCCACTGCTCCCTCCCCTCCATGCCCTCCTACAAGATGAACCTCCAGGTCATGTCACATCTTATCTCTACCGTCAGGCTCAGCTGGAATCAGGGACCCGGGTGCCGAAGGCGCGGCGGGAATGGGACCACGATCTTGGCCGGCAGCTGACAGATAACCAATGGGAATTTAGTTGCAAGCAAACACAAGCCATAACTGCCAGCTGCCGCTTGTGGATCATACACTACAAGTTCCTACATAGGGTATATTACACCCCTGCCAAACTGTATAAATTCAAGTTACGGGCAGACGATAGATGTGCTAGATGTAGGAGTGAAGGTGCGGATTTCCTGCATCTGGCTTGGCTATGCCCCTCGTTACAGAGGTACTGGGAGCAGGTTTTTAGGGGTATGTCGGACATGATACACACACCACTGCAGGTGTCGCCAGAGATGGCTCTTCTGGGCTGCGTGCAGGATTTAGCCCCAGCGCATAAAAAGTTTACAGCTCTGGGGTTCTTACTCGCCAAACGTAGGGTGGCATGTCGCTGGGGTAGAGGGCGGGCCCCCAAATTTAAGGACTGGGTACAAGACCTCATTACATGGCAGGAACAGTCACTCAGATACGCTGAATTGCTTCCCCCTACCTCTGCTCCTAAGAATATATGGAGTCCCCTAACTACGTATTTACTCACGGCTGCGGTGACCACATCTACTACTGAAGAAACCACATGGGCAGCGGATATACGAGTGTCTACTCCCCCCTCCTCCACACACCCTAGACAATAGGCAGTGTTCACGTTACATTACGGAGTGATGGCATACGTAGATTGGGTGGTGGGTGGACGTTCGGAGTGGTGGGCTGAGTGGTAGCCTGGGGGGACAACTCTACAGAGCCACAGAACCCTTCATAACCTCTCCATCTCCCTGAATAAGGACCAAGTTGATGCCAAAAGACTACAGAATGTGATGATACTATCAATATGTAATTAGCTAACTATGTTGTGTTGCTCTTTTTCCCCCTTCCCTCATCTTTAGGTATGATAACGGGGTGGTGGGTGGGACTCGTTTTGTTCCTTTGCTGGACTGTTTACTGAACAAGAATGGTTGAGTATATCAAACCACTGATGTAATGTTCGACTACATTGTCAAAACTCAATAAAAAAAAAACTAAAAAAAATAAATACTTTTTCGAGAAATTAGTAGTCAAAGAGGGGATATGGTTGGATATGAAAAGGTAAAATTTTAGAAAAGTTTATAGATATCTGGATTGTTAAGGATCCACGGAGGGAAACAGCCTTTACCACGTGGTCGGACCCACACAATGCCATTATCACACATCCATTACCACGCAATGCCTTTGCAAAACAATCTTTTACGATGAATATGCCTTTACCATACATGTCTTTACAACGCAAGGTAAGTATATTTAAGATAAGTATGTGTGTTGCGTGTGTGTTTGTGTGTGTGTGTGTATATTCTACTGCTGCCTGCGGACTCATCGTGAACAAATCAGAGGCTTGGCGAGGGGACTGTGCTGCACGGCGTTATGATGGTTGCCCATGCTTGGAGTAAACATTGGAATGGACTAATTTTACCAAAGCACGTCGGAATAGTAAGAACTCTTTGAACATTTAAACAATCATTTGAAGATAAAAGTCGACATGGCTCAAAGATACATTGTAACATCATCTTACTAACATGGCGGCCAGAAGGAGTGAATATCGCTGGAGTCCTTCCTCACTTACCACCATTTAGAAGCACCAATCAGGCGAGACTATTTCTTATTTTAATGCACGCCGTGCATCTGGTATTGTTATACACTTTTTAAAAAAAAAAGCACTGATGAAAGCTGTTTGCTGAAACGCGTCTGCTAATCATTAAAAGTGGTTTCCAGTCCCCGTGAGTGCCTATGCGTGCTGTATCATTGCATGCGCTGGAGCTGTCATATATATATAGACATTCACCCAGTTTAGTCACTAACCCATGCATTCAGTAAGATACGTTTAATCACTCACTTATAGAGTTAGTCACGCACCTACTAAATCATCCATACAGACACTTATACACCCACTCATTCTTCAATACGCCTTTCCCTATATATATTAAAAATATTTAAACTTTACAGAAACACACAGTCACTGGATGATGTCATCAGTGATGTCATTTGAGATGTCATCAGTGATGTCATCAGTGATGTCACTGACCATGTCATGAGTGATGTAATATGTGACGTCATCAGCAGTGCATTGCGGGGCGCGAGTTATAGTTAGCTGAACTAACTATAACGGGGAATTTCACGGGTTTTGTACGAGTGCAATGTCCAACTAACTATAACTGTCCCTAAAACCTATGGTTTTTTCAGTGAATTTGTAAGGTTTTTTAAATGCTAATTTCTAACTATAACGTGCATGAAACCTATGGTTTTTTCAGTGAATTTCAAAGGTTTTTTAAATGCTAATTCCTAACTATAACATGTCTGAAACCTATGGTTTTTTTCAGTGAATTTCAAAGGTTTTGTAAATGACAATTTTTAAATGTGTTAATTGTTATATTTATTTTTTTGATACTGATTTACTACATTTTTTTAAACTATTTATTTTTAGATATTTTATTTTTTTAAATTACATTGTAATTACATTATACATTACATTACAAAATATACTTTCTCAGAATGAATTACTTTAGTTTAAATACTTTGCAAATAGGCAATAGACTTTTAAGTACAGTAGTTACAGTTGTTGCAATGGGCAACACAATTTCAAACACAATGCAACATTGAGCTCAATGTGAATTTCTAGTTAAATGCAATTAGTTACTTTATGGATTACTTTTTCTAACCACAGGACTGGATCCTAGATTCAGTCCTGGGACATGTCCTGTAAACAGTTGAGTTAAAGCGTTTTGGTTACAGTAGTGATTTTTAAGGAATATTATTGTATTTTAAAAGTTGACACTTAGAAACTTTTTCACATAGAATCACCAATGTTATCCTATGGGAGGAAATTCACTTAGCAGGTAAGTAGTGTTATCGTTACTTTTTCTTGGTCAGTGGTGGATCCTGGATCCAGCACTGGTGCATCTCCTGTAAACAGTTGAAAGAATGCGTTTAAGTCATACAGGCGATTTTTAAGGATTATTTGTAGTTTGTGAAAATCGACACAAACTTTTCTGCTGAAAACCAGACAATGGATTCCTATGGAAGGAAATACAAGTTACTGGTAAGTACGGTTAGAATTACTTTTCAGGGTCAGTGCTGGGCTAAAAGATGCAGCACTGGGTTCTCTCCTGATAACAGGTGAGTAAATCGGAATTCGTAGTTCGGCTGATTTTAGAGGAATATTATAAAGTTCCAAAACTCCACACTTAGAAGAATTTCCAAGTAAAACCAGTCAATGATAGCCTATGGAAGGAAATTCAAGTTACTGGTAAGTACGGTTAGAATTACTTTTCAGGATCTGTACTGGGCTCAAAGATGCAGCACTGAGGTCTCTCCTGATAACAGGTGAGTAAATTGGAATTCGTAGTTCAGCTGATTTTAGAGGAATATTATAAAGTTCCAAAACTCCACACTTAGAAGAATTTCCAAGTGAAACCAGTCAATGTTAGCCTATGGAAGGAAATTCAAGTTACTGGTAAGTACGGTTAAAATTACTTTTCAGGATCTGTACTGGGCTCAAAGATGCAGCACTGAGGTCTCTCCTGATAACAGGTGAGTAAATTGGAATTCGTAGTTCAGCTGATTTTAGAGGAATATTATAAAGTTCCAAAACTCCACACTTAGAAGAATTTCCAAGTGAAACCAGTCAATGTTAGCCTATGGAAGGAAATTCAAGTTACTGGTAAGTACGGTTAGAATTACTTTTCAGGATCTGTACTGGGCTCAAAGATGCAGCACTGAGGTCTCTCCTGATAACAGGTGAGTAAATCAGAATTCGTAGTTCTGCTGATTTTAGAGGAATATTTGTATGTTTCAAAAATCGACACTTAGAAACTTTTTCAGCAAAAAGCAGGCAATGATATCCTATGGAAGGAAATTCAAGTTACTGGTAAGTACGGTTAAAATTACTTTTCAGGATCTGTACTGGGCTCAAAGATGCAGCACTGGGTTCTCTCCTGATAACAGGTCAGTAAATCGGAATTCGTAGTTCGGCTGATTTTAGAGGAATATTATAAAGTTCCAAAACTCCACACTTAGAAGAATTTCCAAGTGAAACCAGTAAATGTTAGCCTATGGAAGGAAATTCAAGTTACTGGTAAGTACGGTTAAAATTACTTTTCAGGATCAGTACTGGGCTCAAAGATGCAGCACTGAGGTCTCTCCTGATAACAGGTGAGTAAATCGGAATTCGTAGTTCGGCTGATTTTAGAGGAATATTTGCACAATGGGGAAGGAAGGGGGTGGGGCCTGAGGTGACGTCTGCAAACACGCCCTGTGGCGCGTTTTAAGTTGGAGAATTAATTCCTCCTCAATCCCGAGGGTCCCTAGGGGCCAACTAGCCCACCAGATACCTCCAGTATGCGCCAGAGAGCTGCGTTGCAGAGAGGTGTTCAGAGGCCACACCCCTTTTTGCACCTCTCTGCAACGCAGCTCTGTGGCGCTTTCCGGACGTACCTGGTTGGCTAGTTGGCCCCCAGGCACCCTCAGGATTGAAGGGGATTTAATTCCCCATCTTAAAACGCGCCACGGGGCCTGTTTGCACACATGTCACCTGAAGCCCCGCCCCCTCCCTTCACCACTGTGCAAACGCGCCCCGTGGCGCGTTTTAAGTTGGGGCTATTAAGTCCCCTTGAATCATAAGGGTCCCTGGGGTCCAACTAGCCCACTCTGTACCTCCAGTATGCGCCAGGGAGCTGAGTTGCAGAGAGGTGTTCAGAGGCCAGGCCCCTTTTTACACCTCTCTGCAACGCAGGTCTGTGGCGCTTTCTGGACGTACCTGGTGGGCTAGTTGTCCCCCAGGGACCCTCAGGATTGAAGGGGATTTTATTCCCCATCTTAAAACGCGCCACGGGGCCTGTTTGCACACATGTCACCTGAAGCCCCGCCCCCTCCATTCACCACTGTGCAAACGCGCCCCATGGCGCGTTTTAAGTTGGGGGATTAAGTCTCCTTGAATCCTGAGGGTCCCTGGAGTCCAACTAGCCCACCATGTACGTCCAAAAAGCGCCACAGAGCTGCGTTGCAGAGAGGTGTAAAAGGGGCGTGGCCTCTGTACACCTCTCTGCAACGCAGCCCCTGGCGCATACTGGAGGTTCCTGGTGGGCTAGTTGGCCCCCAGAGACCCCCAGTATTCAAGGGGAATTGCCTCCTCTGCAAACGCGCCAGGGGCGCGTTTGCAGAGTGCTGCAAGCAGGGGGGCGTGGCCTCCGGCGCGATGCCGGTCTTTTTTAATATTTTTTTTTAAGAAGGGGGCTGTGTGGCCCCCTTCTTTTTCTAATCTATTGGCCCTGGGGACCCCATCCCCCAGGGCCTGCCCCCTAATTATTATTATTTTTTTTTAATTTGGAAGGGGCCGCGTGGCCCCCTCCCGAGGCTTAATCGGCCCCGGGGACCCCATCCCCGGGGCATGGCCTTCTTTTTTTAAAATAAAACTTATGGAGGGGCTGCGTTGCCCCCTCCTCAGGCCACTTATGGCCCCGGGGACCCCATCCCCGGGGCCGGCCTTTGTATTTTTTTTTTTTTATTACATTTTGGGGAGGGGGCCACGTGGCCCCCTCCCGGGCCACTAATGGCCCCGGGACCCCATCCCCCGGGGCCTGGCCACTCGTTGGGGACCGTGGGGGTCCCCACTCCCGCACGGTCCCGCCGGCTCCCCGCGTCCTGCGGGAGCCGGCATTGCTTTCCATAAGGGGAGCTGCTGACATGCAGCTCCCCTTATGGAAAGCAATTCTGCTTTGCTTCATTGAAGCGAGAGCAGGTTTCCCTGCTCTCGCTTCAATGAAGCAGCTAAGTTTGCAATGACAGGACGGAGCCGCGAGGCTCCCGTCCTGCCATTGCAAACAGCAGTGTCCCGGGGGTAGGCACCCCGGGACACTGCAGGAGCCGGCCCTGGGGGTGGCGGTCCCCAGGGCCACCACAGGCTCCAGGAGGGGCCGCGCGGCCCCCTCCCCACTTCTGCAAAGCCCCGGGAGGTGGTGGTCCCCGGGGCTCGAGGGTCCTAAACGGACCCCCACATTTCTTTAATTAGTGCCCCGGGAGGTGGCGGTCCTCGGGGCATGTGGGGGTGGAGCCCCCACACATGTATTTTTTATTAAAAAAGAAGCCCCGGGGGTGGCGGTCCTCGGGGCTGCGGGGGCCGTGAGCCCCCCGCCAGCATTATAATTTCAAAGCCCCAGGGGTGGCGGTCCTCGGGGCTTGGGGGCCTCTAAGGCCCCCATACATAAAATGTTAAAACCACGCATGCCCCCAAGACTTGGCCCACCCGGGGGCCAATTAAGAACGAAGCGTGGGAGCCCGTGCTTCGTTTTTGTTTTTTTTTATCGGCAGGATCCGCGCACCCAGCACGTTTTTTGCCGATTTTTTTTTTAAAAAACATTTTTTTTGGGGCGCTGAGCAGGCCTAGGGGGTCAGGGTGTTTCTACCCTGCCCCCTTTTTGCGTTTTGCGCACTTTTTTTACTGCTTTCTTGTTCCTCAGTTCTACCGAGGAACAAGATGGCTGCCAACACTTCCTGATTTGGAGTGTTGACAGCCAATTAGCATACAGCTCGTGATCGGGAGGGTGCGCGGACCCTACGCGGCCATAGATATATATGTGTTTTTACTTTTGATTTTCTCAGCAACTACTGAACGGATTTACACCATTTAACAAAAGGGTTCTTTCTGAACCAAGAACTACCTCTTTGCCAAATTTGGTGTAATTCCGTTCAGCAGTTCGGGCTGTAGCCGTGGCTAAAGTTTCCTGTGGGAAAATGAATGGGGAAAACACGTTTTGGGACCCCCCTTTTTTCTTGGACCCCGCTTGACGAATCACCCCGAGACTTTCAGGATAGGAGCGGACCGGAGCGGGCCATAAAGTTTGAAAATTTCGCGAACATTCGTCAACCGACGCAAGAGTTATTTCAAATAGAATGTTGCGGATTTCCTATGGAAAATAGGTCCTAACTATAACTATCTACTGGCGACCGCCAGTAGATAATATATATATAAAACATTTAGGCTTTAGGGGTGTGTAGTGTGGTTTCAGAGTTTAGGGATGGGTAGGGGTATAGGGTGGTAAGTGTGCTTTTAGGGTTTAGGCATGGGTAAGGGTATTGGGTGGTAAGGGTGTTTTTAGGGTTTAAGGGTGGGTAGGGGTATTGGGTGGTAAGGGTGTTTTAGGGGTGGGTAAGGGTATTGATAGGTAAGGGTGTTTTTAGGGTTTAGGCTTTGTAAATATAAATAAAATGGTGGGGGTTTTGGGGTTCCCTCAATTATTTTTATATATATATATATATATATATATATATATATATATATATTATATATTGATATAAACACACACACATTATATTTATAGAATGTTTAACTTACCTTATATATGATTACCTTGCATTGTAAAGGCAATGCATGGCAAAGGCATTGCGTGGTAATGGATGCGTGGTAATGTCATGCGTTGTAAATGCATGTCTGGTTCAGTTAAACAACAATCCACGGATATCCTCAAATTCAAAGTTTTAAAAAAAATACTCAAATCCTATATGCTGAGGGAGATTTTTCGCCCATCGGCCATTTTGAATCTGATCCGATTGGCTGGCCACAAACTGACAGAAAATGTTGCCACCATCATTGCAGGACAGGAGTTTAATATAAAAAAAATCTTTCAGAATTTGTGGATCCAGCACCTAGATCTACAGATCCCAGTGTGGCCCTCATGTGTGCATTTGTGAATTCTTCCCAGAATTCAGGATCCCCAAATCCAAAAATAATTAAATAAAATAGAACGGTCTGGCCATAGTAAGTAATTTTATTATTGCTTGGTAAATTAAAACCATTGCACACAGTTATACGTATTAAAACAACATTACCCCACCATATAATATTTGTTAGCACAGATACTTCTCTTTGGCTGCTCTGGTGAACCGTGTGAAGGTAGGTTTTGGATGATGTTGTGACATAACTGTGCAATACAAACCAGCCGTGGGCTCTGGCTGCCAATGTTGCCTTGTCCTCCATTAGTGAGAGCTGCATGATGGTCTTATTTACCAGGTTTTTAAAACTTGCATGAATTACAGACATTTCCCACAGGTCCTGTAGGACCATGTCCTGTAGGCCAGTAAGTGTTTTATTGACTCATTGAGGTAGGCTATTGCGGGAGAGTTGTCTCTGGTTGTTAATTATATCCAAAGGTGGGCATTCAGGGTGTTTGTAGGAAGCTGGCTCTGCATATACTATACCAAAGTAAGGTATAGTGTGCACAGAGTCCAGGGGATCCCCAGAGGTATAGCAGAGGCTAAATTAGATAATCACTAACAGCTCTATTTGTGGTAGTGTGGTCGAGCAGTTAGGCTTAACGGGAGGGTGTGATGAAGCATTTATTGTATTCACTCAATCAAGGCTGATGTCAGACGCTCAGAGATAGAATCAAGACCAATAGGGTAAGTATAAAAAGGTATACTTACGGTTTATTTATAGAACCAAGCAGGACATGGTTCAGGTAGGTAATAAGAAATTTAAAATGCACAACTGTTCAGGGAAGTGCAGTTGTTTTGGTAATTGTAACAGTTAGAGGTTGATATCACTTTTCAGAATACTTGGCATTACACAGTAAATACTCTCTGATTACTTTTGGATTGCGTTGCAATAGTGCTCACTTTTCCCCAAACATAAGAAGTTCTACTTAGAACACTTCCTAGAGCCAAAATCTCATACTATGAGTCTCTTTGGGAGGAAAAATGTTTATCAAACTAGGAGGTAAGCATTTGAATTACGAGTATGAGGTTTCGGGGTTGGGACCAAGGTTCCCCAAGGTCCAGGTGGACACTCTGGTTGCACCAGCAGCGGCACTGGGGCGGCCGGGTGCAGAGTGCAAGGGCCCAACAGTAGCCAGAGGCTAAAAGGAGCCTTTGGTTGGGGTCTACTGGCAAGCAGGCCACTTGAGACTGGGAGCAAAGCCCCTAAGGTTGCGGTCGGCACGGCAAGGGCCAACTACTGACACAAAAGTGGCACAGAGGCGGCCAGGTGCAGGAGGTAAAGCGGACATTGCGGTCCCTGGACTTCTCAGTGGAGACCGTCAGTTTCGGAAAGCTGCAGGCTCGGTCCGGGGGACTTCTTGGAGGTGACCAACGACTGGGAAGGCAACTGGGAATCTGGGAGGATGCTTGGACACCATTGGTTGGGCCACCGAAGGTAGGGAAGGCATCGAGAGCGGGGGTGTCTTCTGCGTCGGTTTCCTTAGGCTGCGATCAGTCACTGTCGGCATCAGTCAGACAGACGTGGTCGGACATCCTGGACCACTTCGGTCAAGGGAGCAGTTGTCTTACCGCCCTCGGTCCCGGTCGGGTGGAACCTTCCAGTAAGGTTTGCAGGCTTAGTTTCGAAGATTGTGAGAGGTCAGGGGTCCTCTTTGGAGTTTGGGGCCACTTGACTTCGGGCCGTGGCGGCCGGGCGCACAGTGGTGCAGAATCGCGGAGTCTGGATTCTGAGGGTTTAGTCTTTGGTTTGAGCAAATCTGGTGTTCACAGGAGACAGAGTCTGTTATTTGAGTGCAGGGCAGGTCCTCTGGGCTCTGGGAGTCTACTGCTGTGGGACACGCCAGTTTCTCCGCTTTAGGCAGGTTGTGGTTGAAACAGGCCGGTCAGCACAGCTCTTTGGTCCTTCTTCTTTCTTGATCGGATCTGAGGAGGCAAGGTTCAGGCTCGCCCCTAAATACTAGATTTAGGGGTGGATTTAGGGGTGTTAAAGGGGTTGTAGGTTGGGACCAATGGGTCCCTTCCTTGGGGTGGATACACCTCCTATTATGCCACCCTTCAGTGGGAGGGGGCATGAGCCTCTTCCTAATTGGCTGAGTCCCCTCATCTCCAAGATGAAGGGGACTGAGATGTGTGCTTCACCTCGCTTCCCTCAGCTGAGGGGTGGGGTTGGCAACGGTGGGCACACCTCTCTTCCTAACTTGGATTACTGCCAATTCTCCCGCCCAAGTGGGGGTCAGAACCAGTGGGAGCCAGTTGCTGGGGGCAGCAAAAGGCAGGGACAGCATCCAAAGGCGGCATGCCTTTGAAGCTTCCCCTTTCGTGGGCGCAGCCTATCCTGGGGAAGAGGCATGACACCTCTACCCAGGATGGGCTTTGTTTCTGGACCCAGAGAGCGGAGGCCCTTTACCCAGGGGTCCAGAAACCTGTCTCGTGGTGGCAATGGCGGGCAGCCATTCAGGAACCACACCAGGGCTGGTCGGTTTTCAGGGGGGCATCTCTAAGATGCCCTCGCAGTGCATTTTACATTAAATCCCACAATGGCATCAGTGTGCGTTTAATGTGCTGAGAAGTTTGCTACCAAACTTCCCAGTTTTTAGTAAAGCCATTATGGAGCTATGGAGTTTGTAGAGACTAACTCCTAGACCATATACTCTTTATGGCTTTACTACACTTACAATGTCCTTGAATGGACTTAGACACTGTAGGGGTACAGGGCTCATGCCTCTGTACCCTCCCCTTAGGGCTAGTGCACCCTGCTAGAGGGGTGACTTACCTAGGCCTTAGGCAGTGGATTGCAGGCATGGCACGCAGGGGTGTGTGCCATGCCGACTCTTTACTTTTCTCTGCACCAAAACACACAGCCTGTGGTAGATTAAGGTGCAGGGCCCCTAAGGGTGGCACAATGGGTACTGTAGCCCTCAGAGGTCTTTCTTGGTCACAATGCCCTTGGTACCCATGGTACCTTTTACAAAGGGCTTACCTGTGGCCAGGGATGTGCCAATTGTGGATACAAAGGTACAATTTTGGGAAAGAACACAGGCCCTGGGAACCTGATTGGCAGGATCCCAGGGCACATCAGATCGGGGTGCATCAGATGTCAGGCAAAAATGGGGGGTAACCATGAAAAGAAGGGACACTTTTCCACAGTGTTTAATTGTGCTCTCTTTATCTTATGACAGAATTTTATATATGTGCCCCTTCTGGCGAGTGTCTGCTTCTGCAGGCCAAACTTTAACCATATCTGCGCTGGTGAAGTGTACTTAGGGCGGCTGAAGATCAGACTGAATGCACCCTCCATTATTCCATTCAGAAGAGACACAGCTCTGCCCCGCATTGACTCGCTCCCATAGGTTATTGTTGATACAAGCTTTGCCGGAGCAAAGGTGTAAAGCTGGGGCTTGCAACTGTCTTCTTCAGGTTTTTAATGCGAGAGCTAGAGCGCTGCCTCTCCTCCTCAGGGTTTCTTTCTGGGGAGTGTATGACCCGTTGTTGTCTATTATGACTCCCAGCTACTTATATTCTGTTACTGTCTCCAGAAGTTGGTTGACTAAGAACAAACGTGGGGACCTTTTTTTCCTTTGATTTAGTACCAGAGTTTTTGTCTTCTCTAAGTTGATCTACAGGACATTCTCGACTGAGTAAGTTTGTGTTACATCAAGCAAGCACTGGAGCCTAACCGGAGTGCAGCTTATCAGCACCAAGTCATCGACATAAAACAGATTTGATAATATCAACCCTCCCAGCTTCAGTGCTTGGCAGTTGCAGCTATTCAGCCTCGGTGTGAGGTCCACCATGAAAAGATTAAACAGAGTGGGGGCACGGACACATCAAGGGCTTCAGGCATTTGGTGGCTAAAATGCGCATGGAGAGATGCGTGCTAGCCCCGAGTTTGACTTGTACCCAAGTGTCTGTATGCAGCAAGACCAGCTGTTTCAGAAGGGCAGGTGGGATTTTTCAGTCATTCAACTGGCGCCATAGTTTGTCCTGATCTATATGATCAAAAGAAGACTGGTAATAAATAAAGCAAAGAAACAGGGGTAGCTGTATCCTCTTCATGGCATCCACTAGAAGAGAGAGGGCCAGAATGTTAGTGACGGTACCCTGTGTTTACAGAATCCGGTCTGATTTAGAGGGACGAATGAGTTGTCTGAAGCCCAGGATGTTAGCTGGATGTTAGCTCCTCTAAGATGTTAGCTCCTCTAGGATGTTAGCTGGATGTTACTCCTCTGAGATGACCCCGGGAAAATACTTGGCCTCATTATCGATGAGAGCTACCAATCTGTAATTTATTGCACTGGACATTGTCACCGTGGTTGTAAATGGGTAAAATGATCGATCCCCTCCAGGAGGCCTCGTTTAGGATGTGCTCAAACACCAGCAACAAATTGTCTTCCCAGTAGGATGGTTCCTTTTTGAACAGGGCAGGTGGTATGCCATTTTGTCCGGGGGCCCCCTTTCGCCTTTCTTTTGATATCTGCCGCTTGATTTGCTTTGTTGAAGTTGCTAACTTTGTTTTTTGATAGTTCCCATGTGACCGCTCTTCAGCAGTTGCTTGGTCTGCTCTCGCTCCAATGTTGTGTTCGTTGCACTTGATGATGTCTGGCTGAAACTCCACTACAACCCTTGGTGGAGTTCTCACATCTTCTGTGTGATTGCAGTATTCAAACAAAAACCTGGACAAGTCCTCCTCAGTTACATGAGAGCTGATCCCGAACTGGGTAGGTAGTTGAAGCATGTTTATCGTGCGCCAAAAACATGCACTGTTGTTGCTTTTGGAATCATAAAGCAGCTTAGCCCTGACGGATTCCTCATCTTGCCTTCTTAAGACCAAATGTAGTTTTTTTAGGTCAGCTTTGTATCGTCTCAGCTTTCGTTGCAAGTGACTGTCTAATGGACGCAGCCGAAGCTTTCTCAGTGTTTAGTTTATTGCTTTCTTGATAGCCCTTATTTGCTACTGCTGGGTGGCAGTGTGATGCCTCTGCCAGGCCCCTTACTGAGTCATTTTCCAGGGTTTTACCGAGCTGGCATAAGTGTCCCCCTAGGGCCTTCGTGAAGGCTTCCCATCCGTCCATGGAAAGAGTGCTTCTTTCTTGTTGATATGGCAGAGGGTAAACCTCCCTCCTGTAACCAACTGAACCACTCACAATGGTCCTTATCAAAGTTGGGATGTTTCTTTATGATGTATGCTTGTGAGTCAGTAAGTCACACCAAGCTTCTCTTATTCCACCACCCCTTGTCTTCCAGAAGTGCTGACCCTTTGCTCACTTGTTTGACTACCACGGGTGACGAGAATCTCATCAATCCCTTCTGTACCTTTCTTCGGTTCTTTTTGAGTACCCAATCGCCCACTTCCAGATCAGTACTGTCCACCCATTTTCTGACATCACACTGTACCTTCATGGTACCGGAGGCTGCCAAACAAGGTTGCCTGGCATGCTTAAAGACTATGTATTGAACTAACCTGGGTTTTGCTTTTTATGACCCTTGCTGGTTTCCTGCGTGAATCATGTATTTGGTTGCTATTAATTGCTATTAATATGTGCCTGCAAACTGTTCTTACTTAATATTTGTCATATTATTTATGCATGTTATTACTTTTCCAGTAGTTGTGATAGCTTGGTTGCTGTATAGTTCATCCTCAATTTTTTTAAGTGTTTACTCATTGCACTTTTTCATTGTTCTTTTTCTTGTCCCTTTTTGAGAGAGGAAATGTTGTAGTGATTGGTCTCGTGCAGTCACGAGACATACTAGTTAGATTGGTCTCGTGCAGCCACGAGTCATACAAGTCAGTGGCGTGGTCTCTCGAGGCCGAGCATGCCTCTGTTATGCCTTGTTACTTTTCAAGTGGTGATCCATGCTTGTGGAGTGGACGCTGTCTGCAAATAACTCCTTCAGGCAGGTGCAGCGTGCGATCTGCAGCTGCCTGCAGTCAGTGGGTGCCGGTTGTGACATGTTACATAACTCACTGTAGCACTGCTCAGAGGTTCTGCATTGCTCCGGCATAGTTGCAGTCGCGGGTGGGGGTGCAGGGTGGCACGCGGGGGGGGGTTAATTTCAATTTAAAAAAAATATATATAACTTACCTTAGCCGGCCCGATCCGGTCCTGTGTCGTCTCTGCTTCTCTGCTCCTCCCAGGAAGCAGGCAGCCTTCTCCCCTCCCCTAAGCCAATCACAACACTGCAATGGCAGCGTTGTGAATGGTGGGGACGGCGCCCAGCCAGGCGCCTATGGGGAGGCCATTTTCTCCATGTAGGCTGCATGTAGCCTACATGGAGAAAATGCCAGAGTGCGCATGACCGGGTTGGTCGGCCCCAGAGGGCCGACCAAACAGTCAGGGCCCGCAACATTGGGCTAACCACTCCTCCCCTGCCCTGTTTCTTTTTTTTTTTTAAACAAAAGCGGTGTATGGGGTTTATCCCCTTAAAACACATTAAAATGTATTATGTTCACACTTTTGGGATGGAAAAGTTCCTTGCATGGTGATGGGCATGCAGCCCTGCCCCCTGTGCCCCAACTATAACAATGTCTGGATACCTGATGCTGATTTGGTTTTTCTGGGCAAACACAGACCATGTGTGTGTACCATGAAATAGGCCTGTCTCATGGATTGCGGTAATTTGAACCGAGAAGGGCACCCAAAAGTGTACCCTCATAATGGTAAAATGCTACTGCAGCACAAGCTCAGTGGTGGCAGCATACTGTCCAATGATCAGTAGAAGGGAACAGGTCCTATTTACCTGTGTCACTGGAGCATAAAGACTCACTCATTTAAGGTTTCACTTCTGTGTGCTTAACTCACCTTTGACCTGCATTGGTTTGGTGTGGAGTGCTGTGCAGTGCATGTGCATTACACATGTGCTGGGTGTAGGTGTGTCTGTTGATGGTACAAGTATAGGGATGGTGCAGTGCTGTGCAGTGAGTGTATGTGATATGCATGTGCTGGGTGTATGTGTGCTAGTGAATGGTACAATACATGAGGGATGTAGTTCTCTGCAGTGTGTCTACATTATATGCATGTGCTGGGTGTATGTGTGCCTGTGAATGGTACATGGTATAGTGATTGGCCTCGGGTAGCCATGAGACATGCTAGTTAGATTGGCCTCGTGCAGATGCGAGACATACAAGTCAGTGGCGTGGTCTCTTGAGGCTGTGCATGCCTCTGTTATGCCTAGTTATGTTTCCATGCTCGCGGAGTGAACGCCGTCTGGAAGGCCCTCTGCAACATTATTCAGTTGCAGGAGGGGCTTGCAGGTGATGGACACTCCCAGTCTTGGGTGTTTGTATATCAGAATAAAACAGCTTTAAACCTACTCTGCTGTGCCCTGCCTTGTCTTTACATATTTGGCAACGAGCAGATTAAAGACACACCCACTGCGCTTGAAGACTGCGCTTGAAAGGGCTGCTTCACATGAGCAGCTTTGTTGCCGCATTATAGGAATAATTTTCATGGTTGATGGACAGTTCTGCAGGCATCTGGAGCTTTCTGGACTAACGCAAGTATTGGTGGTTCCCCGCTCAAGTTTCTGGCTCCCTGCTGGTTGGGAAACGTGCCTGCCGATGTTCACGCTTTGCACCCTCCATTGCAATGTTACCATAGCAATGTACGGAAGCTCCTGCACTCCATGTATTTATTCAGCGTGCTGTTACTTTTGTAGCGTGGTCTTGCATCTGCAAGCATTTAAGCGTTTTTACTTCCTGGTCAATGTGTTTACGCTGAACTAGGTTATGGATGGTCAGAAATATTTTTTTAGGTTATATTATACTGGTAAATTACTTCTTCTAACCTTGCCAACTGCTTGGGTACTTTTGGCAGTTTGTTTCACATGCAATACGTACTTCCTAAAGACTTATAGTTAGTCTAGCTGTGTTCCTTGGATTCTCATGCTCCTTTAGCCCTTTTTGCTGCCATTTTCTCAAGCTTCCTGAGGCATGGCTACTGCACAACACATAGCTCAGCCGTAGCCTTTTCTGCAATTGCCTGGTAAACCCAATATCAAATGGCGGCAGTGGCTAAGAATCTTTGAGAATTCCCTTGTGGCTATTGATGCTGTGAAGTTTGCATAAGCACGCAAAGTGGCGATTTTGTACAGTTGCATGCGTCTGACTGTGCAACAAGTATTTGATAACTTACCAGTCTTTGCACCACAAAGGGCGTCAGGAAACACTTGGGATCAATATAAGGAGACACTAGCATGCATGGGCAAGCAATACGCTGAGGAACCCAGTTTTATGCTTGAACACCATCATTTTTTAAGAGGAAGCAAAGCACGGATGAAGGTGCTGAGGAGTAAGTTGCGGCACATTAGGATTTTAGCTGCAACCTGCGCGTCTGGCGCTATCACTGACATTTTAATACGTGACCAATTTGTGTTTTCATGTTTCTCAAAGGAAATACAAGAAAAATCAGTTAGTTGTAGGAACCCTACTCTATTTGAAACAATAGACCTTGCAAAGGGAATTGAACATTCCATGATTTCCACTAAGGCCATTCACGAAAATCAATCCGTTAGCATGGTGGAAACATTATAAGCAGGAACGATCAATGTGGTGAACATAAGTAACAAGATACCCAAACAACCTCATAAGAGAACTATTATGGTCTGTTTGAGGTGTGGTTCAAAAACACATATCGGTAATAATCCCAATTGCCCCGTCATTGGCAAGAGATGTGTGTCTTGCAAGAAAGTGGGGCATTTTCAAGCGGTTTGCAAATGTGGTAAGAAGTTTACCACGGTCAACAGCATTGAAGTTGTTGAGGAGACTGATTCTTGCACAGAATAATTCAGCAATGTGGTAGTGATTATTAGATGTAACACAGTAACAAGAGTACACAATGTTAAAGGCCTGTGGCGTGCTATAATGATTGGTGAGTTATTACTTCAGGTCATGGCTGACCTGACTCAGGCTCACCAATCACCATCCAGTCTGACATTACATTTCATGAAAAGTGAAAGGGTAATGTAATCCTCACATGTTCCGATGTAAATCCCAAGGCATTTGGCGAAACTGAAATGCTGGGGTAATTCTTATCCACAATTGAGTCGCTCTGTAGACACACAATGGCCAAGATGTATGTGGCTGTCAAAGGCAGGAATATCATAGGTTGGCACAATCTAGCTAAAATGGGGTTGTTTCTGAAGCCAGGTGTTGAGGTACGTGTGGTGGTAGGTGAAATACCTGAAGGTTACATGGAGGATGACGTGTGTGGTTAGTGTTAAAAAGACTTCTCCTCCCACAGACACTGATAACATTCTGACCCGGTTTCCCACTTTGTTTTCCGATAAGGTTGGGACTATTGCAGGCGTTGAGCATCACATCCATCTCTAACCAGGGGTTCATCCAGTAGTACACAAGATCCGTCCTTTGCCCTTGAGTGCCAGAGACGAATTAAAGGGTGTGCTGAAGAGCCTGTGCTCCGAGGGGATCATCGTGCCATGTGATTCCTTTCAATGGGTTTCTCCCATTGTGGTAGCCCATGAGAGGTCTGGGGAGGAGAGACACTGTGCAGACCTATGCTCCTTTAACAGGAATATACCTATTGATTGTCACCTGCTCCCCAAGATACATGAATTGCTGGCTAACTTAGGGGGTTAAAAAATGTTTTCCATTATTGACCTGCGTTCAAATTACCATCAAATTCTCTTCATGGCAGATTTGCAGGAACTAATTACTTTTGTGACTCCTTCTGGAGTGTTTAAGTACCTCAAGTACCTTTTGGGTTGTCCTACACTGCTCGCATGTTCCAGAAGGTAATGGACAGTTTCTTAGAAGACATACCTGGAGTTAAGGCCTATCAGGATGATATTCTGGTATTCGCTTGCAGTTGAAAGGACCACAATGAAACTTTGGAAAAAGTTCTATCCAAATTCAAGTGTGTTGGCATGACTATCAGACGCGTGAAGTGTAAGCTTGATTATTTAGGACCCACATTGTCACCTGAAGGGATCAAACCGAAAGTCTCTTTGATCAAAGCCATTCATGATGCTGGCCCGCCCAGGGATAGAGATGCTTTGGACTCATTCTTGGGTTTGGCGGAGTATTATGCTTGTTTGTGCATGGCTATGCTCAAACGGAGGAACCTTTGAGGGCTTTGCTGAGAAAGGGGGCTAAATTCACATGGACAGACAAATTGCATAGTATTTTTGTTAAAGTAAAGGAACTATATGAGGAGGCTTCCACATTACATTCTTTCCAGGATGGCCATAAGTGTTTTGTGAATTTAGATGCTAGCTTGTGTGGGCTTGGTGCAGTTCTAGGTCAGTGGGTTGCAAGCAAAGAACATACAGTTGCAGTCACCTCTAGAACACTACAAGCTGCTGAGACACACTACAGCACCTTCGAGCATTAAGGTCTTGCATGTGTATGGGTTATAAAAAAATTAAGATCTTATATTTGGAGGTGAGACTTTGAAGTTTACACTGATCACAAACCACTTATGCACATCCTGAGTGGTTGTGGGGCGACTAAACTTCAGTCAGGTTGGTACGTTTATCGTCCAAATTACAAGAATATCACTTTGTCATAAAATTTCTCCCTGGGGGAAAGACTTCAGGGTGGACTGCCTGTCCAGAATGATTCTGGAGGATGAACAAGATGAGGCTGAAGAGATTGAGTGCATGGTCGCAGCCTTGGATGCGGTGTTGGAATGTGCACCCATTACTGAGAACTGTTGGCTGAAAGCATATTCCGAGGATTGCATTCTTAGTCAGGTCAAAGAGTTCATCAATAATGGTTGGCCAATGAGCAGAACTCTGTCTGGAGAACTTAGAAGTTTTGCCCAGGTGTTTACTGAACTGTCTGACATGGATGATATGGTAATGCACCATGATTTATTCATTTCTCTAGAGGGCCTGCGAAAGGACATCATTCAGACATTTCACCAAAAACACCTAGGTGTAACTAAGACCTGCCAACGTCTTAAGCAATACTATTGGTGGCCATCCCTTGAGTCTAAAGTAAGGGTAATGATTGATGGATGCACTGAATGTATTTTATCTGATAAAATGTTGGAAGACTTTGAATACACCACTTCATCCTGTACCATTTCCACAAGAACCCTGGGACAAAGTAGGGCTGTATTTTTCTGATCCTTACGAGCTACTGCCCAGTGGGAACAGGTACTTATTTTTGTTGGTGGATTACCACACAAAGTGGATGTATTACTCGTTTTGTGATGTTCCTACAACTGACAATCCTATAAAATGTCTTGAGTTCGTTTTTATGTTGGAAGGGTCACCTAAAACCATTGTTACAGACATTGGCACCCGTTTCTTGTCACATTGGATGTGTGTGTTTCTCAAACAACATGATATACATCATCTTAAGGTAGGCCTGTACTTTCCTTCTTCTAATGGGCTTGTTGAGAGAGGTAATAGAATTGTGAAGGCGGGAGCGCAAACAGCCATTTCATCTGTCCTAAATGTGCAGAATTTTGTACGCAATAAAGTATTGTCCTACAACATCACTCCGCTTACCACTAATGGGGTGCCACCTTTTATGTTATTCAGATGTAGAAAGGTGCACACCATTCTATTTCCCAGTTGGTTAGGGTGTACTAACGGTCAGGATTTCATGACTACAGAAGGTGTCAGGTCATAGGTGCTCCAGAAACAGAGTACCATGAAGGCACAGTTTGATGCCAGAAAATTGTTGGACAGTACTGATCTGGAAGTGGGTGATTGGGTACTCAAAAAGAACCCAAGAAAGGTACAGAAGGGATTGATGAGATTCTTGTCACCCGTGGTAGTCAAACAAGTGAGCAAAGGGTCAGCACTTCTGGAAGACAAGGGGTGGTGGAATAAGAGAAGCTTGGTGTGACTTACTGACTCACAAGCATACATCATAAAGAAACATCCCAACTTTGATAAGGACCATTGTGAGTGGTTCAGTTGGTTACAGGAGGGAGGTTTACCCTCTGCCATAGGTACTATCATTACAGAGGGTGACTCAGTCATGCAGGAACACTGTTTGGCCTCTCATAACAGTGACAGCTGTGAGTCTGAGTTCAGGAGCGGAGGCGGAGGCCGCCAAAGAAGGTTGCCTGGCATGCTTAAAGACTATGTATTGAACTAACCTGGGTTTTGTTTTTTATGACCCTTGCTGGTTTCCTGCGTGAATCATGTATTTGGTTGCTATTATTTGCTATTAATATGTGCCTGCAAACTGTTCTTACTTAATATTTGTCATATTATTTATGCATGTTATTACTTTTCCAGTAGTTGTGATAGCTTGGTTGCTGTATAGTCCATTCTCAATTTTTTAAGTGTTTACTCATTGCACTTTTTCATTGTTCTTTTCTTGTCTTTTTTTGAGATAGGAAATGTTGTAGTGATTGGTCTCGTGCAGCCATGAGCCATACTAGTTAGATTGGTCTCGTGCAGCCACGAGACATACAAGTCAGTGGCATGGTCTCTCGAGGCCAAGAATGCCTTTGTTATGCCTTGTTACTTTTCAAGTGGTGATCCATGCTTGTGGAGTGGACGCTGTCTGCAAATAACTCCTTCAGGCAGGTGCAGCACGTGATCTGCAGCTGCACCTGGGGGGGGGGGATTGTGCAGGGGGGGTTTAATTTCAATTAAAAAAATATATATATAACTTACCTTAGCCGGCCCGATCCGGTCCGGAGTCGTCTCTGCTTCTCTGCTCCTCCCAGGAAGCAAGCAGCCTCCCTCCCCTCTCCTAAGCCAATCACAACGCTGCAATGGCAGCATTGTGATGGGTGGGGACGGTGCCCAGCCAGGCGCCTATGGGGAGGCCATTTTCTCCATGTAGGCTGCATGCAGCCTACATGGAGAAAATGGCAGAGTGCGTATGACTGGTTTGGTCGGCCCCAGAGGGCCGACCAAACAGTCAGGGCCCGCAACATTGGGCTAGCCACTCCTCCCCTGCCCTGTTGCATGACCGCCCACCCGCACGCCCCCAACCAAACCTGTCTGCTTTCTCTGCTATTTATACCATTTTATGTTACTGCTTCTCGCACTACGAGAAAGCAGTGGGGAGACGCTGCTCCGCCCACATGGAGGAGTGCCCCTGCATAGTTGCAGGTGAGGCTACCGGCCGCGGCCCGGGCTGTGACAAGTGTATGTTTCTGGCTACCTTACATTCACAGTTTATTTCTCAAAACCACCGGGGGTAGTTTTAACAGGTATCTGACAGTCATAGATGTCGGCAATGTTGCATGGGAATGGGAGATTAATGCGCCGGCCTCAGCCTGTGAGAATAATGGTGCTCATCCTATCCGCACGCGAGTCAGCTGAGACTGGGTGACACTTAGACAGCTGAGATGCCTGCCGATCTACTGATACAATAAAACATCAGCTCTCTTTGCTGTTGTTTGCTGTTTCCTAGGATAGAGCTTTCAAGTTGCCCAAGCACGTATCTTAAATAAACAAAGATACTACCAACAGATGACTTGTTTATCATGGCACCAAAATTGTTTCTATAGCCATATATATATGCGAGTAAGAGCAATGCTGCTGTTTTTTGGCAAATTATTGATCATTACATACAACAAAAGGGGTAATTTCTGCCAATTACTAAATTACTAACTTTTACATTAATGCATTGTTTTACTCATGATAAAGTGTCAGAGTGTCACACGTACGGAACTGAAATGCCACACATGAGCACACTTAAGCCATGAAAATGTCACTCATAACCAAGTGGAAACCTTGGCAGCTCAGCTGTGTTTGAACACATGATTCTAAAGACCATCTCCATGCGCAAGTGGGTGTAATTTCTGATATTTATATGTTTCCCTCGTCTTCATTGCTTGATTTTGTTCGCCAGAAAGTGTCACTCATAGTTGTTGAAATGTCACTCCTAATTGCACTGAAATTATGAAAATGGCACTCATAGGAATCTGAAACCTTGGCAGCTATGCCTTATGCAAACACCCACGTGAGCTGGGAAAAGACCACGGCCAAAACCAGACATGCCCCAAAGCCTGTGCCTGGCCATTCTGTCTTTCCTGGAGTTCAGCAGCAGTAACGCTGCATTGCTATTCTTTTTTGCATTTGTTCTCCTACAGCTGCCATCGGCCTCATCTCACCTGCCATATTTCACACAATGGCCCCCAGCAAAGTCAGAAAAGTGACATTTCCGTTCAGGAGCTTTAAGCTGGTTGAAAGTACCAGTTACCTTTCTTTAATTTTCAGAAGAGCTTCTGAGCTACCGGTTATAGGAGATCTGGAGGGAGCTGTCCAGTGCTGAACAAACTGAACTGGAGGACGACGAGGCCTGCGGGGAGCTGTCCAGCGCAGGTTCTTTTCCACCGCGACGCCCGGAGCTCATTTACAGGCAAGAGTCTAATTAACAAGCAGTTTTTCCCGAGCGGGCACGGTTTAAACAGCACAGCATCCAACATGGCCGCCGCTGTCACTCCTGGCAGTGCGGTGTAAACTTAAAGAATATTGTATTTAAATGTGAGCACGTATAACATGGCCTCCCCTGTCACTCCTGGGAGTGCAGGGTTAACTACATTAAGCCTGGGCGGTGAACTCCGCTCTGTTTCGCGCAGTTTGCATAGTTTTCCGCACTCAGCGCTCCGTGGAGCTCACAAAGTCCCGAAAAACTTGCGGAGTGGAGTTTTTCTCCTTGCTTGTGCTCACAAACGGTAAGTTGGCAAGCACGAGCGAGGAAAATCCAAAGCTAGACCACTTCCCAGCAAGATTTTTCAATGCGGATGGTCGCTGCCTCTCACGTTGCAAACCTTCCATTCAGTTTGAGGAAGCAGCCGCTCAAGTAGAACTTCTATTCGAGCGGCAGAAAGAAGCAGCGCCCTCTTGCACTGTGCAGGATGCCATTCGCACTGATTTTACAGCACAGGACAAACACCCGGTGCTAAAAATCAGTGCGAACGGCGCAAGGTAACCGACTCTGCCGCTCGCAGAACTCTGCATGGCTTGGCAGGGTTTTTTTGTCACTTCACGGAGTTCCGCATTGCAGAACTACGCAAACTCCACCCAGGCTTAAACTACATGCCTATTGTATTTAAACGTGAGTGTACATAACATGGCCACCGATGTTACTCCTTGGAGCACGGCGTAAATGTAATGAACACTGTATTTAAACGTGAGCGCGCATAACATGGCCGCCGCTGTCACTCAGGGGAGCACGTGTAAACTACATGCATATTGTATTTAAACGTGAGTGTGCATAACATGGCCGCAGCTGTCATTCTTGGGAGCGCAGCGTAAACGAAATGAACACTGTATTTAAACGTACATAACATGGCTGCCGCTGTTACTCCGGGGAGCACATGTAAACTACATGCATACTGTATTTAAACGTGAGCGTAGAGGCCACAACCATGTTCTACTGTTTAGCTTAAGGTCTTTAAAGTCTTGGACGGTCATATCTGATAATGGAACTCTTTTTAACCGTGATCCACAACCTGAATAAGTCTTGGGGGTTATTTCAGAGGGCATTGGATAAGTCGCAACAGAATTCAAGGCTACCAAAGCAGTCCGCATGAGCACACTGGCGGGCATTGACCATGAACTGTAAACACCCCTCCCTCTTTAATGCGAAATATATGGCTTATAAATATGAAATGAAGTGTCAAAGAAACAAACAGCAGGTATTTTTCACACCCAATGTCTATCCACAAATATAGTAGGGCATTACCTAACTTTAATATGGGAAGATATTACACTAGGGAAAATAGGTAGGCCTTGTAATGTAGATATCTGTGCTATCTCATCTCAGCACTCCCTTTCTGCTTCATAGTCCCATGCATGCCAGTGATAGTAGAACATGATGAACAAAGGATCGCCATAGAGCTACATTGCTCCAAAGAGTGAGGTAGAAAGAGAGGCAATGTTAGAAAAAGAGATGATTTAGAGGCAAAGGGAGAGAGAAGTAGAAGTAGACAGACAGACAGACTTGAGGGGGGAAAAGGAAAGAGGTGGAAGACTGAGAGAGAGAGAAATTAGAAGAGGTAGAAATGGGTCTGGTAAAGAGAGTAGTGGAAAGAAAGAGGGTTGAAGGGTAGAAAGAGAAATGTGGTGTAGAACAAAAAGAGGAAGGTGAGAGACATGCATGAAATAGAGAAAGAGAGTTGAGGTTTATACAGAGGTAAAGGGTTCTGAGAGGAAGCAATGGTACGGTAGAGAGATCTAGAAAAAAAGAGGCTGAGAAAGATAGTTGAGGTGAATTGAAATGAGAAGGAAGTACGAAGGGAGGTATGTATTTATGCAAGAGAAAAAGAGAGGGAGGAGAAGTTAATAATAGAGAATTAGGGCTACAGGTAGAGAAATACAAGTAACCAGGAAGGAAAAAGACATTTACAGAGGTGAAAGAAAAGAAACAGAGTCAGACCATGAGAAAGGGGAAGTGGAGAGGTGAGGTAATTGAATAATGGTGAGGTAAATTGAGAAGGTAGGAAATAAAACCATGGTGGGGTAGATAGAGGATATAGGATATGTAGAAAGGGAGATATGAGTTAGAGAGAGAAAAGAGAGATGAGGGAGAGTGGTGAAATAGAGAAAGGGCTGAGAGGGTGGTAGAGAGAGGTAATGTAGAAGAGACATGTCAAGAGATATAGCAAAGGGAGATAAAGATAGAGATGGGGTTGTGTGAGAAGTAAAGTGAATGGAGGTGAGATCCAAGGAGGTCAGATGGGAAAAAAGCAGTGAGGTACAGACAAAGGGATGAGGTGGAGAGAGTTGAAGTATAGAGAGGGAATTGAGAGTGATCGATTTACATGTATACACAAACTGATAGTGAGAGAGTGAAGGCTATGAGAGAGAGGCAGAGGAAGATGATCTCAAACCAGATATATTGGGTATATTGAGAAAGACATGAGGTAGAGGGAGCTGAGATAGAGACGATGAAGGTACAGAAGGAGAAAGAAGTTAAGGGAGAGTGTTAAGATAGAAGAGGTGAGGTGAAGTAATGAGAGAGATATGACACAAAGATTATTTTTCAATTTAAATTGCCACTAGCTGCCTGAGAGTGTGAAGGTTTAGGATGGGTAGGCCAGTCAGGCACACTTGGTGGCAGATTTATTCTTTTTTTAGAGCAACAGCGAGGATCGGGCTAAAACACCTGAGACACGTTGGCCACCCAGAATCATACCAGTGCCCCTGCCTGGGCTCCGGGCACTGCCGCTGACCGTGACGAAGAGGAGGCCAAGCTGGGCTGGGTGACATACCTCGGATCCCAGTGGCACAGCTCGACTGAGCACACGGGCCCTGTGCAAGCTACGATGACAAGGCAGCTTCCCTAAGGCAACCTGACGCTGCAGGCTGGGATCCCGATACCTGCTGAGCGGCTGGGCCCTGCAACGCCGCAGCCGGACACGGCAGCCGTGGCTGGCCTGCAAGAAGAGAACTGAGGCCTGGTCTGGAGGACTCCCCCCTACAGTGCAAGGAAGGTGCAGGTGCGGGGTGGCAACACATCACTAGGATTTGACGGCCCCTTGGTGGAGCCCCGTGCCCGAAGTGTGCACGGGCCATGGCGGGCAGAGTGCTTGAGCTGGTTGGGCCTAGAGGGACACGAGTGTGATGGCGCCGAGCGCCCTGCACCGCAGTCGCCCGCCGCAGCCAATGCGCTGCCCTGACTAAGGAGAGTGGCACTTCACGCTGCAGCACTCCCCTGGAAGCACCCCCATAACTGCGTGACTGCTCCTCCTGCGGGACTGCTTGCTTTCCAAACTTCCTTGTGCAGGGGTGGGATCCCCCCTCTCAACCCTGAACTGTACAAGTGCCTGGCGCACTGGAGCGCATGGGTCTAGGCCATAAACTCTTCTAGCGCTACTGATCCCTGGCCCGGTTGGCACCAAGAAGACGGGACAATCACGCTCGGCCCAACATCAAGCGGGTGGCGGCCTACGAGGCAGGGAGCTGCACAGGCCCTGATTATGAACACTAAGCTAGCACCACTTCCCGCCTCCCCCCGCTGCTCACGCCTGCAGTGCGGGCACTTACTGCTGGGCAGCTGACGGAGGCTGTTGAACCCAAGTGAGAACTTGCAAGACCTGCCAGGTGGACCTCACTAAACCAACCTTCACCCCGCGACTGCGGCGTGCTGCCATCGCTGAAGAGCCCTCCATGTGGTGGTGGCCTCCCAGCTACAGCTGCAGTGGGGAAGGCTGATGCCATACAGAATAAGCTAACTTTCGAGGGCCGCAGGACCGGCAGGTGCAGAGATCCACCTCATGAGGCCGGTGAGCAGGCTACACAGATGGAAACGCCGGAGGTGCAGGATGAAGACATACGCTCCCCACTACTCAAGGTCAAATCCAGCCTAAAGACCATTGACTCTAAGATCGACCACTTGGCATCCCGTCTTGACCAAGTTAAACAGTGGGTAGACTCACATGATACCCGTCTCATGCAGCTAGAGGCCAGGGTCTCTGAAGATACTGGCGCGGAGAATCAACAATGCCTCCTGAAGATGGATAAAGTCGTAGAGTTCATCCGCACAAAGAATGAAGATCTCGAATCCCGCTCCCGAAGGAACAATATCCGCATCACAGGTATTCCTGAATCCACAGCAATTGTTAAAATGGAAGACTACCCAGAATCTTTGTTGCGCAAACTCTTTGGCACAGTCCTATCCAGCCTCTTCATCGTCGAGCAGGCACACCAGTCTCTTGGCCCGTGGCCACCACCGGGGGCCCACGCGCGTCCCATAATAGCGCGTATGCTAAATTATCGAGACCGTGACTCCATTCTTTGGAAGGCAAGGGAAATGGGTGAAGTCAGGCACCAAGGCAACACACTCTCATTCTACCCTGACTTCACTTTGTCTGTACAAGCTGCCAGGGGAGACTATTTGCCTGCCAAATGGCTGCTCCAACAACTGCACATCACATACGCTCTCCTATACCCTGCCAAGCTACAAATTGACTCCGGAGATAAGCCCCAATACTTTACAGACCCATAAGCCGCTCTAACATTTGCCAAACAACTGCAGAAATCCCTCCCTTGAGACCAACCTGCATCATCTGAAGATGGCCGCACTAGTGACAATGATTGACTCCATTGGCAGGGAAAGCTGTCTCGCCTGTGATGGGCCAAGAAACCGATATGCAGCAGTGCCATTGCTTTACACCATTGCCTCGCTTTTGATTAATTGTTGCTTATTAGACTCATACATATTCCTCCTCTCTGCGAACAATGGGGCTGATTACGATGGCGGACAGAAAAGCACTCCGACCGCCGTGGTTGCGGGAAAAAAACATCCGCATGTACCGTGGCAAAACCGGCGGTCAGATTAGGATGCACTGCTCGAAAAATTCGACCGCGGCGGACGGATTCCTCAAAACTCTGCCGGGAACGTCCTGAAAAGCAGAAAATCCATCTGCGGCGGACGGAAATGCTGCGGAAAGACCCAAAAACGCCGATCGACCAGCGGAATGACCGCAAGTGAAATTGTGATACGATGGCAGTCGCGCAAAATGATGAATGGTAGAGCCGGCGGAAGGACCATTGCATTGAGACCGCTGCGGTCGTGCGGAAAGAGGAATGGCGGTCGAAAGCAACCACACAACAAGGCTACCAAGTGTGGCTGTTTTTCTGGCGCAGCCTCCAAAAACATCTGACACACCCCAATGACACATCCCCATGGCAAGAAAAAAATACAAATCCCAGGTGAACCCAGATAACACACCTGACATGAATACCACATTTTGACCCACCCACATAGCTGAGTATAAAACCAACCCCTTCCCTGCCCAGCATCCTTTGCACAACTCCAGCAGTGAAGGGCCAAACACCACAGCACAAAGGAGAGGCAAATCAGCACACATCACACCATCACAACCACCCACACACCACACAGATCTCCACCACCACCTTCACACCTGCACTTTTCACCCATTTGCACATCACACACCATGGCACAGAAAAAAATGCCAAAATTCACTGACAATGAGTTGTCAGTCATGGTAGATGAGATAATCAGAGTAGAACCACATTTGTTTGGAAGCATGGTCCAACAGACACCAGTAGCCAGAAAAAATCAAATATGGGAAAGGATAGTCAACAAAGTCAATGCAGTAGGGCCCACCTTCTCACCCTGCGTGACATCAAGAGGAGGTGGCATGACTTCAAGAGCAGGGTGAAAGAGCGTGCCAACAAGAACCATGAGCTGGCTCAGAGGACTGGCGGTGGCCCTCCCATTCCACCACTAACATTCACCGAATGGGAGGAGAAGGTGCTTGCCATACTGCATCCAGAGTGTCTCACAGGAATACCCGGGGGAGTGGAGGCTGGTAAGTACCAACAAATGTCTCCTATTACACTGCTATGTACTGTCTTGCACAACTAGAAAGCTACACTTCCTAGACACAAATGCACCTACGTACAACACACACTTCCCAACACATGTCTCACATATCTAACATTTCCTTCCTCTGAATCACCTCAAAGGTAGCTAGCAATATTTCCATGGGGGCATGTGTACAGGCAGCCAGCACTACAACTCCCACCAGGCCCCCTTGTCCCACAGCTGAGCAAGATGGAGCACTTCTCACACCCAGAACCATGTGGCAGCCATTTCATTGTTCTCATCAAACTTACAGGTAGGTAGCCATCTTAACAGGGAGGGGGATTTGTGGGTAGGAAGCCAGCACTACAACTCCCACCAGGCCCCCTTGTCCCACAGCTGAGCAAGATGGAGCACCCCCCACACCCAGAACCATGTGGCAGCCATTTCATTGTTCTCATCAAACTTACAGGTAGGTAGCCATTTTACCAGGGAGGGGGGTTTGTGGGTAGGAAGCCAGCACTACAACTCCCACCAGGCCCCTTGTCCCACAGCTGAGCAAGATGGAGCACCCCTCACACCCAGAACCATGTGGCAGCCATTTCATTGTTCTCATCAAACTTACAGGTAGGTAGCCATCTTAACAGGGAGGGGGTTTGTGGGTAGGAAGCCAGCACTACAATTCCCACCAGGCCCCCTTGTCCCACAGCTGAGCAAGATGGAGCACTCCCCACACCCAGAACCATGTGGCAGCCATTTCCCTTCACTGTGTCACCTAACAGGTAGGTAGTCAGTGCATGCACCCTGCCATCCTTCTGAAAATGCATGGAGCCATATGACAACACCAGCCCTCACATGTCAGCTGTAGGAGAGTAGGATCTGCTTCACATGGGTACCCCCACTTTTTGCTGATGCTTCACTGTTTTTCGACATTAGTCTGGCTGGGGCCCTGCTAATCAGAACCCCAGCCTAGCTGCTTCCTCTCTAAAATGGTTTCCATGTGCCTTAGGCACATCACTGATTGGAATCTGGAGTGCCCTTATAAGTCCCTAGTATATGGTATACTATGTACCAAGGGCATAGGTACCTCAGAGGCCTACCAGGGGCTGCAGCATGTATTATGCCACCCCTGGAAGGCCGTCCAAACTGACACCACAGGTCTGCTACTGCAGCCTGGGTAAGGTGGTGCATGCACCCCTTACTGTGATATAGGTTACCTATATCACTAAATACATACACACATATAAACCTATAAGTCACTCCTAAGGCAGGCCTTATCAATCCTAAAGGCAGAGTGCATGGTTCCTATGTGAGAGGGTGCCCCTGCATGAGCAGGGCCCCTCTGCAGCGTTCGGAGACCCTTCTCTGATGCTGTTTGTAGTGCAGCCTGACCATATACTCTTAAGCGCATTATAACCTTGCGTTAAATGCTAACTTTGGAATGGCTGCACCTAAACATGTCGTGTTTGGTGTCAAACATCTTGGAATACTACCCCCCGCCAATTCTGGTGGCGGGGTAGCATTCCACCCTTCTAGAGGGAAAGACATTTTAACTCTGGCTAGCCCGGTAACTTCTTTCTAAAGCCCTGGCATCACAAAATGGATGCTGCTGCCACAGACACGAGTCTGGCCTCCTGCTGCTGGACGAAACTCCGGCAGGGGAGGCCTGGACAATAGGTTTCCTGTCCCAGGGAGGTGTGACCACCTCCCCAGACAGGATAATGTGTATTGGGGCTGGGCAGGAGCACTTTCGGGTGCTTTGAAGTCCTGCACTGGGGGCACATTTGGTGTCCCTAGTGCATACCCCAGTTCAAACCGGATCAGGGGCTTGCAGCCCCTGCTTTGGCGCGAACTGGACAAAGGGAAAGGGGTGTAGCCACCCCTCTGCCCTGACCCACCCATAGGTGGGGCCACAGAGTAGTCCAACCCCTATACTTAGTATAAGTATAGGAACCCAGTCCTTAGGACCTTAGATTATCCCTGGACGAAACTCTGAAACTGAATCCTGGACCTTCGACGCTCTACTCATGATTAGAGGACAGAAGAATCTCCCTTGGGGTCAAGGAGTGACTCCCCTGCTTGGCAGGCACCAAAGAAGCATCTGTCCGGTTCGCATTTCTGAAGCTCCCGCCGGACGCCGAAGTCATCGCATCACCAGAGGTGGATTCTCAGACTTCCCCGAGGCTACCCTGAGTCCCCAGCAAAGCTGAGGCCCGTAGCTATCGTAGGTGACGTGAGACCGTGACCCCTGGACACCGAGCACATTTGCAAGTGCATCCTCTTCTGGGTCTCCCACGAAGTCGTGCTTTGGGCTCCGAGTAGCCCTAGCCTCCAGCACCAACTGCACCAAAGATCACTGGCCTCCACTCCACAAGTGTCCTGTGAGCCAGATCCACGTGCGATGTCTTGAGGCTCCTTCGCGGTCGCTAGCCCGTTGGCTAGTAGCCCTTAACGAAGGCCAATCTTTTTCTTACTTGGCATCCTGGTTGCTCCAGGCCTGCCCTCACTTACCCTCTCTGGGTGAGTTCCCCAGATCTTGCTGGTCTGCACCATCGACAATCTACATCTTCATCGAGACTTGCCGTTGCCAAGGCTTGTTGGGTCCAATCCGGTCGCCGACACCTCAGCACTCGACAGACATCATGTACCAGCCCGAATCCTGCTCCTGGTCACCGACAACGCCTCCTGGACCTCGTGGCTGAAGAGTCAAGACGACCGTCAACGCACCTGAAGCACTCGACATCGGTGGGCATCTGTCCATCGCCCTCCTGGTCACTGGCTAGTGACCCAGACTCTGTCCCCTCTGCTTTCAGGTTCTTCAGATCTCCGATCCACTCTTGGATCCACCCGGACACTTTCCACTTGGTCGCCAGCAGCACTTTGCAGCAGATCGCCATTCAAATCGACGACGAAACCCGACCCCGAAAGACACCTATGCACCCGGCTTCCCTGGGTGAGGTAACACGAGTACTCCGGTGCTCCCGTGGGTAGAGACTCTTCAAAGTACTAGATCTCAAAGGGTTTGCTCCAAGTCCTCCTATAAGTGTCCCTTTTCTTTAATTTCCTGATCGCGACTTTCTCCATAGAAGTCAACGGCGTATCGCGGTTGTGTATTTACACTGCACGCGTCCCCCGTGGGTCCCCTGTGTCACTACCTTGGGTGGTTCCTTGTGGTCCAAGCACTTCTAGAGGCTCTAGGCCTAGTGTCTAGTTCAGTCGTGGTTCTTATACCACTTTATTGGTATATGGTTTGGTACGCCCCTAGGGCCCAAACGTGTATTTGTGCTATTACTGTGTTTAAATAACTTCTAACTTATGTACTTCGAACTCTAGCCTCATAAAGAGACTAGAGGGGTGTGTTTAGCAATAAATACATATATTTTGAATATATACCTGGTGTGGTGCTCTTTCATTTGATCACTCAAGAGATTATAGACTGGTAAAACAAGCTGCTTTACATTCCTTCAAGACTTAGCCTGAAGGCTGCTCTCCATAGCTACCACTAGGATAGCTTTCAATAAGGTTGTCTTTAACCTATCTCCAATAAGGGGTTGTTTGGACTGGTGCAAGGTGCCCACTATAATTAGTGGACAGCATATGCCAGGCTAACTTCTCACATTGGTGTGCAGCGTGTGGGATTCCAGCTTGCTATTGTTTTACCAGATAATCTCAATTGAATTGATCAACTGAAAACCACTAAAGGTACCTAAGGTACATATAATTTAAGCTTAGAATACAGTAAGTTCTACTGAACTTAGAGTTGTGTGTTAAGGGATAGCACAACCCTTTCTACAACTCAAGAGAGTTTAGTAGGCCACACTAGAGTAGGTAGTGCATACACCACACCACACTAGTAATGTCTTTAAGGGTAGGATCTAAAGAATCCTTGCAGGAAGCCACTGAGCTTCCACCCTCCAAGTATGATACACTCCCATTCTTGGAATTGAGAGCATTATGTAACGTGAGGAAATTAAGGACAGGCCAAGGTCCCACCACCCAACACCTTAAAGAGTTGTTGGTGGCTTATGACCTTAGTAAGCCCTTGGGGACTGAAGGGGTAGGAGCAGAGGGTGGGGCAGGAGAGGAGGAAGGGGCCAGGGGCAGAAATACCCCCAGCCCCCCCTCTGAAACTGGCCAGGAGGGTGAAAATGACCCTGACCTGGATAACCCAATCCCTCCTGAGGAAGATGAAGAGGATAATCAGGATGATGCCCTCTTTGTCCCCCCAGGAAGGATTATGAGTGTGCCCAGGAAGTCTAGATCTCCTTCTCAGGAGTCTAACCACTCTGGCACCTCAATAGGGAGCTCTGTCTCATCTCATAGGAGGGAATCCTCTCATGAGAGAAGAAAGAGGCTGATTCTATATGAGGAAGCTCAGCTTGAACTCAGAAGGAAGCAAGTAGCCTTAGACAGGGAGTCCCTAGATATCTTTAGAGAGAAAAGAAAGTTGGGACTAGAGTCCCATGGTGGCAGCCATGTCCCTAGAGATAGGGATAGGTCCTATGACCATAGGAACCTGAGCAAGATTGTCCCTCCCTATCAGAATGGGAATGACATCCACAAGTGGATAACTGCTCTAGAGAGGGCCTGTAAAGTACAGAAGGTCCCTCAGGAGCAGTGGGCAGCAATCTTGTGGCTCTCCTTTGCTGACAAAGGTAGAGATAAGCTACTCACTGTTAGAGAGGAGGATGCTGATAATTACAAGGTCTTGAAGAGTGCTCTTATTGATGGGTTTGGCCTAACCACTGAACAGTACAGGTTGAAGTTCAGAGATACCCAAAAGCACAGACTCAAGACTGGGTAGACTATGTGGATTGTTCTGCCAAGGCTCTGGAAGGCTGGTTGATGGGCAGCAAGGTGTGTGACTTCTCAGGATTGTTAAATCTGATAATGAGGGAGCAGATTCTTAATAACTGTCAAAATCAGCTGTTGCATCAATACCTGGTAGACTCTGATCTGACCTCTCCCCAAGAATTGGGAAAGAAGGCAGACAAATGGGTCAGAACCAGGGTGAAGCAGAAGGTACAGAACCAAGGTGGGGAAACCAAGAAGCAAGATGCTAAGAACTCTGAAAAGGGTGGGAAGAAGGGTAAAGATCAAAAGTCTTCATCAGGCCCCCAAAAATCTTCTTCAGGTGGGGATTCACAGTCTACAAAAGGGAAAGGCCAAAGAAAACCATGGTGCAAGGTCTGTAAGCAAAAGACCCACTGGACCAGTGATTGCACCAAGTCCAAAGACTCAAGTCCAGCACCCACCAATGCCCCTAAGGCACCTGTTCCCCCTAGTACAGTTACAGTTGGTGGGAGTGCTCCAGCCAAGGGTTTAGTAGGGTTCACCCTGGGTACTGAGTTGGGCTCTGACCTAGTCAGAGAACTGACTCAGGCTGTGTTAGTCTGTGATGGAGGCATGGATGTGACCTCCTCTGTGAGTCCCAGTAATCTGGGCAAGTACAGACAACAGCCTTTAATCAATGGACGAGAGGCTTTGGCATTTAGGGACACAGGGGCAAGTGTCACAATGGTGACACAAGACCTTGTGCATCCTGGGCAAGTTATACTTGGTGAAATGTACCAAGTGACCAATGCTAGCAATGTCAGAACAGACCATACTCTGGCAGTTGTTAACTTCTCCTGGGGAGGGGTAACTGGCCTTAAGAAGGTTGTGGTAAGTGCAAACCTACCAGTCGAATGCTTGCTTGGCAATGACTTAGAGACTTCTGCTTGGGCAGAAGTGGAGCTCAGGACCCATGCAGAAATGCTGGGGATCCCTGCAGATGTGTTTGCTGTGACCAGGTCACAAGCCAAAATGTCTAGCACTGAACAGGCCTTGGATTCTGGAAGAATGGACCAAGTGCCTTCCAAGAGGAGGAGTAGTAGGGTTAAGGCAGTGCCTTCCCCTTGGCTCAGGAGGCAGATCAGTCCCTTGAGGGGGATGATCTCAGTCCTGAAGAAGGAACTGTCCCAGAGGAACTTGAACCTGACCAGGTTGAGTTCTTGGGGACAGGGGGACCTTCTAGGGCAGATCTGAGCCAGGAGCAGCAGAGCTGCCCCTCCCTTGAACCCCTCAGACAGCAAGCTGCTGCTGAGGCTGCTGGGAAAGCTAGTGGTCCCCATACAGTGTATTGGGATGATGGACTCCTGTACTCAGAGTGTAGAGACCCCAAACCTGGTGCCACCAGGAGGTTGGTTATACCTCTAAAGTTCAGGGGCTTCCTATTGACCCTAGCCCATGATATTCCCTTGGCAGGTCACCTGGGCCAGAACAAGACTTGGGACAGAATTGTCCCTCACTTTCACTGGCCCCACAAGTCTGAAGACACCAAGGAGTTTTGTCGCTCCTGTGTAACCTGCCAGGCCAGTGGCAAGGCAGGTGGCACTACAAAGGCCCCCCTGATACCACTACCTGTGGTGGGGGTGCCCTTTGAAAGGGTAGGGATTGACATTGTTGGTCCTATGGATCCCCAAACAGCATCTGGGCACAGGTTTATCCTGGTGGTAGTGGTCATGCCACCAGGTACCCAGAAGCTATTCCCCTCAGGACCACTACAGCACCTGTGGTGGCAAGGGCCCTCCTGGGAATTTTCTCAAGAGTGGGCTTTCCTAAGGAGGTAGTATCAGACAGGGGTCCAAACTTCATGTCTGGGTACTTAAAAGCAATGTGGAAGGAGTGTGGAGTGACTTATAAGTTCACCACACCCTATCACCCACAATGCAATGGTTTAGTTGAGAGATTCAACAAAACCTTGAAGGGCATGATTAAAGGGCTCCCAGAAAAGCTTAGGCGAAGATGGGACATACTCTTGCCCTGCCTTTTATTTGCATATAGGGAGGTGCCTCAGAAGGGGGTTGGTTACAGCCCTTTTGAACTTCTGTTTGGCCACCCTGTGAGGGGTCCACTGTGCTTGGTGAAGGAAGGATGGGAGTTACCTCTCAAGCCCCCAAAGCAAGACATAGTGGACTATGCACTTGGTCTCCGCTCCAGGATGGCTGAGTATATGAAAAAGGCAACTAAAAACCTTGAGGCTAGCCAGGAACTTCAAAAGGCCTGGCATGACCAAAAGGCTGTTCTGACTGTTTACCAGCCAGGACAGAAGGTGTGGGTGTTGGAGCCAGTGGCCCCAGCAGCTCTCCAAGACAAATGGAGTGGACCCCACACTATTGTTGAGCAGAAGGGTGAGGTTACCTACTTAGTAGACCTAGGAACACCCAGGAGTCCCCACAGGGTTCTCCATGTCAACAGGTTAAAACCATATGTGGACAGGGCAGACATGGGCTTGCTCATGGCTACTGATGAAGGGCAGGAGGAAGAGAGTGACCCACTCCCTGACCTGCTCTCACAGAACCCTGACGATGGGTCAGTTGATGGTGCAGCCTTGGCAGGCAGCCTCACTACCCAGCAGCAAACTGATTGTAGACAGGTTCTCAATCAGTTTAGACACATGTTTTCACTGACACCCAGTCAGACCACCTGGTGCACTCATGAAGTGGACACTGGGGACAGTCTGCCTATTAAAAATAAGATTTATAGGCAACCTGACCATGTCAGGGACTGTATCAGGACTGAAGTCCAGAAAATGTTGGAGTTGGGAGTTATTGAACCCTCAGATAGCCCTTGGGCTAGTCCAGTGGTCCTTGTACCAAAACCTCACACCAGTGGTGGAAAAAGAGAGATGAGGTTTTGTGTGGACTACAGGGGTCTCAATGCAGTCACTAGGACTGATGCCCACCCAATACCAAGGGCAGATGAGCTCATAGATACTTTGGCCTCAGCCAAATATCTCAGCACATTTGACTTGACAGCTGGCTACTGGCAGATCAGACTAGCTGATACTGCAAAGCCCAAAACAGCATTCTCAACCCCTAGTGGGCATTATCAATTTGTGGTGATGCCATTTGGTCTGAAGAATGCACCTGCCACTTTCCAGAGGTTGGTGAATACAGTTCTCACAGGTCTGAAGCCTATAGTGCAGCATATCTAGATGATATTGCTGTCTTTAGCTCCACCTGGAAGGATCACCTGGTCCACCTCAGGAATGTTTTACAGGCCCTGCAAAAGGCAGGCCTGACTATCAAGGCCACTAAGTGCCAGATAGGGCAGAGTCAGGTTGTGTACCTGGGCCACCTTGTGGGTGGAGGCCAGGTTCAACCTTTGCAGAGCAAGATCCAGACTATCATGGACTGGACTGCTCCCACTACCCAGACTCAGGTGAGAGCCTTCTTAGGCCTGACTGGGTACTATAGGAGATTTGTCAAGGGGTATGGATCAATAGTGACACCCCTGAATGACTTAACTTCTAAGAAAATGCCCAAAAAGGTTCAGTGGACAGTTAGCTGTCAAAAGGCATTTGATGACCTGAAGCAGGCCATGTGCACTGCTCCCATTCTACAGAGTCCTGATTACTCCAAGAAGTTCATTGTTCAAACTGATGCATCTGAATTGGGGGTAGGGGCTGTACTGTCACAATTGAATGAAGAAGGTCAGGATCAGCCAGTAGCTTTCATTAGCAGAAGGCTGACCCCTAGAGAGAAACGTTGGTCAGCCATAGAGAGGGAGGCCTTTGCTGTGGTCTGGGCTCTGAAGAAGTTGAGGCCATACTTGTTTGGTACACACTTCCTGGTTCAGACAGACCATAAGCCCCTCTTATGGCTAAAACAAATGAAGGGTGAAAACCCCAAACTGCTTAGGTGGTCCATTTCCCTACAGGGGATGGACTTTACAGTGGAACATAGACCTGGGAGTAACCATGCCAATGCAGATGGACTCTCTAGGTACTTCCACTTAGAACATGAAGACTTAACTGGGCAAGGTTAGTTTAATGTCCCTACGTTTGGGGGGTTGTGTAGGAGAGTAGGATCTGCTTCACATGGGTACCCCCACTTTTGCTGATGCTTCACTGTTTTTCGACATTAGTCTGGCTGGGGCCCTGCTAATCAGAACCCCAGCCTAGCTGCTTCCTCTCTAAAATGGTTTCCATGTGCCTTAGGCACATCACTGATTGGAATCTGGAGTGCCCTTATAAGTCCCTAGTATATGGTATACTATGTACCAAGGGCATAGGTACCTCAGAGGCCTACCAGGGGCTGCAGCATGTATTATGCCACCCCTGGAAGGCCATCCAAACTGACACCACAGGTCTGCTACTGCAGCCTGGGTAAGGTGGTGCATGCACCCCTTACTGTGATATAGGTTACCTATATCACTAAATACATACACACATATAAACCTATAAGTCACTCCTAAGGCAGGCCTTATCAATCCTAAAGGCAGAGTGCATGGTTCCTATGTGAGAGGGTGCCCCTGCATGAGCAGGGCCCCTCTGCAGCGTTTGGAGACCCTTCTCTGATGCTGTTTGTAGTGCAGCCTGACCATATACTCTTAAGCGCATTATAACTTCGCGTTAAATGCTAACTTTGGAATGGCTGCACCTAAACATGTCGTGTTTGGTGTCAAACATCTTGGAATACTACCCCCCGCCAATTCTGGCGGCGGGGGTAGCATTCCACCCTTCTAGAGGGAAAGACATGTTAACTCTGGCTAGCCCGGTAACTTCTTTCTAAAGCCCTGGCATCACAAAATGGATGCTGCTGCCACAGACACGAGTCTGGCCTCCTGCTGCTGGACGAAACTCCGGCAGGGGAGGCCTGGACAATAGGTTTCCTGTCCCAGGGAGGTGTGACCACCTCCCCAGACAGGATAATGTGTATTGGGGCTGGGCGGGAGCACTTTCGGGTGCTTTGAAGTCCTGCACTGGGGGCACATTTGGTGTCCCTGTGCATACCCCAGTTCAAACCGGATCAGGGGCTTGCAGCCCCTGATTTGGCGCGAACTGGACAAAGGGAAAGGGGTGTAGCCACCCTCTGCCCTGACCCACCCATAGGTGGGGCCACAGAGTAGTCCAACCCCTATACTTAGTATAAGTATAGGAACCCAGTCCTTAGGACTTTAGATTATCCCTGGACAAAACTCTGAAACTGAATCCTGGACCTTCGACGCTCTACTCACGATTAGAGGACAGAAGAATCTCCCTTGGGGTCAAGGAGTGACTCCCCTGCTTGGCAGGCACCAAAGAAGCATCTGTCCGGTTCGCATTTCTGAAGCTCCCGCCGGACGCCGAAGTCATCGCATCACCAGAGGTGGATTCTCAGACTTCCCGAGGCTACCCTGAGTCCCCAGCAAAGCTGAGGCCCGTAGCTATCGTGGGTGACGTGAGACCGTGACCCCTGGACACCGAGCACATTTGCAAGTGCATCCTCTTCTGGGTCTCCCATGAAGTCGTGCTTTGGGCTCCGAGTAGCCCTAGCCTCCAGCACCAACTGCACCGAAGATCACTGGCCTCCACTCCACGAGTGTCCTGTGAACCAGATCCACGTGCGACGTCTCGAGGCTCCTTCGCGGTTGCTAGCCCGTTGGCTAGTAGCCCTTAACAAAGGCCAATCTTTTTCTTACTTGGCATCCTGGTTGCTCCAGGCCTGCCCTCACTTACCCTCGCTGGGTGAGTTCCCCAGACCTTGCTGGTCTGCACCATCGACGATCTACATCTTCATCGAGACTTGCCGTTGCCAAGGCTTGTTGGGTCCAATCTGGTCGCCGACACCTCAGCACTCGACAGACATCGTGTCCCAGCCCGAATCCTGCTCTTGGTCGCCGACAACGCCTCCTGGACCTCGTGGCTGAAGAGTCAAGACGACCGTCAACGCACCTGAAGCACTCGACATCGGTGGGCATCTGTCCATCGCCCTCCTGGTCACTGGCTAGTGACCCAGACTCTGTCCCCTCTGCTTTCAGGTTCTTCAGATCTCCGATCCACTCTTGGATCCACCCGGACACTTTCCACTTGGTCGCCAGCAGCACTTTGCAGCAGATCGCCATTCAAATCGACGACGAAACCCGACCCCGAAAGACACCTATGCACCCGGCTTCCCTGGGTGAGGTAACACGAGTACTCCGGTGCTCCCGTGGGTAGAGACTCTTCAAAGTACTAGATCTCAAAGGGTTTGCTCCAAGTCCTCCTATAAGTGTCCCTTTTCTTTAATTTCCTGATCGCGACTTTCTCCATAGAAGTCAACGGCGTATCGCGGTTGTGTATTTACACTGCACGCGTCCCCCGTGGGTCCCCTGTGTCACTACCTTGGGTGGTTCCTTGTGGTCCAAGCACTTCTAGAGGCTCTAGGCCTAGTGTCTAGTTCAGTCGTGGTTCTTATACCACTTTATTGGTATATGGTTTGGTACGCCCCTAGGGCCCAAACGTGTATTTGTGCTATTACTGTGTTTAAATAACTTCTAACTTATGTACTTCGAACTCTAGCCTCATAAAGAGACTAGAGGGGTGTGTTTAGCAATAAATACATATATTTTGAATATATACCTGGTGTGGTGCTCTTTCATTTGATCACTCAAGAGATTATAGACTGGTAAAACAAGCTGCTTTACATTCCTTCAAGACTTAGCCTGAAGGCTGCTCTCCATAGCTACCACTAGGATAGCTTTCAATAAGGTTGTCTTTAACCTATCTCCAATAAGGGGTTGTTTGGACTGGTGCAAGGTGCCCACTATAATTAGTGGACAGCATATGCCAGGCCAACTTCTCACATCAGCAAACTTGGCATAGATCCAAAAGTTACATCCAGTGTGCAGACAGCTAAGCGCATGTAACTGTCACAGAAATTACACTTTGACTCACCAAGTCACATGTGAAATAAATTCAGGGCCCAATCATGCACAGCACAGAATGCAATGTGTAAGTGCCATGGTGTCAGAGCAAGAAGGCCCCCATGAACACAAAACATGCACGGTCAATCTGACAAACAAACGAAAGTACATGATATGAAAGAACATTTATAACATTCCAATGGCTAGTTCTTGCTTAGCGGAAACTGATTCTATGAAGAGTAAACAAAAATGACGCATTAACAAAAGTTGATGTGCTGCAAGTTGGTAGATGATGACATGTCCTTGTAATCACACAATCTGTACTTGGCACATGGTTTCAATTTACATGTCACACTATGGACAAGTAATGTATGTACCTCAACATCATGTCATGATGCTCATTATCTTTCAGCCATACCAAGTGATTGCAATGTAATGCATGAAGAAAGACGACTACATGAAAGAGGCAGAGATTCTGAAATCTAAACTGATCACTAGAGGGTACCCTAACAGGCTTGTTATAAGATCGCTCAAACGCGCCTGGTTCTGTCCCAGGGAGGTACTACTGGTTACTAAAGAAAAAACAAAGGTGGACAGACTAATTTGTGTGACCACATTTGGCATACATACCAACCAAGTACGGAAACTGATAACAAAAAACTGGCACATAATAAAGAGCATAGATTCATCCATTGATGTCCCCATGTTTGCATTTAAGCGTGGCAAGAATGTGAAAGATCATCTAGTCAGGTCATCCACGGAGAGTATTCCAAAGACAACCAGAACACTGACGACCGCTTGGGGCCTTCCTGAGGTCAAGGGCAACTTCAAGTGCGGCAACTGCGTGTCATGTGCCTTCACTCACAATACAAAAACATTTGAACACAAAAACATCAAACATACACTGGATTTCTTTGCTAATTGCAACACAAGAAATGTAATATATTGCATATTCTGCCCCTGTCAACTACCGTATATTGGACAGACACAACAACCGATAAAAGCTAGGATTAGTCAACACCGTAGCCGCATCAGACACTCTGTAGTCAACGCCCCATTAGTCAGCCACTTCACCGAAAAAAACCACACAGCAGATGACATAAGGTGGCAAGTCATAGACAGAGCCTCCATCCCAGAAAGAGGAGGAGATCTTACACAAATTCTCCAACGACTAGAATGTCGTTGGATAGAACGTACTGACTCGATAGCGCAAGGACTGAATACAGCGGAGGAGTGGCGAGGATTCATCACTACACTGAGTAACTAACCTCATTAGATCTCAACTAGCTGTATAATTAGACAGCACTGTGCTAATTTTTCCCACACATGAAAATTTACCTATAGCTGGGTAAAACACAAACATGGCAAGTACAATACTGAAAATGGCATGCCAGTGGAAACAGGGGGGTATATTGAACATAACTCCTTGCCAGTACTACTGGTTGTATAACACATAGACTTCACCACCGAGGTTGGTTAGAAAACAGAACACAGGGCACTGGATTGTAACAACACGTGTAGGAACTCCGCCATACTTGTATAGAGTTGTAACCGGCTGTCATGGCACAATTATGCTACCCTACAAATCAGATTGAGCAGACAGTATTCCTGATATTAGAATAATTGTTCATACCTGTTAAACACTCTGCATGCAATTACTACAATGCATATCCAATAAAGCAATTGTTGAATAAGGAAAGCGAAACAATCCGATGTGAGCATTTCGGCATGTCGTAAACAATAAGCCCAAATAACATATTAACAGAATTACATGAGCATTGTATATGATATGACTATCACTTACAGTTGTAAAGTCTTGTGCACTGAGCGGATCGTCTTACATGTGATATAACATAATGTTTAGAACACGTAATTTAGTGTCTTGGCGTCAAGTACCATTACTGAATTATCATATGGTGTGCCAACCTGTCATACCAACCTTTACAGCCACTCAAGGCACAACTGTCAATCGTTTACCCTGAATGCTTCATCACACATGTATTATGAATGCTATATATTATGTTCTTGCCTATGTAAATAATGTGGAATAACTGTCCTGACGTACAATTCCATACAATGGGCTAGCGCAAAATGGGTGAGTTCGTTATACCCACCAAAACGCACACCGTAGGCAATCGTCTTGGCGCTGTTATATACAATACATAGCACAGACAATGTAAATGGCACACAAGATCACTGTCCTTTAACAATATGGTTATCGGACACAAGTAAGCGCGCATTAAAACTAGGACACCCGGCCAGTCCCCACACTCAACAGAACTATCCAATTCATTACAGTATAAATTTCCGCAATCTATAAATAATATCCACGCATAATACATGCCCCTCAAACTTGGATGGGCCTTATACACACGTCAGGCAGCAGTCTGTTTTTTGTTTTCATTACTGATAACAGAAATACAGATCTCATCCGCTGATCACACTCCACAGTCGGGTCTGAACATAGACTTTTGGCGGGAAGGCAAGCCAGTCTGTTTTTTGTTTTCATTATGGATAACAGAAATACAGATCTCATCCGCTGATCACACTCCACAGTCGGGTCTGAACATAGACTTTTGGCGGGAAGGCAGGCCTTTATAAATCCAGAGCAAGCATTGATCCCTTGTCATCGTACCTGAGCAGACAGACACACGCTGTCCTGCTACTTGGAAGGATTGCCACAGGCTGCAGTTGATTCATTCTCCATAAGAGGTAAGCGGGCACACGCCCTGTGCTTCAATGCTGTCAGCGCGGTGCTACATCACGTTTTGCCCGAGCGCACATTTTTTAATGCATTGACCTCTTCTTTTAGACACCAAAGTGAGAATATTCTCACCCTCCATATGAAAACATATGAAAAAAGTATGGCCTCGTCGTGATTGACGACAAAAGGAAGTAGCCTGCTTCCATGCATGCGCTCAGAATCGGAACTCGGTAAGCGCTGAGCCTTTATTAAATATATGTGCACCCCATTACAAGTGTCCCCGTACTTTTACCAATGCACATGCTCCCTCCCCCTCTCTACAGACCCGTCTTGACAGCGCTTTGATCGTGCCATCTTCCACACACGTGGATCCTCACATTGTGCGCATTCACGTAATAGCCAGCTCACCACCCACCTCACACTTGGGGTAAGTTCCAGGTCTGTTCCAAGTTGCAATACTATGTCATGCCTCCAACCCCCACTTTTTGAATGCTAATTACTCGTTTCTCTCACGTGTGTAGCTCCCGGCTGGGACCCATGTGAGTATCCCTTTTTTATCCTTTGCACGGTGCCACACCCTCCACACGAGCCGGTCCATTACCCTTCAGGTACTATACAAACGAAACCTTAGTTCCACCACATAATACCAGTTGCTTAAAATGAGCCACATAATGACATTATCCCTCATCTTCTCATAGGTGTCCCTACGATCATAGGTCCTGAAGAGACCCTACACTGCACACAGGGTTGAAACGCCATCGACAAGTTGCATAAACGAACCATTGTCCACCAGCACTGATCACTGTATCTAGCGCTGTATACTGTCCATATATATGTAAATGGTCGTTTATATTAGGCATTGGAAACCTTGTATATATTTCACATATATGTCACTAATGTTCTAGGTTCCATTTTTCACTGGGCCACCTTTCACTCAGAACCATATGTCCAAATGCACTATTGTGTAACAGTATTTCATTTCAAGGATTATATAAATATTTTTGATTAAAAAACAAATCAGAGGTGTATTTGCTTCCTTCTCTCTCCAATATCTCTATAACCCAATATATTGCCATTGTGCTCATATACATTGAGATTACTTCATTAAGTGTCCACAGGAGCCTTTGTCCTTTGATAATAAGTTTATTACCCTGGTTCCGCGTGAGTAGGGTTCCCTTGTTCCTGTCCTACTTGCACAGGTCGTTGTAGCAGGGGTCAGCGCTGTTGTTGTTGCTGTGGTGGTGGTGGGGACAATGAGGCCCTGAGACATAGTGTGCCCTGTTAGTCCTGAGGGGCCAGGTTGTTGCTCTACTCATCCGAGAAACGTAGGGAATCTGCATCAGAGAGTTCACATTCTGGGGGGGAGGGAGAAAGGCTCTACTGGTTGGTGGTGTTTTCAGCTGCAGTTGCTTGTGGATCTCCTGTTGAACAGAGGTTAAATTGTCAGTTAAGTGCACTCCACAAGCTTGGTGTTAGACTTTTGGATGTTACATTTGATACACCAAATGATACTGAGGTCCAGGAAGTCATCAAAGCATGGGAGCTATTTTTGCGCCAAATCTAGCAAACATCTACATGGACCATGTAGAACAAAAGTTTGCTCTGAGTGACATGAACCTGTACCGCTCCAACATTAAATGTTGGAAGCGGTACATTGACGACATTTTCCTCATCTGGTCGGGGATCAGATCTGACTTTGATGACGTTGTTACTTATCTGAACAATATCCAAAAACACCTCACTTTCACCTCCACCATTGATAAGTCCAATATAGCCTTCCTGGACCTCAGTATACAACACGAGAATGGGGCACTTTATACTTCTCTCCATAGGAAACCAACAGAAAGAAATACACTGCTTTCCTATAAAAGTCACCACCCCCGTGCATTGAAAGACGGTCTTCCATTCGGGCAGTTTTTTCGCTTGCGCAGAAACTGCATGAAGAAAGACGACTACATGAAAGAGGCAGAGATTCTGAAATCTAAACTGATCACTAGAGGGTACCCTAACAGGCTTGTTAGGAGATCGCTCAAACGCACCTGGTTCTGTCCCAGGGAGGTACTACTGGTTACTAAAGAAAAAACAAAGGTGGACAGACTAATTTGTGTGACCACATTTGGCATACATACCAACCAGGTACGGAAACTGATAACAAAAAACTGGCACATAATAAAGAGCATAGATTCACCCATTGATGTCCCCATGTTTGCATTTAAGCGTGGCAAGAATGTGAAAGATCATCTAGTCAGGTCATCCACGGAGAGTATTCCAAAGACAACCAGAACACTGACGACCGCTTGGGGCCTTCCTGAGGTCAAGGGCAACTTCAAGTGCGGCAACTGCGTGTCATGTGCCTTCACTCACAATACAAAAACATTTGAACACAAAAACATAAACATACACTGGATTTCTTTGCTAATTGCAACACAAGAAATGTAATATATTGCATATTCTGCCCCTGTCAACTACCGTATATTGGACAGACACAACAACCGATAAAAGCTAGGATTAGTCATCAACACCGTAGCCGCATCAGACACTCTGTAGTCAACGCCCCATTAGTCAGCCACTTCACCGAAAAAACCACACAGCAGATGACATAAGGTGGCAAGTCATAGACAGAGCCTCCATCCCAGAAAGAGGAGGAGATCTTACACAAATTCTCCAACGACTAGAATGTCGTTGGATAGAACGTACTGACTCGATAGCGCAAGGACTGAATACAGCGGAGGAGTGGCGAGGATTCGTCACTACACTGAGTAACTAACCTCATTAGATCTCAACTAGCTGTATAATTAGACAGCACTGTGCTAATTTTTCCCACACATGTAAATTTACCTATAGCTGGGTAAAACACAAACATGGCAAGTACAATACTGAAAATGGCATGCCAGTGGAAACAGGGGGTATATTGAACATAACTCCTTGCCAGTACTACTGGTTGTATAACACATAGACTTCACCACCGAGGTTGGTTAGAAAACAGAACACAGGGCACTGGATTGTAACAACACGTGTAGGAACTCCGCCATACTTGTATAGAGTTGTAACCGGCTGTCATGGCACAATTATGCTACCCTACAAATCAGATTGAGCAGACAGTATTCCTGATATTAGAATAATTGTTCATACCTGTTAAACACTCTGCATGCAATTACTACAATGCATATCCAATAAAGCAATTGTTGAATAAGGAAAGCGAAACAATCCGATGTGAGCATTTCGGCATGTCGTAAACAATAAGCCCAAATAACATATTAACAGAATTACATGAGCATTGTATATGATATGACTATCACTTACAGTCTTGTGCACTGAGCGGATCGTCTTACATGTGATATAACATAATGTTTAGAACACGTAATTTAGTGTCTTGACGTCAAGTACCATTACTGAATTATCATATGGTGTGCCACACTGTCATACCAACCTTTACAGCCACTCAAGGCACAACTGTCAATCGTTTACCCTGAATGCTTCATCACACATGTATTATGAATGCTATATATTATGTTCTTGACTATGTAAATAATGTGGAATAACTGTCCTGACGTACAATTCCATACAATGGGCTAGCGCAAAATGGGTGAGTTCGTTATACCCACCAAACCTTGTCATCGTACCTGAGCAGACAGACACACGCTGTCCTGCTACTTGGAAGGATTGCCACAGGCTGCAATTGATTCATTCTCCATAAGAGGTAAGCGGGCACACGCCCTGTGCTTGAATGCTGTCAGCGCAGTGCTACATTACGCTTTGCCCGAGCGCACATTTTTTAATGCATTGACCTCTTCTTTTAGACACCAAAGTGAGAATATTGTCACCCTCCATATGAAAACATATGAAAAAAGTATGGCCTCGTCGTGATTGACGACAGAAAGAAGTAGCCTGCTTCCATGCATGCGCTCAGAATCGGAACTCGGTAAGCGCTGAGCCTTTATTAAATATATGTGCACCCCATTACAAGTGTCCCCATACTTTTACCAATGCACATGTTCCCTCCCCCTCTCTACAGACCCGTCTTGACAGCCTTTTGATCGTGCCATCTTCCACACATGTGGATCCTCACATTGTGCACATTCACGTAATAGCCAGCTCACCACCCACCTCACACTTGGGATAAGTTCCAGGTCTGTTCCAAGTTGCAATACTATGTCATGCCTCCAACCCCCACTTTTTGAATGCTAATTACTCGTTTCTCTCACGTGTGTAGCTCCCGGCTGGGACCCATGTGAGTATCCCTTTTTTATCCTTTGCACGGTGCCACACCCTCCACACGAGCCGGTCCATTACCCTTCAGGTACTATACAAACAAAACCTTAGTTCCACCACATAATACCAGTTGCTTAAAATGAGCCACATACTGACATTATCCCTCATCTTCTCATAGGTGTCCCTACGATCATAGGTCCTGAAGAGACCCTACACTGCACACAGGGTTGAAACGCCGTCGACAAGTTGCATAAACGAACCATTGTCCACCAGCACTGATCACTGTATCTATCGCTGTATACTGTCATATATGTAAATGGTCGTTTATATTAAGCATTGGAAACCTTGTATATATTTCACATATATGTCACTAATGTTCTAGGTTCCGTTTTTCACTGGGCCACCTTTCACTCAGAACCATATGTCCAAATGCACTATTGTGTAACAATATTTCATTTCAAGGATTATATAAATATTTTTGATTCAAAAACAAATCAGACGTGTATTTGCTTCCTTCTCTCTCCAATATCTCTATAACCCAATATATTGCCATTGTGCTCATATACATTGAGATTACTTCATTAAGTGTCCACAGGAGCCTTTGTCCTTTGATAACAACGACCTGTGCGGCAGCCACCTCCACCATCACCACTGCTGCCTGCAACACTCTCCCTGCCTCAGTGGTTACCAACACCACCACACAATCCGAGGATGCCAGAGAGAGTGTGCGGGTGCGTCGAGTCCCAACGCCACAGGTCCGTGTCAGCAGGGCAGGTGGGAGGGCAAGTGGTGGACAATCACAAGAGGACACTGAGACAGAAGCCCTGGCCACCATTGCAAGAGTCCTTGGTGTGTATGAACAGAACCAGGGACAGATGGGCCAGGTTGTTGAAGAAGTGCGTGAGCTCCGCCTGCTGCTAAGGTCCATGGACACACTTATGGGCCAACTTGTGGATCTCATGGGCCAGCTTGTGGGTGTTCTGAGGGACAGACATGCGGCTCAAATGACAGCTCAACCCCCCTCCAGTGGCCAGCCTGCTGATACTCCCACCACCTCAGCTGCGGCCACAGAGAGGGGTGAGCTGCAAGACAATGACTCCTCAGACACCGCTGAGCCTGCAGCAGAGGCCCCCCTGCCGAACGCAGGAGGGGACGTCCGAGAAACACCACGGGAGGATCACATGGCAAAGCACCAACCAAAGGCAAGTTGCTGAGCCAGCCATGATGGCACTTGTGTTGCCCTTGACATTGACTTTGTTAATTATCCTAACCCACATTGCCATGTTGATGGCAGGAGTTTGTTAGACTGTGTGATAACGTCAATGTGGTGACTATTCTATTTGTCTCATTTACCATCACTGACAACTCATAAACTCACTTTGCACAATTTTGAAAACAATCACTTCTCTTTCACGAAAACTTATTGAAAATAAACACTCTTTACACACCTATGCCTTTGTGTCAGTTCCATGTTTATCACAGTATGTACAATGTCAACTCAGATTCCAATATACCACACGCTCTGATTGTGATGAGGCATTGATAGGGTGAAGGAACCTAGAAAGACACAAGAGAATGACATTTACTTGCCAGGTGATGCCATTACAGCTAAAACACACCAGTAGTCAACAACGTACAAAGCCAATCACACATAACAATGACCAACACCATCAACATAGACATGAGGTACGTGGAAAACAATACACTGTGCCACACACATCAGCCATTAGCAGTGAGCCAACAACAGCCAGCAGTCAGAACGCTCATCTATGCCTTGCCACTACCATCAAAGCCAACAGACAATGTCACTGTTGAACAATGTCACTTACACTCAAGGGAAGTAGTTGTCGAGCTGTTGACGCAGGTTAACACCTTCCTCTTCTCCACTATCATCGTCACTGGGCATGTGTGAATTTGCAGCGGGGGACATCTGCTGCTCATCATCGTCCAGAAGCAAGGGGATCTCTTTGCGCAAGGCCAGGTTTTGGAGCATGCATCATGCAACTACGATCTGACACACCTTTTGGGGAGAGTAGAGTAGTGCACCACTGCTCTTGTCCAGACACCGGAATCTAGACTTCAAAAGCACGCTCCACTACACGACGTGTCCTCCCATGTGCATCATTGTAGCGGACTTCCCCCGGTGTTTTGGATTCCTCAGTGGGCTCAGCAACCAAGGCCGGTTGGGATACGCAGAGTCACCTAGGTGTGAGATACATAGACCAATATTGTAATAAAAACAGTAGCCGAGAACAGCATGCCACACATACATCACACTACTTAACTCTGCGTACTCACCAACAAGCCACGTACGCTCCGGATGCAGATTAGCTATCAATTGTGGGATGATGCTGTTACACAATATGTAGGAGTCATGTGCTGAACCGGGAAATTTGGCACAGACATGGGAGATAATCATATCCGCTTGGCATACCACTTGCACATTAATGGAATGGAAATGCTTCCTGTTACGGTAGATGTGCTCACATGCCTGTGGTGGTACTAGGCCAGCGTTTGTGCAGTCAATGGCTCCAATCACATTAGGTATGTGTCCAAGATCATAAAAATCACCCTTCACATCTGCCAATTCATGTCTCCTTGGAAAGTGGATGTAGCGGTCCTTGTAGGTCAACATTGCGGACAGGACATCACGTAGCACCATGCTGAACATAGCTTGAGACATCCCACCAGCGATGGCCACCGTGTACTGAAACGAACCAGTGGCAAAGAAGTGCAGGGCCGCCATCACCTTAACTGTTGGCGTCAAGGCAGTTGGATAGGTTCTGTGAGGCCTCAGATGGGGCTCCAACTGAGCACATAGCTCTTGAAGGGTAGGGCGATTCAGACGGAATTTCCTTATGATGTCCTCATCCTCCATGTTCGCCAGCACTGGGAAAGGCCGATGCACATTTGGTCGTCTCCTACATAACATGAAAGAGGACATATGTAAATTAAATTCACCAATGAGATGTGTCAAACATCTTACATATTGACTAACACAGCCCCAACATTGACAGGACTGTAACAACAGCTTAATGCACAAGTCACATGCAGAGACACCTTGATCTCATGTAGACGTACATGTGGTCGGTATGTACATACTGACTACTTCAAAATCAGATTCAGACTACGTGAATGGTAAATGGTACACTCCTACATCTTGTGTCACCAGCCCTGGGTGTAGCTGACACAGCACATGTGGCAAACAGCAACACTGCTGACTTCTACGTAGCTGCTGTACCTGCAACACCTTCTTGCTTTAGTCTCACAGAGCACAACTTTTTTACACAATGAGCACAGTGTGTGTAAGCTGATCAACTATCAAAATAAATACAGAAATGTACACAGTGAAATAGTCACATTATATGGTCAGTCCATCATTACTGTGGGTTGATGAGCCATCTTAGACATTGACATGTTCACAAATATGAGACTCCATTACACACCAAATCTGTGTACATGCACACAAATATCATATGTGACATGTGAGGAAGTACATGCCAATGCATGTAATCATGTGCACTGACATGGCATGTGTGAGCATCAGTGAGTTAAATGTCACACTCGCAGTTAACTATACAACCAGGTGCAAAAATACATTGTATAGCGTTCAATGATGAAAATTGGCAAGTGTCAATGTAATAGCACAATGTGTCCATAGGTGCGGTAGGCGTGCACCGCCACTGTGGTCACGGTCATTGGCCACAATTGAAAGATGCCAGATTGCGGTAGAGACCACCTGGCCCCCGCGGTGTGACACCGCCTATGCCAATGCCATTGCTGCCAATGGGAACCCCCATCGCGGTAGTGCAATACAGTTTTGAAACTCGCGGTAGGCGTGCACCGCCACCGGGGTCACAGTCATTGGCCACAATTGAAAGATGCCAGATTGCGGTAGAGACCACCTGGCCCCCGCAATGTGATACCGCCTATGCCAATGCCATTGCAGCCAATGGGAACCGCCATCGCGGTAGTGCAATGCAGTTTTGAAACTCACGGTAGGTGTGCACCACCACCGTGGTCACGGTCATTGGCCACAATTGAAAGATGCCTGATTGCGGAACACACCACCTGGCCCCCGCGGTGTGACACCGCCTATGCCAATGCCATTGCAGCCAATGGGAACCACCATCGCGGTAGTGCAATGCAGTTTTGAAACTCACGGTAGGCGTGCACCGCCACCGCGGTCACGGTCATTGGCCACAATTGAAAGATGCCTGATTGCGGAACACACCACCTGGCCCCCGCGGTGTGACACCGCCTATGCCAATGCCATTGCAGCCAATGGGAACCACCATCGCGGTAGTGCAATGCAGTTTTGAAACTCGCGGTAGGCGTGCACCGCCACCGCAGTCACGGTCATTGGATACAATTGAAAGATGCAAACCAAGCAGACCAATTGCAACAGCAGAGTACCACTGAAACAACCCTAGGGGCCTATAAATGTCTGTGAGAGAGCCACACATGTCACTTGCATTCAGACACTGCTGCCTGCTATTCATCACCACCAACTGCTGCTGTACCTGTACTCTGGACCCAGTGATGGCGCGAACAGAGAACATCAGGGCCCGTCCCTTCACCACAGAGGAGCTGGAGGTCCTGGTGGACGAGGTCCTTGCACAGTATGGGAGGCTATATGATGCTCCAGATGTACTGGTAAGTGTCTGAGTAAAAGTTTGAGAGTGCTCAGAATTCTCACATGATGTTACTGTACAGAAGTATGTGCCTGTGAGAGCAAGCCAATGTGCACGCATCAATATTTTGCCAACAGCATGCTCCATACATGACCTAGTACTAATTGCACTTGAGTATGTGGGGAGGATGGCAACATGGACACTTGTCCATCTCCTCTTAAGCCAAAATGAACATATGTTGCTCTGAGACTGTGTAATGTAAATGTGTGAGACACTGCCTAGCATGCTGACTTCACGTCAATGGGGTGTGTAGCCTTATTTCCACAGATCCTTGACTGCATTTAAGGATGGGAATGACATACTGTGGTCTGGCAGTTACCCAGTTACCCTGCTGGTTTGAGAGACTCGAAGTCTGAACACACATTCCCTGTGCTATGTGATGTCCTAGTCAATTAAGTGTTCATATGCTCATTTGAGACATTACAAATGTAGCTTGGCCAGAGGGTACTGAATAATGTTTGTACCTTTTTTAAAAATGCCCCTATGGAGATGTGTCCATTCTGCACAGGAGTACAATGCCTGAGTCTATCACTCTTGGGGGTAATTCACCTATGACACATCAGCTAAATGTGAGTTGGACATGTCATCCTACTATTGATTCCATGATGTGTAGAGTCTTACATGTGTATGCACTGTATCTCCATTCATATTGTACATGCATGTGATTTCTGTGATGGGCCACGTTTATCCTCAGTGTGAGGCCCTCTGGCCTGCACAGAAACTGCCCAATGTTACAAGGACCCATCACCTAAAGGACTGAGTGAAACATATGTGTTGTCCACCACCCTATTTCTCAATGAGCCATCATAGGCCTGAGGATTGCACAAGACTGGACTCCACCTTGTGAGAAGAGTGTGAGATTGTAAGATCAGGACCCTAAATGTGACCACCATCACACATGTAGCTAGGCAATGGTCAGGGACATTAAGGGGCGTGTAGTGTAGGACACAGTGAGTCTGACCTCTACACATCATTTCCAGTATATTGTATGTCATGCTCACTCACATAGTGCATCACAACTGAGGGCAATTTTTACATTGGTTTCTGTGCTGGCACTCTGCATGAGTATGGGATGGGCATGTAGTGTGTCCATCATCATATATGTAACCATTGCAATGATATGGTTTGCTCCAAGTGTACTATGTGACATGCTGTATGGGCTCTGCTCTCCATTGATGTGTTAGTGTGCTATGTATTTTCATGCTCCTGTACTGTCACACAGTGGACACAACACAGTGTCACAGAAACCTCCTCTTCTTGTCTCCCATGCCTGCAGCTTAAGGTCCATCAGCGTAAGGCCATATGGAGGGCCATTTCACGCAAGGTGTGGTCTCTGGGTGTCTCCAACCGACGTCATACGCACTGCCACAAGACGTGGGATGACATCTGCCGCCTGAGCAAAAACGTCGCTGAGATGACGCTAGGGGTGCTCCCTCGAAGTGGCAGGTTGGCACGCTGGAGCATGACACCACTAATGGCCCGCATCTTGGCAGTGACACAGCCAGAGTTGGATGGACACTTGAGGGCCCATCAGCAGCAAGTTGGGGGTGAGTACTGTGCAAAGTGTGACTTGGCGTATGAGAGACTGCATGAATCCCAGCCCTGAGCCTGTGCGGATCACTGTGATGTCTCTAGTGTGATGCAATGGCTTCTAAGTGGCCTCACTGTTGAGTGCAGTTGTTCTGCATTTGTACGACATTTTGTTTCTCATGTGTTAAAACCCATGACCCTTGTCACATAACATCAGGTTGGCCTTTTTTCATCTCACATTGTATAAATGTTGTCTGAACTGAGACCTTCCTACACAGGATAATCCATTGTGTGAAGTGGGTAGCCCAGTACACTTGTCAGGCTTGTGTGCGCTGTGTGGCTAGCTCAATAGTGTGCTCATGTGATGATGTGTCAGTGGCTACAGGCATGCACAGATGTGGACTCAGGGAGCAGTGAGTTGGTAAGGGTCACACCACTCCCATGGGTCCCTTTTTTCACAATTATATAGAGGACAGCACCATTGTGAAGCATACTAGCCCAATATCAGCAGCATGGCAAAACATGATGTAATTACCTGCTATAGTGACAGCAAGTGCACACAGGTGCTGATGGGGTAGATGGTGAGGATTGCAGTGATGCATTGGCTAAATTACCTTTGCCATTTGTGCACCTGGCAACATGACTGTTACGGTTACACTCTGTGACTTAACTGCAATGTAACTGAACCTGGCTATTGCGAGATTGTTTTGGCACTATGGCTTAACATGGTTGGATGTGATCAGTGGATATGTCAAATTGTGATGTGACTGAGGTGTTGTACAGTAATTTGAAGGATGATAATGAGCAAAGGTTACTCAGATTGTCAGTCCTCAGTATGTGTGCATTGTGGAGGGGTGTCCTTGTGCATCAGTGCATGGTGAAGTTGTGGCTGATGCTTGTAATCAGTGTGTGAATTTTTGGCACATTGATGTGTCCTCAATGTCATCAGTCAGCACAATGTAGGGATGTCATATGCCAGACCCTAGGGATTGTCACACATTAGCTGTCCTAATGGAGTCCACCTACTTCATTTATTTATTTATTTTTATTTTGAAAGTTTTATAGAGCACGAACAAGACCCAAAGGGGTATCAGAGCGCTGTACAGCATTGTCGTCAGCAATTATACAGAACATAAAGAAGGTAAGACATTCATGAAGAGTAGGGTGTATCAGTGGTGCCATAGAGCGCTCTGAGTAAAACATCATACAAATAGAAAGAACCAAGATGTGCGATGTGCATCAAGGAATATTAACAAAAAGGGAGCGAGCAAAAAATCAACAGTTGATGCAGTTAAAGGAGCTATCGAGGACTAGAATAAAAGAAGGTAAAAACATATCATAGAACATCAGTGAAAATATTTCAAGATTTTGGTTATTAACAAAACACAAGAGCATGATCAGTGCGTTAACGTTCGTTCATTAGTAGTCTTTTGACCAGTTTTTTAAAGGAAGTAGTGGAAGGATTTGATCTGATCTCTGATGGCAAGGAGTTCCAGATTCTTGGAGCAAGACCGGAGAATGCACAGTTGTACGATCTTTTCTTTTTGAATCTTGGAGGTTTCAAGAGAAGGGAGGACGTACTTCTGAGGTTCTGGCTGGAGCCCGATAGCTCAAGTTTATTTGCTAGATAGTATGGGGTATTGTGGTGTATGGCTTTATGAGTCAGACAAGCTATCGTGAGTCGGATTCTATCTTCAATAGATAACCAGTTTAGCTGCAAAAGGTCGGGTGAAATGTGATCAAATTTCCTAGAACCCGTTAAAAGCCTGGCTGATGCATTCAAGGTAGCTCTGAGTGGGGCCAGGCTAGCTTTGGGAAGTCCTGCGAGGGTCACCAGCCCATATTCCAATCTAGGGATAATCAGGGATTGAACCGCCGGCCTGAGATCTTCGGGGGGGAGGAATGGTTTGATTTTCTTCAGTGTGTTGAGTTGGAAATTAGCTCCCTAGTAGTAGCACTGATGTGTGCTTGCATGTTTAGGTGTTTATCCAAGGTGATACCTAAAGATTTGGCAGAGTCTACAAAGTGAGGAGTGCAGTTCAGAGCAGTTAGGTGTTTAATCCAGTCAAGGGTAGGAGCTGAGTGATTAGGTGGGGTGATCAAAAGAAATTCCGTTTTGAGAGTATTTACTAGGAGATGGTTCTGAGCTAGCCATTGTTGAGTATGGGCAAGTGCAGCATTTATAGTTTTTATGTCCTCTTGCGAGGAGATCTTCAGGTACAATTGTGTGTCATCCACATACATGTAGTATTGGATGTTGGCTCTGTTCAGAATGACTGCAAGAGGCTCCATAAATAGGTTGAAGAGAGTGGGCGAGAGCGTAGAACCTTGGGGGACTCCAATCAGGACAGGGGTACTTGAAACGAGGGCATGATTAACTTTGATCCTTTGCGTGCGGTTGTGAAGGAAGGAGGCAAACCAATTTAGGACCGGGCCCGACAATCCCATCCTATGTTGTAGGAGATTAATCAAGTTTTCATGTTTGATGGTATCAAAGGCTGAGGTCCGGTCTAGAAGGATCAGGAGACAAGGGACATTTTGGTCAAGGGCTCTCACTGCGTCATCAACAATGTGAGTTAGTGCCATTTCAGTGCTGTGCCCTGCTCTGAATCCTGACTGATGAGGATCCAGGAGTTGATATTTCTCAATATGTTTGCAGAGCTGCGAATGAACGCATTTTTCAAGCAATTTCGCTAGAGTCATGCCGCTGGTGATAGGTCGGAAGTTGTTTGGATCTGATAGGTCCGCATTGGGCTTCTTAGGAATGGGAGTAACTTGCCTAACTTTTAGGTAGTCCGGAATCTTTCCCTGTAAAAGGGATTCATGAATGATCCTGGACCAAAGAGGGAGAACGGCTGAGATTAAATCTTTATAGAGCTTGGCAGGTAGAGGATCACCAAAGTGGTTGGAGGGTTTGATGGATGCCATGTTGCGAAGTATCTCAGTGCAGTCTGGTAGGAGAAAACTGCTCCAAGAGGCGTTGTTTTCGAGGCCCAAAGGCGAGTGTATTGTCATGGATTCTGCTGCCTTCCCTGATCCTGCGGGCGGTATCCTGGATAGCAAAGTTGGGGTGGTGGGTAATAGCTCCAGCTCTATCTTCATTGTTTTTTCAGCGAAGTGAGCTGTAAAATCATCACCACTAGGGAGCAGGGATAACGGAGTCGAGCTCTGGTTAGAAGATTGGTTAGCTTGTTCCTTAATGATTTCGAAGAGTTTTTTTGGTCTATTTTTGGGTCCATCCAGTTGAAATCTGAAGTGTTCGATTTTCGCCAAGCGTATGTGTTTGTTGTAAACGCTTCTCATTTTCCTCCGTTGAGAGAGATTTGTGTTGGAAGGCGAGTTTCTCCAGAGTCTCTCAGAGAGTCTTAGATTGCGCCGTTCATCATTTAGGGCACCATTAAACCATGGTTTAGAAAGTTTGACTGGGATCCTTTTGAGCTGTTTCGGAGCAACCGAGTCAAGAATGTTAGTAAAAGTGTTAATGTAATGCTCAGAGAGATCATCAAGGTTGGTCAAATTAGGGGGGGGCTGTAGTCTATTTTTGGTGATTGAGGTTATCATACTAATGTCGAGGTCTCTCATATTGCGAGTCATTTGTTTCGCTTTAAGGGGTTGACCCTGTTGACCCAGTCCCTTGTCTAAGATGAGGAAGGGAATTTGAAAATGATCAGACCAGTCACAGGGTAGGATTTCTCCTATTTGTATGAAGTTGTCTTTGGCAATGATGAGGTCTAGAGTGGCGCCTTTATTGTGAGTAGGGCCTTTACAGAAGTGTGAGAAATTGAGGTCAGAGAGGAAAGTCTTAAAGGAATAGACAAGCAGCACTGCTATTTACACTGCTGCTACGATATTTTACTGAATGAATTTGAAACGTTTTTGGGGATGTTTTCATTAACTTGGGAATGAACTGACTTTATTTTATAGTTCTACTGCTTAAATTCGTGGCATTACCTGCACTCAGTCTCCATTGAGTCCGGTTTTCTGCTACCTGCTCTTTGCACATTACGGGGCTTGCGTGGCCACGGTTGGCCATTTTCCTTTCCCACACGTTCCCCCCGGTCAGCGCTCTAGTCGCTGCACGACGCCCTGACTCCACCCTATTTAACGGGCAGAGATCGGGCGTGCAGCGCTGGAGAAGGCTCACTTATTTGTTGCTCTTTTTAATGATATTGCTGCTATTTACACTGCTGCTACGATATTTTACTGAATTAATTTGAAACGTTTTTGGGGATGTTTTAATTAACTTGGGAATGAACTGACTTTATTTTATAGTTCTACTGCTTAAATTCGTGGCATTACCTGCACTCAGTCTCCATTGAGTCCGGTTTTGCGCTACCTGCTCTTTGCACTTTACGGGGCTTGCGTGGCCACGGTTGGCCATTTTCCTTTCCCACACGTTCCCCCGGTCAGCGCTCTAGTCGCTGCACGACGCCCTGACTCCACCATATTTAATGGCCCAAGATCGGACGCTCAGAGGACGCGTGAAGCGGGCGCGCCGGCGGCGCGCGTGCCCGATCGGGACCCAGGGCCAGGACCCCTGGTCTAATTAGCAGGGACACTGTAGGATACTCCTCTGCACAGCTGTTGGAGTACCGCAAAAATCCACGCACTGATTGCACGCTACTCCGCCCTGAGGATGATGTTGTCTCTTGTCTGGGTTGCAACTTCTCACTGCATACAGGATTATGCAGGGAGCGCAGCGCCTTAACTTCTGCTAAATTGCTCGAAAATCCGCACTCTAAATGTGGCATCCCAGTCACTGAAGACTTTTCTTTTTTTAGTAGTAACTGCCGTTCTTTCCCTAAGCACCAAGCTGATATCTTTGACTTCTTGATGAGCAAACAGCCAGATGCTATCTTTCTCACAGAAACATGGCTCCATGCTAGCTCTGGCCCTGATGTAGCCGCAGCTTTGCCGTCCAATTACGCCATAGTCAGGAAAGACAGGGATCTCAGAATAGGCAGAGGGATCGCTATAATTTACAACAAGTCTCACAGCTGTAAATTTGAAGGTTTGCCTGTTAACGGTTGTGAAGCTGCTTTATTTAAATTGACCCTCACCCCTCATTTTACCTTTTCGGGATACTGGTCTATCGCCCCCAGGGCTATCTGGGCAATGGGCTTCAGCTTTTCCGGACCTAGTTACCCCTCTCCTTCTTAGTTCTGCCAATTTTTCCATATTGGGGGATCTTAACCTTCACTTGGATGATCCCTCTTGTGCAATTAGTAACATCTTTATTTCTGATCTGGCAGCAATGAATATGCTGCTTTGTAATTCAGGTCCCACTCACACAGCTGGCCATCTATTGGACCCCATTTTTTCCAATTTACCTAATATTGTTTGCTCCACAGCCACTCCACTCTGTTGGTCTGACCACTTCTCGGTTGGTTTCAGGTTAGAGTTATTAGTCAACTTGCCAGCAGCCACTCCCGTCACTCAAAAACCAATTAGGAACTGGGGAAAGTTGGACATTGAAGCCTTTAACAAGTTTCTATCCACTAATGTCCCCAACCTTAATCAAGTGTTTATGTCCGACTCAGTGGCCATTCAGAAGTGGATTCAGAAAGCCATTGATATTAGCCTTCCACCCTATATTAAGAGGGTGAAGAATCATCTCCCCCCAGCCCCTTGGTTTACTGATAAGTTAAAAACTGAGAAAACAAAATGCAAAAATATGGAAAGACGCTGGAGGAGGGACTATGCACCGGATTCCAAACTTGCCTACATACGAGCTAAGAGAGATTACCACTCTCTCTGCAGGGCAGCCCGTGCTGACTATGTCTCCTCCACTATCATTGGAGCACAGAAATGCTCAAAAACATTGTTCAAAATGGTGAAGGAATTATCAGGCTCTGGAACCCAGCCCGTTCCTCCTAGCCTGAATGAAGGGCAATGTGAGGACCTCGCGCAATTTTTCAATAACAAAGTGGAAATAATATACTCAACACTGAATGGTAATAAAGTAGTCAATTCCATGTCATTACCATCTAATTACCTTCAAGAAGCCGGCACGCTTTAATGTAGAGACACTTGCAACACAGAACCTGCTAATAAGCTGGAATCTTGGTCACCATTAGACATTACGGCCCTCAGACAGTACTTAGGTAGCATCAAATCAGGCTCCCCCTGTGATCTCCTCCCTATATCATTTCTACGGCAGCTTGAACTGCCTTCTCTTACAGTAATGATGGAGCTTCTTAATTCCTCCTTAAAGGAGGCCATCGTTCCCTCTGATTGGAAGCATGCAATGGTCCTCCCTTTGCTGAAGAAGGCCAATGCCGACCCTACCCTTTCCTCGAATTATCGGCCAATCTCCCTGCTTCCAGCACTTTCCAAGGTTTTGGAAAAGCATATTAATGGGCAGCTATCCAATTTTGTTGAAACTCAAAATTTCTCCATCCATCACAATCTGGTTTTAGAGCTGGCTTCTCAACTGAAACCACTCTTCTCGGCGTCACTGAAATGTTACGCCATCGTTTGGATGCCAGAGACACGGTGGCCCTTATTTTACTCGACCTAAGCGCGGCCTTTGACACGGTGTCTCACGCTGTGCTAATAAAGGCCCTATAGTCTCTGGGGATTGCAGATTCAGCACTCAGATGGCTAATTTCTTTTCTTACTGACCGCACTTTTCAGATCTTTTCTTCTGTAGCCACCTCCAGAGTCCGCTCCTCTCCCTATGGGGTTCCCCAGGGGTCTATCCTCAGTCCCTTATTATTTAACATCTATGTCAAACCCCTGGCAGTGATTGCAGAGGACGCTGGGTTGTCTTTATTTTCTTACGCCGATGACACCCAGATTATTTTCTCTCTCTCTGCGGGGAATAAGTCGGAACCATCCGTTCTTCGGGCTGGGCTGAGCAAAATTGCATCCTGGATGCAGGCCAACTTTCTTAAACTTAATGTTGAAAAAACTGAGGTCCTAATCTTGGGAAAAAACAAAGATCTTTGGGGACCCCACCGTTGGCCGGCAGAAATGGGTGCTTTGCCTCGCCCCTCTCATCATGTCCGTAACCTTGGCTTTATCATTGATGACTCACTATCTATGCGTCAACAAGCCGTGAAGGTGGCTGCAACCTGCTTCACCATCTTGAAATGGTTGAAGAAAATTGTATGGATGCTGACCAGCTCCACCCAGAGAACCGTAGTCCAGGCACTGGTAACATCTAGACTGGACTACAGTAACATTCTCTACTTAGGAGCCAATAAAGACGTGACACGCAAGCTGCAGCTGGTGCAGAATTCTGCTGCAAGATTGCTTTGTCTAGTTCCTAGAGCGGGCTCCATCTCGGGTTCTTTGAGTGACCTCCACTGGCTTAGAGTTGAGAGCCGGATCAAGTTTAAAGCTCTGAGCTACATGTTCAGGATCAAGCAGGGTACGGCTCCTCAGTATCTGCAAAAACTAGCCAAACCCTATCTGCCTTCACGTACTCTTCGCACCACCACTCAGGCAAAATTCATGGTGCCTAGGATTAAACAGTCCTGCATGGGTGGTCATTCCTTTGCCTACCTAGGCCCCTCTTTGTGGAATGCTCTTCCTCTATCACTCCGGAGTGAAACCATTTACACGCACTTTCATAAATCACTCAAAACCTGGCTGTTCAATCAGTAATTTCTTTTCCTGCTCCTTCTCTGGCTGGCGCTGGGAAACCCTTTTTTGGTAGCTGTTGTGCCTCATATAAATTTAAAAAATAAATAAATAAAATTGGATAATTTGTGTCATTCCAATGAAGGTTGAAGTCTCTGAGGAATATGTGGCAGGGTTGATCCGAGCTCGAGCTAATGACCTCCATGATTTGCACTGTGAAGATTAGATTGTCACCAGGAGGGTGATAGATCGAGTGCAGCACACAAATCTTCTTGCCTTTGTTCCAGATTTCAGAGACTAGCTGTTCACAGGAGGATAAGACAGTACAAGAGGATTGTTTTACTGTGAGGTTGGAGCGATGAATGCAGGCAATGCCCCCTCCTGTTTTATCCAGTCGGTCACTTCTGAGTATAGAGTAGTCGTGAGGGATTAAGATGTCAAGAATTGGGGAGGAAGTATCATTGAGCCAGGTTTCAGTGATGATCAGAAGGTCAAAGTTATGTGCAATGATGAGATCAGAAATATCAGCTGCATGTTTCACAGCTGATCTACAATTGAGAAGCATCGCGTTGATGTGCAGGTTCGAAGTGACCACTTCTTGAGTCGAGGTGTTTATATGACGTAGGTTCTCTATGTTCAATTTTCTGAGATTAAGGCTCGGTTCCCTGTCAGGGTCTGCAATGATTGAGGGGATGTTGAGAATAGAGTTGGGTTGGGAGACCATTTTAGAGTCAGTGTAGGACGCAAGCAGGGCGAGAATGTCTTCATCAGGTAACTGAGGTAGGGGTCTGTAGGACCCAAGCAGGGCGAGAATGTCTTCATCAGATAACTGAGATGGGGGTCTGTTGGGCCGAGAGTGGTGGTTAGGTAGAGGCCTCGAGCTCCAGCTAGAGCTAAGATAGGAGCAGAAGGAGGTAATGTCTTTAGTAGAGTACAGCTTCTGTGAGTTGTGGATATCATTACTCATCGCGGGGGGTGAAACCCAACGCTTCTCCATCTTCAAGGAGAACTGCAGAATGCTTTGCACCAACTCTTTGACTACCAAGATATCATGCTTGAGGTCATCAATCTTCTTCTCAAGGCCATGATTGTTCAAACACTTATTCGCAGGAGTAGCCCGCGCAGGTGGGATAAGATCCGCTTTTGTAGGATTAGTAGAGGGTTGGGTAGGACCATTGGAACAGTTACATAGGGAGATAGGGTCAAACTCGAGATGGGGATCAGAGCTTGGAGTGGGAATAGGGAGAGGCGGAGTGGAATTAGGAGGAGTAGAGGGTGGTGAGGCATGTAGTGATAGTGTGGGTGAGTGTCTGTTATTGGTCAACGTATCGGCGACATCAACAAGGTTCCTAGCCCTGAGATTGGAAGATACAGGGCCTAAGAGGCGAGTATCCAATCCTACCTGACTGTTAGGGTTGGTAGGGTGGCCATCACTCCCGTTATTGGAATGAATAGTGTGTGATACAGGGGATTGAGGATAGGAGGTGAGGCAAGGTAGAGGAGGAGCATTGGTGCGAATAGCAATAAGGTGGGAGGTACTCTGGTCAGTTAAACATTCCTCAGCACGAGACAGACGTGGGTTTTTCGGGTTCATGGTGTAGGGGGTTGGGATGGCATCTGTTAACTTGGGTCGAGCTGTTGGGAGCGTGTTAACAGACAGGAGCGTGGGCAGTGGGGAGGAGGGGTCAATCGCCTCGGGATCAGAGCCAGTGAGTGACACATTTTGACTGTCGGTGGAGGTGTTGGAGTTAGTTAGAGTGTTCTTGAACCTCAAAAAGGCATAATTGAATTGCTTGAGGTTCAGGTCCGATGCTTGGATAAGGACATTACCATTATTGTAAAGGGAGATAGTCAGCTCCGCCATAAGGGCCGGGGATGGAAGCGTGGTTAAACGAAAGCCATGTGGAGTTTTGGTCTGTTTGGAGCGCAGCATAGAGGTGAGGGTCTTTCTCCACTGCGCTCTTCTGTTGGTGTAGAAGATGAGATCAGTCACTATAGTGCCCTTATTTGAGATATATGGGTCCAATATCAGTGTTTCGGGCCATCTCTTGAGTATATTGTGCTTTAAGGTCTTCTTCGCCTTTAACGATAGGTTGGGGGGTAGATAATCTTAACCGAGTTTACGCCAGATTGGACAAAGGGGTTAGTTAGAGGCATGATAAGTGTTTTGTGCCATGTTGGCTGAGGAGCGTAGTAGGCAGCGATTAAAGGAGCCCAAAAGAATAAAGGGTGGAGAGGTAGCCCAATTAGTAGGGGGCCCTGGTAGAGGGCTGGGGAGCAAGCGTCATCTAGCCCGTGCGTGTTGAGAACGCCACTGCAGGGGTGAGCCAGTAAGTGGGGGGCGGTAGTCTGGGGATGGGGATCACAATTAAGCAATAAGGGAGTAGGTCTGAGGAAGTAAAGACCCCAAGAAAGGGGGGGGGCATAGTGAGTACCGATGGCAGAGTAGTCATGTATCTAGTTTTCAATGCAGCATCATAACTGAAACTGATGTAATTCCAGGTGTTTAATGATATTGAACCATAGTTGAGAATATTGTCCTGACTGCGGACTTCCAGGTGATTGATACTTTGAACTGTTAAAAACAAGATACTGAAACTCAAGTGCCTGGTGTGTGCGAAAAAGGTGAAAAGACCACTCTAAGATGGCCATCATAAGTTAGGAGTGGAGCAAGCTCATTTCTCTTTCCATGGATTGCAGAGCGTGGAGCAAGCTCATTTCTCTTTCCATGGAATGTAGAGCAGGGAGACCAAGGAAGGGGCGTGCCCCTCATCGGTATCCTTAGGAGGAGGACAAAATGGTTGCCCACCATCAATTACAAAACAAAACAAACAGAATGGGCCCCATCCATGAATACATCCGAGCTCAGGGATGTTCAAAGTCCTCAGTGTGAGCCAGGACAGCCCAACAGGAATCCCCAGAACAGACCGGGCCTCCCAGACCAAGACTGAATACAAAATAGAACTGTAGCCCCCAAGCCCACCTCTCTCCTTAATTACTCCGGGCAGGATGAAGAAGCAGCAGGAGGGAACCAGCGGGACCACAGGAGTTCAATCCCAGCGCACGCATCACGCCTCATCAATCAGCTGACCTCGGCATGTTCCTCTTGTAGGTTTCAGCGTGTCTGTGGTTGTGTTTCATGCCCCAGGTGCGGCGGCCATGTTGAGGTTAGTCACGCAGATGAAAAGGAGTCCCTCCTCTGGTGCCCCCAGATGCCTCAATCAACCAGAACGAACCTCTCACTAAGCCTCTATGCGCCCCTTTGGTGTCCCTGCAGCCACCCCCAGCCCCGCTGTTACCTGCTCTAGAGTGGCTCGTTCGAGGTTCGAACGGCCGCCATGTTGGAATCAGGCATCGGCCCCCACTTGCGTCCCGCAGCTTCTCACCGCACCAGTGGGGATCCTCAATGCTTCCTGTGCAGCTGCAGCCGGCCGTTCGGTAATCTATCTGGCCATGGCTTAATCATGAGCCCACTGAGTCCACGAGGCCCCGAACAACGCTCCTGACCTCTCCTATGGAGGCTGCACTCTCGTCATTCCTCCCGGGAGGGGAGGGAAATCCCGATCGTTGGCGGCTTACATGATGACCGCATCCCACTGCTCGGGCCGGCTCTCAATGTAGACCCACAGTGATTCCGCTGGTTAATCTCCTTCCTCCAGGTCTTCTGCAGCGCTGCAGGCCGTGGGTGGATCGGATCCTCGAGCTCCCAGTCCAGCGCGAGGCTCGAGGATCCCTGCCGGCCGTGGTCTCTCCCGCAGCACCTAGGAATCACGGGCATAAATCCCAGCGTGGTAGCAAGGCAGTCTCTCCCTCGGCAGCAGGGCTCCTACAGCACGGGCCCTAGCTCCCAGTGCGGTGGCAGGCAGTGTCTCCATCCGCAGCAGGGCACTTACAGCAGCATCCCAGGGGCCCGGGCACTCGGCTCCAACAGTGCTGTGGGACAAAAGCAATGCAATGCCGCAGGGCGGATCGGACCATCGGGCCAGCAGCAACTCCAGGCATCGGCTCCAGCCTAGAGTCGAGAGGCTCCGCTCCACACTTATGTCAGAGGCAGTCACCAGGGAGCATCATCGTCGTAGAAAGGACTTCAGGTAGGTTTCTAGCAAAGTACTCTTCTTTGCCGTGTGTAATACGGATCGTTGCATTACCGAAGAAATTCTCAATGGGGGTATGTCGTGCCGCAGGGGGGATATGGGGCATAAACAGGGATATTCACAGAATAGTGATCCCTAGCCCCGGAGCTTCTTAGGCGAGCTCCATCTCGGCGGCCATCTTGAAACACTGTTCATCATCAACAGAAGACACAATCCTGGCTTGGATCAATGAGGGCCTGTCAGGGACTTGTGGACATGTTGGTATGTGACATGTCACAACATATGGATGCCTTGCATTAATTTCCCCTTCTCATGCTATTGTGCATTGTGTTTGTGACTGCATTGTTAAATGGTGCGCATTCTCACTTCTTTAACAAATAAGATGTGGCCTTGTGACATATGCTGCAGTGTGAGTGTCAGAGACATCAACTGGCAGTGAACAGCAGTGAGCATCATGTTAGTGTGCATTCCTAGATGTGTGCTGTGCACAACAAATAACTTGTAACATCTACACAGCTGCCACCAATGTACAACTGTAGTTGTACTTCAAGGCCCTACATGGTGGATGTCAGGAGCTGGTTGCCCTTGCAAAAGGACATATTGGACTTTGTATCTGTGGTGTTCCATGAAAAAACTCCATATGTGACTGAGACAACATGTTTTGATGTATAGCTATCTTACCTACAGGCACGTAGGTGTGCATACAGACAGTTTTATGTGTTTACAGGGAGGCACATGGCCAGGTATTTGGCTGTGTCAACGCAACATGGAGCATGACTATCAACTATGCATGTTTTCATGCATCATCTGATAGTTGCATAAATGTGGCATATGCAGAAAGTACATGGACTAGTTAAACATGATAGATTCATTTTCCAGTTTGTATTTTTGATTGCATATGATGTTTGTGAGTATGGCACTATACTGAACCTATGTCTCTGTCTCTTGCAGCATCTACCGAGGGCACATAAGGACAGGGGCCCGACAGTGTTGGGGAAGCTACTGGCACGACTGGTACACAGGAGTTCAGTGACACTGAGGGGACCAGCGCCTCGGAGGGGGACAGGAGTGCCCTGGAGGATTCAAGGCCGGAAACACCAACCTCCACATCCTCCGAGTCCAGTGGTGACTCCTCGATGTTGGAGGGCAGCAGAAGTTCCAGATCGGCCTCTTCTTCCGCCACACCTCGTCCAGTGCCCACACTCCCGGATGCTACCCCAAGTGCTATCCGTGCACGCAGCCCTAAGAAGGGTAGAGTCTCCTTCCCCCCAGGCACCGCTGCCCCAGCCCCTGTCTCCCCTGCTGCCCTCAGTGTGGAGGCCGTAGAAATTTAGCGCCAGCTGTGTGTGGGTCAGACTGCTCTCCCAAATGCCCTCCAGGATCATGGCAACAAGTTGTCCCAGGTTGTTGCGTTCATGGAGGGCATTCATTCGGACGTGGGTGGCCCACATAGAACTGTCCAGTCTTTGTCCTCCACAGTGACGGCAGCCATTCAGCAGTCCCAAGCTCCCAGTCCAGCTCCTGTCCCTTCAGCGACCACCCTGCCAGTGGCCCCACCTGACGAGAGTACACACACGCCTGAGCCCTCAGGCACCCAGTCATCCACACGCAGCACACAGCAGCAGCAGTCTAAATGTACCAGACACCATACAACATGATCACAAGACAAAACAAGCACACATGACCGCAAAACAAAAAGCCCATTACAGGACACTCAGGGACATAGTGCAAAGAAGCATGCATCCACATTACCTGCCTCAAAATCATCACCATCCAAGGGCACTCCCATCACCACACCTGATCCCAAAGACACACAAACACTTGCCCTGTCTGCTGTGAACCTGGTGCCTGCCACAACTAAGTCAAAAGACATTACGAAGGCAGATTCACCTAAAACTTCAACTCCCACCCACACCCCTGTGAAGCAGGGACAAGAGAGCAAAGTGGGGGCTTTACCTCAGAAACAGAGGATGCAGGGGAAAAGGCAAGGCCACACCCAGCGTACCACCAGGTCCAGCAAATCCCCACGGGGGAGCCACCTGCACCTGCTACACCTTTGGGGAAAAGTGAGGCTGCTGTGCCCACCTCACTTCCCACTCTGGCCAAGACACCTTGTGGGATATCGGATCCCCAAACAGTTGAGACCCAGCCCTCTACATTCCCCCTCAGCCACTGAGCCTCCACACAGCATGTCACCACCTCCACGTGCCACCACTTCACCCGGTCCAAGCAGCCCTCAGGCTCCCACATCCATGGATCCCTCTACCTCAGCCAGTTCTCTACCTCCCAGGTCCAGTCCTCCAACTGGCCCCGACAATCAGCCCCCTCCCAGTTCAACTTCAAGCCAAAGTTGAAGCAAAGTCCCCAACCCCACACCATTTCTCCCACAGCGGTGCCCGGACTGCCCATTCAAAGCCCCTGACCTGTGGTGATTCCCATGGCAGTGGACTGTGTTACCCATTTCATGTGCAAGTTCTCATGCACACATCTGCGGACTGGAAATTTTGACTGGCCGATGGCCTTGATGTTTTGCACTTTTGATGCCTATCCAGAGATTATGTAATAAAGACTGTTACTCATGTTGTGTGCTTTGTCGCTGCCCTTGCTAATGAAAAAGTGCAATGTATGTGTATATGTTCATGTGACACATGCTCTGTATGCCACATTCACATTGGCAATTACTTGATTTTCTTTTGTAGAGGTTGTCAGCGGTTACAGGCAGTTTTGTGCTTCTTGACTCAGAGGCTGGAGGGTCCAATGATGGTTGTCTGTGATGATGTCCTCTTATCCTAATCATTATATTGTCAGGTCTCCAATTTTGTACACATGTCATATTCAGATGCTGTACCACAACAGAAGTGAATTCTAGCCACAGGATAACTTGCATGGTGTACAGGGTCCGTCATATCTGTGGGATCTCTCTTGATGTGTGAACAGCAGTGTAGATGTGTAGTCATCTTGTGTAGGCCTGGGTTCATAGTCACATGGGTACATTAGTATGTGTGCACTTGAGTAGTCATACAGTGTGATTGGCCTGTCATTGTCAGAAGTGTTGATGTGTATGTGCCACTGAACATGACACCTACACACATGTATGATCCAGGTAATGAGTGCCTGTTTGTTTACATTCTCAGCCATGTGCTTTAGATTGTGGGCACATGTAGGAGTTGTTTGTTGAGCAGTGTGTCAGTGTGACCTTGCAATCCTGGGGTACACCTACTTGTTGTCGGTGTCAGTTGTGAGTATGCAGTGTGTCACTGCAATGTCTGTGTTGTGTTTTGTTGATCTGCCATGGCTCTTGTTTACGTTTGTGCTCACTGTGCTGACCTGCTCAGGCAAACTGACATTATATGTGACTTTTCTCATACATTGCTGTCACTTGACACATTTTTGGCACAAGTATGTGGTATGAAGAGTCATACCATCCCCTATCGGGGCATTTGATGCCTACACATTGTGAGTTACTCCTCTATGTGTTTTTACACTGTACACTCCTCACCTGTCCAATGGTAATGTACACACCAGTTCAGTCTAATATCTTCTACCCCATGCCTTGCCAGTGAGTGACCCTCCCCACCCCTTCATAGTGTGACACTGTACTGTGGGAGGATGATCTGTGTCCAGGACCAATGTGCCACTCAGGACAGTTTCCCCATTTGTTATGTGGTGTTTTCTTATACTTGATTGCAGTCATGGTTGCTCATGTACAGTGCATATGTTTTACCAGCACAGTCCTCTAGTCATGTTGGATGCATCTGTGTTTTCCTGAGTTGTGCAGCGGTAGGTGATAGCTAAAGTGTATGTCTGTTTGCTGAGGTACTGCTACCCTTCCTGAGTGTGATGTGATCTGTGGCCTGTGATGATTTGTGGTGTGGAAGTTCATGGTCGAGCACTCAGACATGTGTGATACTGGTTTTACTGGTGTTCACACACTGCTTACTGTGCATGCACTGCTGTCAGTGTATGTTGCCTTGCCCTTGCCAGGTGTGAGTCCCCCTGATGTCCAGCTGAGTTTGCTATGTGATGATTTTGTATGCGCATATGTTGTGTTTTTGTTGTTGATGGATGCAGTCTTTGGCCTGTGTTGGCTCTTTCTACTGACAGGTCCATGTGTGTGTAATGTTATATTTGCATGGCATTGTGTGTGAGGAGTTTATGCATTGTAATACATTCGGGTGTGTGTTGAATGTGTAGTGTGCATTTCTTGTGTGAATGTCACATGCAGCAATGTGGAGTCTTGTTAATGAGCTTGTTTTGAGTGCACAATAGTGCTATGTCCTCCTATGTTTGACCTGTCACTTGTCAGGAGTGTGCATGTGCATGCTTGTGCTACACATGAACAGCATGCTCACTTGGTAACTGGTGTAGTGTGTATGTCTGTGTTAACAGATTTGTTGTATTGATCACAGTTAGTGTTCATGATTGGCATTTGATAATGCATTTTCTGATTGGGTTGGGGGATGGTGTCTGTGCAGTTGGCCAGAGTGAAAATGTTGTGTATTCCTGTGCTGTCTAGGGTCACATTGCCTAACCACTGTTTGCCTGCACATGGCTGAGCTTGTTGGACGTCTTTGGATGTTGTTTGTGAGACGTGTTTGGCAATTGGATTTGAATCAGCATTGTTTCAGACATCCCTGAGTGGGATTCTGACATTTGTAGATACACACCAGGGTGTGTGATTGGTTGTCAGGAAACTCACAGGACCTTATTTGCACCTTTATCTGTGTTTCCCACAGGGGATGAGTAGTGAAGGTGTGAGATGGGTAGATGAGGGGTATGTGTGAAGGTCATACTTGGGTTTGACAGTCAGGGAGTGTGACAATGAGCCATGAGTGTTGTGCTGGTGGCATACACATGTCAAGGGAGTTGTCACAGATGTGGGGCTATTCACTGTATGGCTTATGACAGTTCCTATCATTCCTGGGCCAATGCATAGCTTGTATTGCTGTATGACAGGGATATTGCACAGATGTTACTTTAGTTCAATTTCAATCACTGTGCCATCCATGTCTGATTGTTTGGCCTAGGTGTTGTGTGATATGTTGCTCCTCCTGCATATCATGTGCAAATGCTATGTGGGTTTCTCTATGTTTCCTGCACTGGGCACTCCACTTTAGGCTAGTCTATTTATCGTCATACATTGCTGCTGACTTATGATATGTCTATGAGGCTAAATTTCAGTGTGTGAGCTGTCTGAGGAGGGCCTTGACATGCAGTGTGCACAGTTCCATGGTTGTTAATCTGCACAGTGACTCTTCATTTCTTCAATTACTCACTTTGATTGACATGAGTGGAAGGCAGGTGTGAGGATGAGGGTTGTCCTGAGTGTCAGGTCAGAGTTTCCTGCTGTCAAGATGGACTCTTCCTGACACTCTGGCATTCATTCACTACTTAGTAGTTGGTGCTCCCTTTGTTGAGGTGGAGTGATGCTGTGTGGGTGTTCTGTGAGTTAGGAGTGTAGTCAGTGTTGTTGATGTACTGGACATACTCACATGGTATCATTGATTTCAGCAGTGCACTTGTGAGTGAAATGCACAGTGGTGCTTACTTTGAGTTTTCTGTTTGAGTCAGAAATGTTGTTCTGTGTTGCATGGTATGGGCTATCATTGTGTGATATGGTCTGCCATTGTATGTGATGGGCCTATCAATGTCTGCTTGGGGGCTGTGCTGATGTGTGATTGTGTGGCAGTGGTGTGGAATGTGCTGTGTCATCTACCTGGGCTCACTGACTCATTCCAAAACCTTGTTGGCCTACTGTGAAGTACACATACACACCCTACTTGGTCTGCCCTCCTCTGTTCCACATTGTATGTGAACTGACCCTTATTTGTGTGCAATGATGACTATAGTCATTTTTGAGGGACTCTTGCCTTACCCCACACTCATGTTCCTATTCAGTTGCTGGTGATCTTAATGAGATGTCACTGTACCAAGGGTCCCTGCACATGACTTCTTGCTGCAGATGTGTTGTGCTGAGTGGAGCTTCTTTTATGTTACATGTGGTGTGGATGTTGTGATGTTGGTCTTGCTTGTCTGGGACAATGTCCTGGACTCCTACTACATTGTGGGCAGGTTTTCCCGCAGCTTCACCGCTGCGGTGACATGACCGGCACGACTGGGCTAGTTGCAGTGATTTCTATGGTGATGGGTGACCCCGATACAGAGGTGTCAATCTGTGACGTGCTGGACATGTGTACTTACACTGGGGGGTATGTTCCTGTCTCCACCAGGGTGTCTGATGCAGACAGGACACGTATTTCAGCACAACAGTTGTGTTTGTATGCGGGGATGTGTTGTTGACTTACCTGCGGTGTTGACCGGAACGGCGTCTTATCTGCTGGTAATGGACGAGGTACAGCAGCGGAAGGGCTTGTAGAGCTGGATCCATGGTGGCCAGGAACATGTGGAGGTGCCTCGGATTCGAGTTTGTATCTCCGTAGTTGTGCTTCCGCCGTCTCCGGTGGCTGGTTTCTCCACTGCCTTCTGATGGGCTGTTTGAGGCATCGTCATTTGTCCGGCGGTCGTCACGTCATTCCGCACGGCGGTCTTTCTCTATTGGCTCCCTCCACCACCGTTGCGGAACGAAAATTCTGGCGGATCCGGAAACACCGCGACGGACGGGAAATGCGCTATCTTTGCCCATTGTAATATGGCGGACGTGAGGACCGGCGCAGGAGTAAGTAAATGGACGTTTTCCGCCAGCACCACGGAGGTGCCTAGAACCGCCATCCTAATCGACCCCAATGTCGCTCGGCCACCCTGCCTTATTGGCAAGGGGGAAGTCTGGCTGAGCCCACGTACCCCATAGGGATAATTCCATTGTTCTGCTGGCATTTTCCAAGTTGGGGCTCCTTGGGTGGGGGGCGGAATGATTCTCAACCTAGTTGGGGGGTTGGAGTGGGGGGGAGGGGATGGGCAGCTCTTAGAGGGTATGAGGTGGCAAACTCATGCCCCTGGGTTTTGTTAAGTTGTTGCACCTGTTTGACCTTGAGCATGATACCGATTGCATTTAATGACAGTAATATTGTGCTCCATGATATATCATCTCCCTGCTTTAAGCTGGACAATGGATGGCGCAACACCATACTCTCATCGGACCCCGCACATGACTGAGGTGACATTTTTAACATGGAACATCAGAAGCATGAATGACCACCGCAAAGCACGACTCATACATACATATCTCAGTAGGCATAAGATCGACGTCTGCTTTCTACAAGAGACAAACCTCACAGCCAGCAACACAGCTAAATTGCTTGCGAGACACTGGGGTGACTCCTACTCTTCGTTCTACTCTAGCTACGCGAGAGGCGTCACTGTATTACTCAGAAAGGGCCTGCCTTGGCGCGCTACACAAACCCATATAGATACTGAGGGCAGATATGTGGTACTGGCAGGGACTCTCTGTGCCCAGCCTGTAATCATGGCAGCCGTTTATGGCCCGAATACGGATGACTCAGATTTCTACATCCATATGTGGAAACTGATTTCTTCAATTGGCCCCTTCCCGCTGATATGGGGCGGGGATTTTAATATTGCACCACAAAGCACATTAGACCGCTCCGGCCCGCGTTTACAGCACCCTCAGGCCACCGCTACATTATGCAATCTTATGCAAGACCTTAGTTGATGCTTGGCGACATGTTCACCCTAGTGGACGTGAAGGCACCTGTATCTCCAACACACACAGCTCCTGGTCCCGCAGTGACCTGTGGCTGGTCACTCGGGATGTCGCATGCTGGGCCACGTCCGTCGAGCATCTGGCGCGCATCCTATCAGATCACTCCCCGGTGCGCCTGTCCGCGCGGATCCCGTTTACTTCCCAGCGCATGTTTGCATGGTGCCTGCCCCCCTCCGTGCTTAGCAACACTGCATTTAAGGAGGAACTGCTTGGTGCCATTGTCGACTTCTTTGAACTGAACACTGGTTCTGTGGACTCGCCCTCTACCCTCTGGCAGACCTTTAAGGTGGTAATCCGGGGGGTATGCATCGCTAAACAATCTAGAGTGCTTAGATCCATTTGGGGCACCCTGGAGCGGCTAGAGGCAGAAATTAAGACACTTGACCAAAGATATATAACTGACCCTTCCCCCACTGCATTGGCAGACATAAGGGTAAAGCTGACGGAATACCACACTGAAGCCGAATGCGAGGTGGCATGTCTTGGCCGTGAGGCGCAGGCCCGCCGGTATGGAGAGGGAGATCGCCCTGGCAAAACCCTGGCGAACCTCCTGACGAAGCCTCATGCCTCCTCATATATAACAGAATTACTGGATGATACTGCGGGAAGAACCACGTCCCCCAGTAAAATATTTACTAAAATGTCATCATTCTACTCCCAACTCTACACCGCTGGGGCTGAGACACCCATGATATCATAGAGCAATATTTCGACTGGATTGAGCTGCTATGGCTCAGTGCTGAACACCGGGAATACCTAGATAAACCATTTACTACCGAGGAGATCGCACAGGTCATCACTGGCCTTCCGTCGGATAAAGCACCAGGATCGGATGGGCTTACGCCCACGTTCTATGAAGAATACGCATCTATCCTTATTCCCCACCCTGCTGAAATGTATAATGAATCCCTCACGCTTGGCCAGTTTCCTCCCACTCTCCGTGAGGCACTAATCACACTTATTCTTAAACCAGACAAAGCTTCTGAGAGCTTTGGCTCATATCGTCCCCTATCATTAATCAACACCGACAATAAGATATGTGCGAAACTGCTGGCAAACTCGCTCCTCCCACTCATGCCCCTAATAGTCCGCCCAGACCAATCTGGCTTCATACCGGGCCATGCAACATCGCACAACCTGTGCACCATTTTCTCTATAATGCACCAAATCAACTCTTCTCTGCCTGTGGTGGCAGCCCTTATGGATGCCACGAAGGCATTCGATTCATTAGAATGGCCCCTTCTCTTCTGTCTGCTCAGCCGCTTGGGCCTTAGCTCAGCCTTCATTCACAAAATCAAGCTGCTCTACACACTGCCCTTGGCGCACATTAAAATTAACGGATGAATTACGGATCCCGTAGCAATCACTAGGGGAACAAGGCAGGGCTGCCCACTCTCGCCGATGCTGTTCGCCATTGCGATGGAGCCACTCGCATTGTGGCTATGCCAGCACCATACGCAGCGTGGCATTGGGTTTTTGACCCGCAGTTTGGTGACCTCTATGTATGCGGACGACATCGCATTATGTATACGTGAGCCGCAAAATAACCTGGCTCCAATGACGAGAGAGGTGACACTGCCCTTCTCCACGGAATACCTGATAAAATGGGCTACGGGACTGACCAAGTATCTTGGCATATGGCTGAGCAGAGACACGGAGGAGCTTTGGAAAGCAAACTTCGGTAAAACTATGGAATGGCTGGAAACCAAAATTCTCGTGTGGAAACATCTCCCACTCTCCCTGGCAGGTCGCATAGAGATAGCCAAAATGGTGGTTCTGCCGAAGCTTCTATACCTGTTTCTAAATATCCCGATACCCCTTACCTCATATTTTTTTAAGAGACTATGCTCAAACATGATCACTTTAATATGGGCCAGGCGGCAGCTGCGCATCGCCTATGAAACCTTGACGTTACCTTTCTCGCATTTCGGGATGGGAGCTCCAAATTATGCACACTGCGCCCAGGCCAGTTTCCTTCACTTTTGGCTGCACCCAACGCCCCTCCAACCGCATGTGGCAGTAGAGACGGGCCTTCCTTCCCCCTGGCCACTTCAGACGGCACTGTTCCTGCCATATACGGCCCCTAGAAGTGAAATTAACACAGTTGAGTGTGTGCGCTGGGCATGGGAGGGTATCCGCAGACACACTGGGGACAAAGCTCTATATGCGCCGGCGATGCAACTAGCAAACAATCCCTCTTTCCCTTTACTGCAAACCAGTGGAATGGTGCGCCAGGCTGCGTCGCTGGGTATACACACTAACGCCGACCTTTATCCCAATGAGCAGTTTCTTTCTCTCCCGAGAGCACCACTCCGCTTGACAACCTGCTGTACTATCAAATCAGAGCAACCTGCAGAAACATCAATGGCACATTCCCAGATTCCAAATGCAGCACTCGAATACATCCACACTTCAACATCTCCATGCAAACTTGTCACCAGGCTGTATGCGCTTGCTCTTGCGGTCTCCCCGACGGAAACTGAGCGCGCGCGCTGGGCATGGGTGGCAGATCTAGCTGAGGGACCATCACCAGAACAATGGCAATACTGCTGCAACCAGACCAAAAGACTTTCCCCCAACTACCGACTGCGACTGATACACTTTAAATTCCTCCACAGACTGTATCGCACCCCAATGGCACTACATGGAATGGGACTGGTTGCGGATGCATGATGCGCGCGATGCTCGGCACCTGACGCAACATTCACACACCTGGCCTGGACATGCTTGAGGATAGCAAACTACTGGCAGGACATGTGCGAAATTATTGGTGCCATCACCTCCAAAACCATCACACCTGACCCCCTCACATGCCTACTGGGATATGTCAAGGAGGTCCCAGATGCTAGCCGCAGACTGGTCGCAATGCTGCTGGTGTTGGCAAGACGCAGGTTAGCAATCCACTGGGGCTGCAGGCCGGCACCACTGCCTAAAAACTGGCTAGCAGACGCAGCGCACTGTCAGACGCACTTGAGCGAATACTGGAACCTAATGCCTCAGGCGAGCAGGCTGCACGATATCTGGGCTCCCCTGGTGACATACCTCCGTCAATCAGATGACACTGATGAATGCCCCGACAGTACCCCAGACCCCGCTGCCCGAGTGCTATCTCAATCCCTGACAGTGACAGGCCTGCAACTCTATGACTCGGAGATTCTATGACTTATACACATGCCAGCCCAAAATTATGTTTGCATGCCCGGATAATTATTAAGTTGCCATGTATTCTCTTCGCACCGTTGTCATGTTTGCACTATGCCAAAGACTAGACGTCAGAATGTACAATTGAATGCATACAATGTAACATGCTTTACCCCCAATAAAAAATCAGCTTTAAAATCATCCAATTTGTAACTTGATAAATAAGAAAAATAAAAAGATAAAAGATAAAACAAGCCTAATCACACAGAGCTAAAGTCAGATGCTTCTTGAGAAAATGTCACATATACCATAATAATAATTATTAAAAACATATATATAAAACTGGTAAATGTGCTTAGCCTTTCCCCACTTTTCGCACCATTTGGGGCTATCTATCCAGACTAGTGGACCTTTAGGTCAGATAGCCGTAAAGTAGACGCCTTTCTGGTTTTTATGGCCACTTGTAGAAATGATGCCATTACAAGACACACATAAGGCGTTTCCAATTGTTGGAAAACGACGAGCGCTGAAGTGCGGTTGGATAAACTAAACTTTCTCAATAAAGGGACAATATACCTTTTCCTCTCTTTCCCATAAAAAAACACAAAAAAAAGGATATGAGAGGTAGTTTGTTAAGATAATGCATCACATGGGCAAGCTGGAAGGCGAGCTAAAGATTATATATTGGCCGGATACCCCAGCACTAGAGTGATGTAATTTAGGCGTAGCCTAGTCAGCAGGTAGCAATGGTGGGGGTTCACAATGAAGGAATGAATGAATGAATGAATATGCATTTCTAGAGCGCATGGCTACCAAAAGGCCTCCCAGCGCTAAAAGGCAGTAACATCACCGTGCAGTGGTCAGGAATCATGGAAAAAGAAAAGTTGAGAAGAAAAGTTGAGAAGAAAAGGAGAGGTAAGAGGAGGCCCCAGGCAAGACAGGCGGTACAGCTTGATATAAAATTATTGTGTGTTTTGCCATATTCCTTTCCCATCTAGCCTGAAAACAATTAGCTAGGAAAATATCTTCAATTTTGATTTCGGGAAGGTTACACAGCAAGTAGGAGTTTCGTAAAGGTGTACCAAGCCCAAGGAGGCAAAAGTGTGTCTCACGTATGTAAGCCTGGGAATGGATTCTGCGTGATCAAGATTCATAGCATCCCTTATGATATATTGGTTAAGTGGCACCTCTTCTCTTTTCCATATTGAAAGCCACAACAATTGCGGGGCTATTTTGATACTATCGCTAATGTATGGCATGCCTAATTCCTTATGTACAATAAAATTTGGGCACGAACCCGGGACAGAGAGTAGCATTTTGGCAAACTTGTCTTCTATGATTTGTAGGTGTTCAATATGTGCAGTGCCCCATACTGCTGCCCCATAAGTCGCTATAGATATGGTTTTTTCTAAGTAAATTTTAATCATTGCCTGAATGGGCCTTTTTCCTAGGTTTTTTGCGAATTTGAAAAGAGCGGCTATGTTTTTCGCCAAGTTATTTGCTCTGTTTGTTACCATCTCATTCCATTTGAGGTTGTTATCGAACAGGATGCCTAAGTAGGCAAATTTTCCAACACATTCTATAGTATTGCCCTTGATGTGAAACCTTCTCGCTTTTGTCTTGCCACCACTGATCCTCAGGATAAAAGATTTTGTTTTATTTACATGCAAATCCAGATCCGCCATATAGGCTGAGTAGGCCGCTATCGAATTTTGCAAGGCCATCAGGGTTCTGGCCAGCAGAACCACGTCATCTGCATAAAGCAGAATTGGAAGAGGAATAGATGCGGCATAGGGGACAACCTTGCAGTTATCTCTCAATACCTTGTTTAGATTGTTAGTGTATACTGAGAAAAGGAACGGGGCAAGGATACATCCCTGCCTCACACCCTTCTCAATTTTCAAAGGTTTAGTGCACTCCCCTTGCCTCCCGTAGCGCACTACCACGACTTTTATATAAATTTTATAAATATATATAAATATAAAATAAAATAATATATATTTAATATATTAAATATTACATTTATTTTTAACAAAATAAAATAAATTTAATATACATTTTAATAAAATATAACAAATAAACTTAATAAAAAGATATACACAAAACATAATTATTTATACATATATATTTACTTTAAAACAATTAATAAACAATTATTTTTAATTTGTTAAAAGTTTAAAATTATATAAAAAATAAAAATATATATCAATGATTAAAAATATAAAAAAACAAAAATCTATAATAAATTTAAACATGCAACTATTAAAAAATATTTGAACTTAAATTTCACAATACAGTCAGTGCAACAGTAGGGAAAGTGTTGGATAGTGGAGGGGTAAAATAACTATTCCCACTCCAGTAAGTGCAACAGTAGGGAAAGTGTTGGATAGCGGAGAGGTAAAAATTCCTATTCCAACTCCAGTGAGTGCAACAGTAGCGAAAGTGTTGGATAGCAGAGGGGTCATATTACTATTCCCACTCCAGTGAGAGCAACAGTAGGGAAAGTGTTGGATAGCGGAAGGGCAAAAATTACTATTCCCACTAAAGTGAGTGCAACAGTAGGGAAAGTGTTGGATAGCGGAGGGGTAAAATGTACTATTCCCACTCCAGTAAGTGCAACAGTAGGGAAAATGTTGGATAGCGGAGGGGTAAAAATTACTATTCCCACTCCAGTGAGTGCAACAGTAGGGAATGTGTTGGAGAGCGGAGGGGTAAAAATTACTATTCCAACTCCAGTGAATGCAACAGTAGCGAAAGTGTTGGATAGCGGAGGAGTAAAATTTATGATTCCCACTCCAGTGAGTGCAACAGTAGGGAAAGAGTTGTATAGCGGAGGGGTAACATTTACTATTCCCACTCCAGTGAGTGCAACAGTAGGGAAAGTGTTGGAGAGCGGAGGGGTAAAAATTACTATTCCCACTCCAGTGAGTGCAACAGTAGGGAAAGTGTTGGAGAGCGGAGGGGTAAAAATTACTATTCCAACTCCAGTGAATGCAACAGTAGCGAAAGTGTTGGATAGCGAAGGGTAAAATTTACTATTCCTACTCCAGTGAGTGCAACAGTAGGGAAACTGTTGGATATCGGAGAGGCAAAAAATTACTATTCACACTCCAACAGTTAAAAAAAAAATATATATATATTAAGAAAAATTATAAAAATAAATAAATAATATTTTAAAAATTGAAACAAAAATATATCAAATATATCAAAAGAAAACATATTATAATATTAATTGCATGTGACTAACACTTACAAATATTATATACAATTAAATAATAAATATATTTAAAAAAAAAATTCTTTTAAACTAGAAAATTTTTACAAACAAAAACATTAATTAAAACATGAATGTGTTTATTTTATTTCCTACCCTATAACACCACACCAACAACACCCTTCCACATTTTTAAATTAAATGTACTACCATAATTAATAATAAATTCAAAGAATATTATAAAAAAACTAATAAACATTAATTAACTACACACACTTTAACACTATAATGATAATACACAATTAAGACGCATTTTTAAATTAAAAACTATTACTATTAACAACTAATTATAAAGTAATTAAAATGTATTTAATACCCACCCTTTACCTCTTTAAAAGTAAAAACAACACACAAAAAAATAAACAATTACCCAAAATAAATATAAAATAATTAACATTAATTAACAACTATATATTAATTAATTAAACACAAATTACTTCCCATCCATTACCCCCATAAGCACCACAATACACACCTAAAATTAATTACACTATTGCCATAAAAGATTTTTTATTAATTTAATTAAGATCAATTAACAACTAATTATTAATAAAAAATAAATAAACTTCTTAACACCCTTTACCCCTATAAACCCCAAAACACACACCTAAAATTAATTACACAATTACCATAATTAATTACCAATTAATAAATTATAATTAATTAACAACCAACTATTAATTCATCAATTAAAAATAAATTACTTCCCACCCTTTATGCCTATAAACACCAAAACACACACCTAAAATTAATTACACAATTCCCATAGTTAATTACCAATTAATTAATTAAAATTAATTAACAACCAATTATTAATTCATTAATTTAAAAAAAATTAATTCCCAACCTGTACACCTATACACACCAAAACACACACCTAGAATTAATTACACAATTACCATAATTAATTACAAATTAAATAATTATTAATAATTAACAACAAATTATTCATTAATTAATAATAAATTACTTTACACATTTAACACTATAAAATCTCAATCAAACAAATATTAATAAATAAAAAATAATCAATTAATTTAATATAATTAAGTTTCTTCCCACCCTATTCTTCTATAAACCCACAACCCGCTACAAAACTAAAAATGCAAAATTCAAATAAAAAAATTAATAACTACTAAAAATGTAACACATATATTAAAAATACAAACAATTCTTTTACAAAAAAACATACATCACATAAATTTAAAACATATACTAAAGTACATAACACTAATTAAAAAATCGATATTTTTAACAACTATATTTTTGCAAACAATATTAAACACTTCATATTTTTAAAACCGATATTACTTACCTTAAGTCGATATTCTTGACCACGATATTTTTGCTGTCAATATTTCTGAACCATGATATTGCTGACTCGATATTTGTGCAACTCGATATTTTAAACTCGATATTCTGCCTGCACACCTCTGTGGAAAAGTACTGATAAATCCTCTTTACTTTAATGGTAAAGTTGGATTTAACATTGCTATTTTATAAATGCCACTTTTAGAAAGTGGGCATTTATCTTCTCTTACTGCTCTGCGTGCCTTGCAGCCTGTCTCCAATACACGTCTGAGGTTGGTGACATCTACACTTTGTGCATTCCCTCTACACAGCCACAAACACAGTAAGGGTTTTAGTGACAGAGAACTCATCTGCATTAATCTACATTCTGGTAGCTCTTCCTGGGCAGCACGAAGGAGGGGGAGCTGACACACCTGAATAGGCAGTGTCCTGTGTCCCACACAAAGGGCTGATTACCCCCTCCCCTCCACAAACACAGATATCTTGGCAGACAGAGACAACATTTCTAACACCCTTGCAAGAGTTTGTGCTGCTTTCCAACACTATGGGCCTGATTACGATGCGGTTAGGAAGGCCTCCTAATGGCATCTGCTCCTTCCAAATCGGATCGGGAACATGTCTTCCCGACCGAGGTCCAGATTAAGATGCGGTTAGGAACATAGGCTCCCATAGAAGTCAATGGGAGTCCAACCAAATCGTATCTGGAAGAATCCGGATGCATCATACTCGGTCGGTCGGTCTCTCCCGATCCGAGTCGGTCGGAAACCATTTCCAAACCGATTCCATCGGGAAGCTTTCCAAACCGCATCAGAATCAGGCCCTATGTGTGACTTTCCCCAGACCCAAACCTTTTGTAAATCTTGCCCCAAGTTTCTCTTACACATGCTCAGTTGTAAAATTAGAAAAATTAGTTTTGTTTCATAAGCAATGTTGTAGAATGTCTCTGGTTGCAAAATGGTGTTTCTTTTCCCTCATGTGCATATGTAGTCAGTGTTAAACTGTTATTGTTCCAGTGCCTTGGCCAAGTGTGTTTATTTAGGAGTGTGTCTGATGTCACATTGATGGTGCTGTATGAAAAATACAGATAAGTTACTCAGTGCAGGTGTATATGTAGTCAGCTCAATTTGTGAACACCCTCATAGGGCCTGATTCTGATGCGGTTTGGAAAGCTTCCCAACCGAATGGGTTTGGGAATGGTTTCCAACCGAATCGGATCGGGAGAGTCCAACAGACCAAGTACGATGCATCCGGATGCTTCCAGATACGATTTGGTTGGACTCCCATTGACTTCAATGGGAGCCTTTGTTCCGACCGAATGCATAGGCTCCCATTGAAGAAAGGGGTGGCTGGGGAAAATCGGGCACCCTATGGCGGGCACCCCCTGGTGCCTGCCACACTGTACATGGGTACCCCCACGGGTCTGATTGGGAAGGCTCCAGGTGCAGGGGGCCCACTAAAGGCCCCCAAAGTCTGCTTCCGACTGCCGATTCAAGTCGGACGGCACAATTCGGAAAGGCTGTCCAAATCCAGCATCGTACTTGGTCGTTTGGAAACGTAGAGACGTACAATTCTGCTCCGTATGGCTTGGTCATTCCAAATGCCGTCAGGTTTGGATTGGGATGTTCCTATCGCCTAACTCGCATCATACTCGGTCGGTTGGAAACCTTTCTGAGTTTGTTGGAAAGACACATTCCCGATCCGATGTGGACGGAGCAAATGCCGTTAGGAGGACTTCCTAACCGCATCAGAATCAGGCCCATAGTTGTGATCACACCCTGGAATAACTGGAGGCCACATGGGGATTGGAGAAATACTGCGTAGGGTAATTATTACCCAAGTTGAAAGCATATTGGCAAGTCAAAATTCTAGACCCTGAGTATATTTTAACCCCTATTGGACACGTCTCTCTTCTTGAGGGGCATGAAGGTAGAACACCATAGGAGGATGTAGGTGCTGCAGAGAGACCTTCCATCAGCCAGGTTTCAGCACCCATACAAGCTCCCAGAACAAATGCAGCAACAGCCACCCACATCCCTGCTTCAGCTACTGTTCAATCCTCTGCTTCTACCTCTGCACCAGTTTCTGTTGCAGCTACCACTGGTGTGGAACCTGATTCTGTTACCACCTCTGCCTCCCTGCTGCATCGGCCAGAGCGGTTCTCTCAAGTGCTCAGGTCACATCTGCTGACCCTGAAACTGCCAGTGATGGGACTGTGGTCCTGGAAATGTGTCCGCCATAGCGAAATAAAATAAAAATAAAACTATAAACAGTGGTTTATTATCATTTTATTTTGTGTCCCGGTATCTTGGGGGCGGGCCAGGGGAGATAACTGGCCCCACAGGGAGTGGTATGCACTGTTATCAATGTGCATGACTGTTTGGCCGGCCCTCTGGGGCCGACAAAACAGTCATGCACACTTTGCATGTTCTCCACCCAGGCTGCATTACAGCCTGGGTGGAGAACATGCCCAGACCCCCAGTCCCTGGCTGAGTGCCAAAAAATGGCACTCAGATCAATCACAACGCTGCATTGCAGTGTTGTGATTGGCTCAGGGAGACTCAGTGCTTACCAATCACAATGCTGCATTGCAGCGTTGTGATTGGCTATGGGGAGCATGGGTGCTTCCTGACAGAGCAGAGGAACGACGAGAGACGCAGCAATAAGGTAAGTTTTTAAATTTATTTTACTACCCCTCTTTCCCCCCACCAACCCCTGCCCCCCCAGCCCCGATCCCTGCCAGCCGCCACTGTTCATAGCTACGCTGACTGACATTTGGGAACCTTGAAGGATCATTTATCAGGAGGCCAGGTCTGACGTCATCCAGCAGAGGCGGGTGGCAGTCCGGCACAAACCACATCGTAGGAGCAACATGCCCTGCTTCAGGCAGTCAACAGACAGTCATCTTCTCTCCGTGAGCGCATGCTATTGGTGCTGACATGGCTTCATTTTCAAATGAAAGGCGTTTAATGGGATATCAGATGCCGTTCAATGATTTTTCTGCCTGCATTCAGAGAGACCAAGGCTGGTAAACACAGGTGTGAACCAGGCCCCTGCAGTCCTTGCAGTGCCGGGGGACACCCAATGCACTAGGGGTCCCCCATTCAGCGCAAGTCTAATGAATATCTGTCAGATTTGGTAGACTAAGGTGCCCCTCCTCATATTTTGAAGGGGGTCCCCATCACTTTTGCTGGTAACAGCCTACATCTTTGGTTCTCTGGACAGAGACTAGTCTACTGATTATCTTCATCAAAGGGAGAAAGTTCAGGTATATTATTTTCATAGTCAGAGCATCATCTTTCATCCACGGTTTTTCCATCCACTTTGCTGTTCTTCATGTGTACTGGTGGTTCCTGTTTGCATTCTCTTCCCTACTCTCTTGTGCTTTCCTCAGTTCTGTCTCAGTTCTGTCTCTCCCGGGGGTACCTCGAGGATTCAGTGTCAGAAAGTGGATTAGATTCTCTTTGCTGTTTGCTGGTGTGCAAACTATGTTCTCTCGACCAGCCTTTGACTACACTTCACCTCAGCATCCCATTGTTTCACCCCTGCTTCCTTTACCACCGCTCCCTTTGCCACACAGATGTTTGGCTGATGGCTTGAAAAATGATTGTTTGGGCCTAAAGGGAACACATTTTTCCAGAAAAATAGCTCCGTGGAGTAGGCTTTTGGGCACTCCATTACTGTGTCTCTCTTTGGAAGGTACTGGTTTTTATCCAAGGTGAAATCCTGTCCTCCTAAATTAAACATGGTGGCAACGAAGCCAAGGACTCAGAGTAATTAAAAATACACCGTCCATAGGTGCATCAGTTAGAAGTACTTACAAAAAAACATAAAAATGGCTCAACGACTCCAATGTGATGTAGCTCATGGTTTCAATCTCTGCTGCAAAAGCCTTTGAGTACATTCATGGCCAACTCTACCATTTCTCCCTCCATAGTCATGAGTCATACTATCTAGGTGTGTACTAACAAGAACCAATTTCATAACCATAAATAGACAACATGTGGCCTCCATCTGACCGCCATCACAGCGGGATTGAAACCACCCGACAAGTAGTCGGTGGTCCCGCACAGCATATTTTGATAAGACCACTGTGTAGGCAGTCAGAAAATGCATTTTCTACTGTGGCCCAGAAAAGGGCCACATCACAAGCCGCAGTAGAAAAGGGCATATTTTCAAACATCCAGGCACCATTTGGTGCCTGCCACACGGTGCATGGATGTTTGAGGTGGCACCACATGTGCCCCCCTGGCCACTTAGCAGTGGCCCTGGGGGACGGGGGCCCTGCTAGGGGCCCCCAAATTCACTTTCTGACACCTTTTCATGGCAGTGTGAAATGGATATTCTAATCCCTATGGCGGTGCCTGCGCAGGCACCGCCTCCATTGTAGGGATTAATGTCCGACCGCTGCCCCGGGTGGCTCCTTGAGCCTGTCGGAGGTGGCAGTCTGTCCCCAAGACCGCTGCTATCTGACCGTCTGCATCGTAATGCGGCAGTCAGACCGAAGGCCTGGATGTCGGTGGGACTACCACAGACGGCCCACAGTTTGTAGTGTGCACTATAAACATGCCCAACACTTACCATGCAGCAATTACAGCATATCAGATGCAGAAAGAAGCAGTAACATGGCAGACAGTTCCATGGTGTAGCCACAAACTTTGCCGTGTTCCCTCTGCTGTTGTTGTCAATGTCTTTATCATATGAGGCAGGTGTCATCCTCATCAATTCTCTATAACGTCCTGCCATGTTATCTGCATTACACAGCACACAGCAGCGTGAAGATAATTGCTCTTAAATTACAGGCTTTGCATGGTAGTTCATTTCTATAAACATTTTTATTGCAGAATCCAGTTCAGTGTGTCGAGCAAAATGCTGTTGGTCATGCCAATATGAAGAGAAAAAAAATATACAGCTTGGAAGGATTAGTTCCCCTCCTGAAACTCGGTCTGCAGGGAAAGTTTAATTAAAAAAGAACACAATTTTTAATTATAAAGAAAATCTACTTGAATGGTTTATTTGTATAATCCCAGAGGCAGTAGGGAAAAGGCAACAGTGAGATAAAGTGCTTGCTTCTGGGTATTCTGGCTGTGTTGTTAAATCACTCATCCATATCTTAAGATAAGAAGACACTCTATTATTGTAAAGTTCTCTGCAGTACAACATGGACACATTTGTTCAACAATGGCTGATTGGCTTGACAGCCCCTGTTGATGTCTTATTGCCATTAGGGGCTAGAACTGATGTACATCATTTGCACATTAATAATTCAACCGGCAGATTCTGAGTGCTGAATGGCTGTTGCTTGTCCCCTCTCCACTGAACAAGATGTAAACAAAATTCCATTTTCTGTGCTCTATTTAAAAGGCTATTTCCGCCCCAAGTGTAACTAAAGTGCACAGAAAGCATTTGTAATTTACTTTATTTATTATTATTTCCAAGACTGTATCTTACAGAAATAGTTCCTAATATGCAAATGTAAACATTTCAGATCGATTTAATCCAATGAGACATTCTGCAGGTTAAGTTAAAAATAATCCATAGTAGACCATCAAAAGAAGTGTATTAAATAAGTGCATTAGGTAAAGTGCTTCTTATTTTCACCGAACCAAAGGTAATACCACAGTAGCATTCAATTAGTATTTCATTCAGAGACTAATTTATACATTGAATGTAAAATCATTTAAAAGGAAAAACAATAATAAACTGTCTTTAGAGCAGTTGCCACACAGAAGGAAAAACATTTGTAAAGTGCATAGTGCTACATTTAAACCTTAAAACAATCAGTTCTAGGTAGTATATTTTTGAGCTATCCCTATATCATTTGATAACAATACTCCATTAACAAATTATGTCTTTAAATATAAGGTGGGCAATGCCTCCGCCTGGGTAAAAGAATGAATCTTTACAAATATAGGGCCAGATGTATTAAGGAGTTGAGTTCTCCTTGTGTTACGAAAGGTGATGCAAAACAGCGCAATTCCATAAATCAGATTTACAAAGACTTGAAAGAGGAGATTTGCACCGCCTTGCACCGCCTTGCACGGCTTTGTTATGTTACAGTTTGTTGTAGAGCACATGGATACCCAGACACGGGCTTCCCAGCGCTAGCAGGAGTCATGAGAGAGATAATGCACTGATTATGTAAACAAATGGGTCTTTAATTGCTTTCTGAAACTGAACAGGTTGCCATTAGCTCTTAATTTAATAGAGAGGGAGTTCCAGAGCTTGGACACCAGATAAGCAAAAGACCGCCTTCCACTTCTAGCCCATTTGATTCTGGGGTTTAGCCAGAAGGAAAAGGTTATTCGACCTTTGGGGTCTATTACGATGGCGGTCGGATGTCCACCGCCGGGCCAGGCGGTGGTGCCCGCCGGACCGGCGGTGGACATCCGACCGCGATCGCAAGCCAGAAAACTGACGGTCAGATTAGGATGGCGGTGGTGACCGCGGCGGTGGGAAATTCCGACCGCCGCTTTTCCGCCGGTTGCCATCCGCACTCCTGCCTGGCGGACGGAACAGGACCGGGATAATGGTGGCGGCGCAGAGCAGGCTCCGCCGGCAGGATTATGATGCCGGCGGTAGCCAGCCTTTCCTCAGCGGTCAGACCGCCATGGAAAGGCATGCGGAGAATGTCTTCCGGGGGCCCGTTGCGGGCCCCCAATGTTTTGGGGGGGGTGTGGGTGCACTGGGGGGTACCCATGGTCCCCCCCTACATTCCCCTGTACCAGGTGGCAGGCACTCAGCAGTGCCTGCCACGTAGTGCAGGGAAATGCAGGACATGCTCCTTTGGACATCGCAGCGGTGCTGCGGGCAGCAGCAACCGCCGCAATGTTAAGGCCCGCAATCCGACTGCCGCGGTCGGATTTCGACCGCGGGTCATCGTAATTCGACCGGCGGTGATATTGCGGTCCATGCGGGCGGTCTTTTCCCGCTACCATGGCGGTCGGGGAGGTTTTCCGACCGCCATCGTAATAGGCCCCTTTGTAAAGAAATGTAACAATGCACCTGCTTGCGCTGTGTTACATTTCGAGCTGGGCGGCTTTCTAAGGGTGGAGAATGGGTATACCCATGCCCCCACCAAGGGTTTGATGCATTTCCAGATTTACAAACGTTTGCAAATGTAGTAGTGCTTGAAATCTATGCCCCTCCCAGAGGATGATGTAACAAGAAGAAAATTCTTTTCTTTCTACTCGTTATTTCTTCTCTATATGCGTGATGGATTTTGCATTACACATAAAAAGATTAAAATGATTCTTTGGATTGTTTTTGTGCAATAAGGTATGCCTCCCTTCACAAAAACAATGCTGCCTGAAGGTAGGCACCCTTGCATTATGGGGCAAGGGTGCCTGTGTTGGCACTAGGCAGCACAGAGTGCGCCAGTGCAAGGAGAGAGCAGAAATGTTCCATATCTTTGTAAATATGGAGCATTCCCGCTCTCCCCCTATCAAGCAAAGGGAAAGCAAATTTCCCTTGCTGAGCCGCATTGCGTGAAATAATAGCAAATGTGCAGCATAGGGGAAAGTCCTCTCTACTAAAGCGAGACTGCAATCAAGAAGAAAGTTAACGGCAACATAATTTACATTAACATCGCATGCACAACAGCAACTTTAGACACAAACACTGAATTCTCCAATCCAAATTATAAATCTCACAATCTAGACATGGCACTCTTTAACTCTAGGGATAAACTATCAGATCCAACTGCTATAGTATTGAAAGTGATAACAGACACCATATCAAAATTTGTTGAACAATTTAATGGAATGTCAGTTGTCACCGTGCATGTCTTTAACACAAGTTGTACCTGTTGATCTTTCAAACATGTTTTATTACATCCTGGTACTTTACAACACAATGACCGTGTTTAGGACTAAACTCTCTCTCTACGTTTATTTAAAATAAATTTAACTATAACTACATACTGGTGGTCGCCAGTAGGCAAGTATAGTAAGGACCTAGTTGTAGGAGAGTAGGATCTGCCTCTTATGGTTACCCCCACTTTTTGCTGGTGTATCACTGTTTTTTTACTTTAGTCTGGCTGGGGCCCTGCTATCCAGGACCCCAGCCTAGCTGCTTCCTCTCTAAATTGATTCCCTGTACCTTAAGTACACTTCAGATTGGATTCTGGGGTGCCCTTATAAGTCCCTAGTATATGGTATACTATGTACCCAGGGCATAGGTACCCCAGAGGCCTACCAGGGGTTGAAGCATGTATTGTGCCACCCCTGGAAGGCCCTCCAACATGACACCACAGGACTGCTACTGCAGCCTGAGTGAGGTGGTGCATGCACCCCTTACAGAAATATAGGTTCACTATATCTCACCTATCACTGCACATACAAACCTATCAGTCACCCCTATAGCAGGCCTTATCCATCCTGAAGGCAGGGTGCTTGGTTTTATGTGAGAGGGTGCCCATGCATGAGCAGAGCCCCTCTGCAGCCTTCGGAATCTCCTCTCCGGGGTTGTCTGTGGTGCAGCCTGACCATATACTCTTAAGTGCATTATATCTAAACGGTAAATGCTAACTTTATTATCACTAACAATTATCATTGGGGGTCCTAACCTGTGACCTGCACCTGATCTCCAATCCCCATGTTACATTTTGTCCAGTATTATCTGTCCTTCCCCCGAACATCATATACCTAGTTACTTGAAGTGTATAGCTCTTGCTCCTGTATATTTATTTTGTTTTTGTATATTTCACACGTTGTTTCTTTATCTTTTTATCTATTCGTATGTCATGTTTGCGTTATATTATCTTCTCATGTAAAGCGCTCTGATACCTCTGGGTCTAGCCAGCGCTATATAAAACTCTCAAAATAAAAATAAAATAAAATAAAACTTTGGGATGGCTGCACGGAAACATGTCGCGTTTGGTGTCAAACACCTTGGAATCATACCCCCACACCAGTAACTGGTGTGGGAGTATGATCCCACCCTTCTAGAGGAGAGACATGACAGCACCGGTATACCCGGTACCAACTAAACAGAGCCTGGCATCACAAAATGGATGCTGCAGCCACAGACACGAGTCTGGCCTCCTGCTGCTGACCGAAGCTCCGGTAGGGGAGGCCTGGACAATAGGTTTCCTGTCTCAGGGAGGTGTTACTACCTCCCAGACAGGCCTTAGTGGATTAGGGCTGGGTGGTGCACTCTCTGAGTGCTTTGAAGTCCAGCACTGGGGGCACATTTGGTGTCCTCGTGCATACCTCAGTTCAAACCGGTTGCAGGGGCTGCCAGCCCCTGCTCTGGTGCGAAACTGGACAAAGGAAATGGGTGTAGCCACCCCTCTTTCCAAACCCTCCCATAGGTGGGTCCCTAGAGTTATTCCAACCCCTTTTCTTAGTATAAGTAAGGGAACCCTGGCAACAGGATTTTAGATATCCCTGGACGACACTCTGAAGCTGAATCCTGGACCTTCGACGCTCTACATCAAGATTAGAGGACTAAAGAATCTCCCTTGGGGTCAAGGAGTGACTCCCCTGCTTGGCAGGCACCAACAAAGCATTTGTCCGGTCTGCATCACTGAAGCTCGAAGTCTTTGCATCACCAGAGGTGGATTTCCAGAATTCCCGAGGCTGCCCTGAGTCCCCAGCAAAGCTGAGGCCCGTAGCTTTCGTGGGTAACGTGGAACCGTGACCCCTGGACACTGAGCACATTTGCAAGTGCACCAACTTCCTGACATCTCTCGAAGCCGTGCTTTGGGATCCAAGTAGCCCCAGCCCGAGCACCAACTGCAGCAAAGATCACTGGCCTACACTCCACGAGTGTCCCGTGGGCCAGCTCCAAGTGCGACAGCTCGAGGCTCCTTTGCGATCTCTAGTCCATTGGCTAGTGGGTCCCCACGAAAGCAACTCTTCAATTGTTTGGGCTTTTCTAGTTGCTCCAGAAGTGCCCTGACTTACCCTCGCTGGGTGAGTCCCTCAGACCTTGCTGGTCTGCACCGCAGCCTTTTCTTCATTTCCCCGTGACTTGCTGTTGCCAAGGCTTGTTGGGTCCAATCCGGTCGCCGATACCGCAGCACTCGACAGACTTCGTGGGACAGCTCGAATCCAGCTCATGGTCACCAAAGATGGTAAGAGAGAGATGAGGTTTTGTGTGGACTACAGAGGCCTCAATGCAGTCACTAGGACTGATGCCCATCCAATCCCCAGGGCAGATGAGCTAATAGACACTTTGGCCTCAGCCAAGTATCTAAGCACATTTGACCTAACAGCTGGCTACTGGCAGATCAGACTAGCTGATGATGCAAAGACCTCGTGGCTGAAGAGTCAAGGCACCCGTCAACTCACCTGAAGCACCCGACATCTGAGGGCATTCGACTATCGTGCCCCTGGTCACTGGCTAGTGACCCAGACTCTGTCCCCTCTGCTTTCAGGTCTTCCTCTTCCTCGATCCAGGCTTGGATCACACCGGACACTCTTCCTCTTCACGGCAGCAGTACTTTCCAAGAGGTCGCAATTGAAAACGACGACGATTCCCGACACCTTTTAACACGTATGCACCCAGCTTCTCTGGGTGAGGTAACTCGAGTATTTCGGTACTCACGTGGGTGTGGGCCCTAGAAACTCTTAAGTTTAAAGGGGTTAACTGGAAGTCCTCTCCGAAGTGTCCTTTTTCTTTAAAAATCCAACCGCGACTTTCCCCATAGAAGTCAACGGCGATTCGCGGCTGTGTTCTCACACTGCACGCGTCCCCCGTGGGTCCCCTGTGTCACTACCTTGGGTGGTTCCTTGGGGTCCAAGCACTTCAACAGGCTCTAGGCCTTGTGTCTAGCTCAGTCGTGGTTCTTATACCACTATTTTAGTATATGGTTTGGTACGCCCCTAGGGCTCAAACGTGTATTGTGCTAATAACTCTTGATATTCGCCTTGTAACTTATGTACTTCGAACTCTAGCCTCATAAAGAGACTAGAGGGGTGTGTTTAAGACTAAATACATATATTTTATATATATACCTGGTGTGGTCCTCTTTCATTTGGTCACTCAAGAGATTATAGACTGGTAAAACAAGCTGCTTTACATTCCTCCAAGACTTAGCCTGAAGGCTGCTCTCCATAGCTACCACTAGGATAGCTTTCAATAAAGGTTGTCTTTAACCTATCATCCATAAGGGGTTGTTTGGACTGGTGCAAGGTGCCCACTATAACTAGTGGACAGCATATGCCAGGCCAACTTCTCACATTGGTGGCAGCGTGTGGGATTCCAGCTTGCTATTGTTTTACCAGATAATCTCAAGTGTGTGACTAACTGAAAACCACTAAAGGTACCTAAGGTACATATAAATTCAAGCTTAGAAATACAGTAAGTTCTACTGAACTTAGAGTTGTGTGTCAAGGGCTTAGCACACCCTTTCTACAACTCAAGAGAGTTTAGTAGGCCACACTAGAGTAGGTAGTGCATACACCACACCTCACTAGTAATGTCTTCAGGGCCAGGAACCAGTAGGTCCCTGCCAGGAACCAGTGGGCTCCTACCCTCCAAATATGACAACCTCCCATTCTTGAAATTGAGAGAGTTGTGCAAGATTAGGAAGCTGAAGACAGGCAAAAGTGCCAACACCCAACGTCTCATGGAGATGCTTCTGCTGGATGATCTCAGAAGACCCCTAGGGTCTGCAGGGGTAGGCAGAGAGGGTGGGGCAGAAGATGAGGAAGGGAACAGGGGTGAAAATACCCAGGACCTGACCTCTGAAACTGGCCAGGAAGATGAAAATGATCTTGCCCTGGACAATCCAGCTCCTCCTGCAGATGAGGAGGAGGATCAGAATGACCTCTCCTTTGTCCCACCAGGAAGAGTTGTGAGTGTGCCCAGAAGGTCCAGATCTCCTTCTCAGGAGTCTAACCATTCTGACACCTCAGTAGGGACCTCTGTTTCTTCTCATAGGAGGAAACCTCTAATGAGAGGAAAAAGAGACTGCTCCAGTATGAAGAAGCTCAGCTTAGGATCAGAAGAGAGCAGCTGGCTATAGACAGGGAGTCCCTAGAGCTTCATAGACAAATAAGAAAGTTGGGACTAGAGTCTCATGGTGGCAGCAACTTCCCTAGTGGTAGGGAAAGGTATTATGACCATAGAAACCTGAGCAAGATTGTCCCTCCCTACCAGAGTGGGGATGACATCCACAAATGGATAACTGCACTGGAAAGGGCCTGTAAAGTTCAGAGGGTCCCCCAGGAGCAGTGGGCAGCAATCTTGTGGCTCTCCTTTGCAGACAAAGGTAGAGACAAGCTCCTCACTGTAAGAGAAGAGGATGCTGATGATTACCAAGTCCTGAAGAGTGCCCTGATAGATGGGTTTGGCCTAACCACTGAGCAATACAGGTTAAAGTTCAGAGATACCCAAAAGGCACAGACACAGGACTGGGTGGACTTTGTAGATTGTGCTACCAAGGCTCTGGAAGGCTGGTTACATGGCAGTAAGGTGTGTGACTTCAAAGGATTCTATAATTTAATCATGAGGGAGCAGATTCTTAATAACTGTCAGAATCAGTTGCTACATCAGTACCTGGTTGACTCTGATCTGACCTCTCCCCAAGAATTGGGAAAGAAGGCAGACAAATGGGTCAGAACCAGGGTGAAGCAGAAGGTACAGAACCAAGGTGGTGACCAGAAGAAGCAAGATTCTAAAAACTCTGACAAGGGTGGGGAAAAGGGTAAAGACCAGAAGTCTTCTCAAGGTCCCCAAAAATCTGCATCTGGTGGGGAATCCCAATCTAATAAAGGAAAAGGCCAAAAGAAACCATGGTGCAAAGTCTGTAAGCAAAAGACTCACTGGATAAGTGATTGCACCAAGTCCAAAGACTCCAATCCAGCCACCACTGCCCCTAAGGCAACTGTTCCCCCTAGTCCAGCTACAAGTGGTGGTGGAAACACTCAGAATAAGGGTTTAGTAGGGTTGACACTGGGTACTGAGATGGGCTCTGGCCTAGTCAGAGTGCCAACTCAGGCTGTCCTAGTCTGTGATGGGGGCATGGATATGTCCCCCTTTGTGAGTCCCAATAATTTGGGCAAATACAGACAGCAGCCTTTAATTAATAGAAGAGAGGCTTTGGCATTCAGGGACACAGGAGCACGTGTCACCATGGTGACACAAGATCTTGTGGATCCTGGGCAGATTATACTTGGTGAAATGTACCAAGTGACCAATGCTAGCAATGTCAGAACAGACCATTCTCTGGCAGTTGTTAACTTCTCCTGGGGAGGGGTAACTGGCCTTAAGAAGGTTGTGGTAAGTGCAGACCTACCAGTTGAATGCTTGCTTGGCAATGATCTTGAAACCTCAGCTTGGGCAGAGGTGGAGCTCAGGAAACATGCAGAAATGCTAGGGATCCCTGCACATGTCTTTGCTGTGACTAGGTCACAGGCAAAAATGTCAAAAGCTGAACAGGCCCTGGATTCTTGAATAATGGACCAGGTGCCTCCCAAGAGGAGGAGCAGTAGGGTTAAGGCAGTGCCTTCCCCCTTGGCTCAGGAAGCAGATCAGTCTTTTGAGGAAGATGATCTCAGGCCTGGAGAAGGAACTGTCCCAGAGGAGCTTGAACCTGATCAGGTTGAGTTCTTGGGGACAGGGGCCCTTCCAGGGCAGATCTGAGCCAGGAGCAGCTGAACTGCCCCTCTCTTGAACCCCTCAGACAGCAAGCTGCTGCTGAGGCTGCTGGGAATGCTAGTGGCACCCATAAGATATATTGGGATGATGGACTCCTGTACTCAGAGAGTAGAGACCCCAAGCCTGGAGCAGCCAGGAGGTTGGTTATACCTCTGAAGTTCAGGGGCTTCCTATTGACACTAGCCCATGATATTCCCTTAGCAGGTCACCTGGGCCAGAACAAGACTTGGGACAGAATTGTCCCTCACTTTCACTGGCCCCACATGTCTGAAGACACCAAGGAGTTTTGTCGCTCCTGTGTAACCTGCCAAGCCAGTGGGAAGGCAGGTGGCACCACAAAGGCCCCCTGATACCACTACCTGTGGTGGGGGTTCCCTTTGAGAGGGTGGGGATTGACATAGTTGGTCCCATGGATCCCCAAACAGCATCTGGGCACAGGTTTATCCTGGTGGTGGTGGACCATGCCACCAGGTACCCAGAAGCCATTCCCCTTAGGACCACTACAGCCCCTGTGGTGGCAAGGGCTCTCCTGGGAATTTTCTCAAGAGTGGGCTTTCCTAAGGAAGTAGTATCTGACAGAGGTAAAAACGTTATGTCCAGTTACTTGACTGCAATGTGGAAGGAGTGTGGAGTGACTTATAAGTTCAAAACACCCTATCACCCACAATGCAATGGTTTAGTTGAGAGATTCAACAAAACCTTGAAGGGCATGATTAAAGGGCTCTCAGAAAAGCTTAGGCGAAGATGTGACATACTCTTGCCCTGCCTTTTATTTGCATACAGGGAGGTGCCTCAAAAGGGGGTTGGCTACAGCCCTTTTGAACTTTTGTTTGGCCATCCTGTGAGGGGTCCATTGTGTCTGGTGAAGGAAGGTTGGGAGTTACCTCTCAAACCCCCTAAACAGGACATAGTAGACTATGTACTTGGTCTCCGCTCCCGGATGGCTGAGTATATGAAAAAGGCAACCAAAAACCTTGAGGCTAGCCAGGAATTACAGAAAGCCTGGCATGACCAAAAGGCTGTGCTGACTGTTTACCAGCCAGGACAGAAGGTGTGGGTGCTGGAGCCAGTGGCCCCAGCAGCCCTCCAAGACAAGTGGAGTGGCCCCCATACCATTGTTGAACAGAAGGGAGAGGTTACCTATCTGGTAGACCTGGGAACTCCCAGGAGCCCCCACAGGGTGCTCCATGTCAACAGGCTGAAGCCATATGTGGACAGGGCTGACATGGGCTTGCTCATGGCAACTGATGAGGGACAGGAGGAGGAGAGTGACCCTCTCCCTGACCTGCTCTCACAGAACCCTGATGATGGGTCAGTGGATGGTGTAGCCTTGGCAGGCAGCCTCACTGCCCAGCAGCAAACTGATTGTAGACAGGTGCTCAATCAGTTCAGACACATGTTCTCTCTGACTCCAAGTCAGACCACCTGGTGCACTCATGAAGTGGACACTGGGGAGAGTCTGCCTGTTAAAAGTAAGATTTACATGCAACCTGACCAGGTCAGGGACTGTATCAGGACAGAAGTCCAGAAAATGTTGGAGCTGGGTGTCATTGAGCCTTCAGATAGCCCTTGGGCTAGTCCAGTGGTCCTGGTGCCAAAACCTCACACCAAAGATGGTAAGAGAGAGATGAGGTTTTGTGTGGGCTACAGAGGCCTCAATGCAGTCGCTAGGACTGATGCCCATCCAATCCCCAGGGCAGATGAGCTAATAGACACTTTGGCCTCAGCCAAGTATCTAAGCACATTTGACCTAACAGCTGGCTACTGGCAGATCAGACTAGCTGATGATGCAAAGCCAAAAACTGCATTTTCTACCCCTGGTGGGCTTTACCAATTTGTAGTGATGCCCTTTGGTTTGAAAAATGCACCTGCCACTTTTCAGAGGTTGGTGAACACAGTCCTTACAGGTCTGGAAGCCTATAGTGCAGCATATCTAGATGATATTGCTGTCTTTAGCTCCACCTGGGAGGATCACCTGGTCCACCTCAGAAATGTTTTGGAGGCCCTGCAGAAGGCAGGCCTAACTATCAAGGCCACAAAGTGCCAGATAGGGCAGAGTCAGGTTGTGTACCTGGGCCACCTTGTGGGTGGAGGCCAGGTTCAACCATTGCAGAGCAAGATCCAGACCATCATGGACTGGGCTGCTCCAACTACCCAGACTCAGGTGAGAGCCTTTTTAGGCCTGACTGGGTACTACAGAAGATTTGTCAAGGGGTATGGACCAATAGTGACACCCCTGAATGACTTAACCTCTAAGAAAATGCCCAAAAAGGTTCAGTGGACAGTTAGCTGTCAAAAGGCATTTGATGACCTGAAGCAGGCCATGTGCACTGCTCCCATTCTGCAAAGTCCTGATTACTCCAAAAGTTCATTGTGCAGACAGATGCATCTGAGTTGGGGGTAGGGGCTGTACTGTCACAGTTGAATGATGAAGGTCAGGATCAGCCAGTAGCTTTTATTAGCAGAAGGCTGACCCCCAGAGAGAAACGTTGGTCAGCTATTGAGAGGGAGACCTTTGCTGTGGTTTGGGCTCTGAAGAAGCTGAGGCCATACTTGTTTGGTACTCACTTCCTTGTTCAAGCAGACCACAAGCCCCTCTTATGGCTAAAACAGATGAAGGGTGAAAACCCCAAACTTTTGAGGTGGTCCATTTCCCTACAAGGGATGGACTATACAGTGGAACATAGTCCTGGGAGTAACCATGCCAATGCAGATGGACTCTCCAGATATTTCCACTTAGAACATGAAGACTTAACTGGTCAAGGTTAGTTTAATGTCCCTGCGTTTGGGGGGTTGTGTAGGAGAGTAGGATCTGCCTCTTATGGTTACCCCCACTTTTTGCTGGTGTATCACTGTTTTTCGACTTTAGTCTGGCTGGGGCCCTGCTATCCAGGACCCCAGCCTAGCTGCTTCCTCTCTAAATTGATTCCCTGTACCTTAAGTACACTTCAGATTGGATTCTGGGGTGCCCTTATAAGTCCCTAGTATATGGTATACTATGTACCCAGGGCATAGGTACCCCAGAGGCCTACCAGGGGTTGAAGCATGTATTGTGCCACCCCTGGAAGGCCCTCCAAAATGACACCACAGGACTGCTACTGCAGCCTGAGTGAGGTGGTGCATGCACCCCTTACAGAGATATAGGTTCACTATATCTCACCTATCACTGCACATACAAACCTATCAGTCACCCCTATAGCAGGCCTTATCAATCCTGAAGGCAGGGTGCTTGGTTTTATGTGAGAGGGTGCCCATGCATGAGCAGAGCCCCTCTGCAGCCTTCGGAATCTCCTCTCCGGGGTTGTCTGTGGTGCAGCCTGACCATATACTCTTAAGTGCATTATATCTAAACGGTAAATGATAACTTTGGGATGGCTGCACGGAAACATGTCGTGTTTGGTGTCAAACACCTTGGAATCATACCCCCACACCAGTAACTGGTGTGGGAGTATGATCCCACCCTTCTAGAAGGAGAGACATGACAGCACCGGTATACCCGGTACCAACTAAACAGAGCCTGGCATCACAAAATGGATGCTGCAGCCACAGACACGAGTCTGGCCTCCTGCTCCTGACCGAAGCTCCGGGCAGGGGAGGCCTGGACAATAGGTTTCCTGTCTCAGGGAGGTGTTACCACCTCCCAGACAGGCCTTAGTGGATTAGGGCTGGGTGGTACACTCTCTGAGTGCTTTGAAGTCCAGCACTGGGGGCACATTTGGTGTCCTCGTGCATACCCCAGTTCAAACCGGTTGCAGGGGCTGCCAGCCCCTGCTCTGGCATGAAACTGGACAAAGGAAATGGGTGTAGCCACCCCTCTTTCCAAACCCTCCCATAGGTGGCTCCCCAGAGTTAGTCCAACCCCTTTTCTTAGTATAAGTAAGGGAACCCTGGCAACAGGATTTTAGATATCCCTGGACGAAACTCTGAAGCTGAATCCTGGACCTTCGACGCTCTACATCAAGATTAGAGGACTGAAGAATCTCCCTTGGGGTCAAGGAGTGACTCCCCTGCTTGGCAGGCACCAACGAAGCATTTGTCCAGTCTGCATCACTGACGCTCCCGCCGGACACCGAAGTCTTTGCATCACCAGAGGTAGATTTCCGGACTTCCCCGAGGCTGCCCTGAGCCCCCAGCAAAGCTGAGGCCTGTAGCTTTTGTGGGTAACGTGGAACCGTGACCCCTGGACACCGAGCACATTTGAAAGTGCACCAATTTCTGTGCTTTGGGTTCCAAGTAGCCCTAGCCTCGAGCACCAACTGCAGCAAAGATCACTGGCCTACACTCCACGAGTGTCCCGTGGGCCAGCTCCAAGTGCAACCGCTCGAGGCTCCCTCGCGATCTCTAGTCCGTTGGCTAGTGGGTCCCCACGAAGGCAACTCTTCAATTGCTTGGGCTTTTCTGGTTGCTCCAGAAGTGCCCTGACTTACCCTCGCTGGGTGAGTCCCTCAGACCTTGCTGGTCTGCATCGCAGCCTTTTCTTCATTTCCCCGTGACTTGCCGTTGCCAAGGCTTGTTGGGTCCAATGCAGTCGCTGACACTGCAGCACTCAACAGATTTTGTGGGGCAGCTCGAATCCAGCTCCGGGTTGTCGTCGACGCCTCCTGGACCTTGTGGCTGAAGAGTCAAGGCACCCGTCAACTCACCCGAAGCACCCGACATCTGAGGGCATTCGACTATCGTGCCCCTGGTCACTGGCTAGTGACCCAGACTCTGTCCCCTCTGCTTTCAGGTCTTCCTCTTCCTCGATCCAGGCTTGGATCACACCGGACACTCTTCCTCTTCACGGCAGCAGTACTTTCCAAGAGGTCGCCATTGAAAACAACGACGATTCCCGACACCTTTTAACACGTATGCACCCAGCTTCCCTGGGTGAGGTAACTCGAGTATTTTGGTACTCACGTGGGTGTGGGCCCTAGAAACTCTTAAGTTTAAAGGGGTTAACTGGAAGTCCTCTCCGAAGTGTCCTTTTTCTTTAAAAATCCAACCGCGACTTTCCCCATAGAAGTCAACGGCGATTCACGGCTGTGTTCTCACACTGCACGCGTCCCCCGTGGGTCCCCTGTGTCACTACCTTGGGTGGTTCCTTGGGGTCCAAGCACTTCTACAGGCTCTAGGCCTTGTGTCTAGCTCAGTCGTGGTTCTTATACCACTATTTTAGTATATGGTTTGGTACGCCCCTAGGGCTCAAACGTGTATTGTGCTAATAACTGCTAATATTCGCCTTGTAACTTATGTACTTCGAACTCTAGCCTCATAAAGAGACTAGAGGGGTGTGTTTAAGACTAAATACATATATTTTATATATATACCTGGTGTGGTCCTCTTTCATTTGGTCACTCAAGAGATTATAGACTGGTAAAACAAGCTGCTTTACATTCCTCCAAGACTTAGCCTGAAGGCTGCTATCCATAGCTACCACTAGGATAGCTTTCAATAAAGGTTGTCTTTAACCTATCATCCATAAGGGGTTGTTTAGACTGGTGCAAGGTGCCCACTATAACTAGTGGACAGCATATGCCAGGCCAACTTCTCACACTAGTTTCCATAGGAAAAGTGTTTTTGACTTGCTGATATCTTTGGCAGCGGTTGATAAATCTTCATGAAATCCTCCCCACAAATTTGGTGCTCACTTCAGCTGCTGTCTTTAAAGTTTTTGGGTGATCTGTTAAGCAGGGGCCAAGAAAGAGGGGGGTCCCAAAACATGTTTTCCCCATGTTAATTCTTATCGGGATTTTGAACACGACTACAGCCAGAACCAGTGGACGGAATTACAGCAAATTTGGCAGAAAGCTACCTCTTCGTCCACAAAGATTCCTTTTGTGATATGGTGTAAATCCGTTCAGTAGTTTTAGAGATATTAATAGGTAGGGGTGCGGATCCGACAGTCCCCGTGCTGAAATCTGATTGACTGCTGACACTTCAACCAGGAAGTGTTGGCAGCCATCTTGGGAGTCCCACAAAAAATGTTAAAAATAAAGAAAAGGGGGCAGAATAGGCTTCAGCAACTAATAACTGCCATTTACAGTAACTTCAACCCACAGCCAGGCTCAGGACCTCGCCAAATGCCTTCCTACCTTATTTTAAGAACCAATGCTAACTACATGGTCCGTCATCACCCCAGAAGAAACTGGTGCCATAATGAAGTCCATTCAATCATGGGCCCCATCAGAGCCCTGGCTCACCACACCTAGTCCACAGGACTGCAACCCATCAGTGCATTTGACACAGTCTCCTACCCCATCCTTATCGAACGCCTACATGACATCCGAATCCAAAGATACACACTCCATTGGATCTGCTCCTTCCTGGCTGGAAGGACCCAGTCAGTCAGCCTGGTACTGTACACCTCAGATGCCTGCGACCTCATCTGCGGAGATCCGCAAGTATCCTCCTCTGAGCACAACCCTCTTCAATGCATACATGATCCACACAGACATCATCATCTGCTCTCACATCAACCTCCTCTCCGACGCCAATGATCCACAATTCTCTCCCTCACTGACAAGATGCCCAGTAACTGGGTCAAGTTCATTGCCTGCAAGACTGAAATTGTCCACTGGATGAAGGCCAACTGTCTGAAGCTGAAAACTTTCAAGACCAAAAATGTGATCTTCAGGAACTTCAACATGGTGCTCCACCTGGTGGCGAACAGACCTAGGACTGACACCCACCCCCAAGCCAAAAACCATAGGATCATCAGTGACAGCAAACTTGACGTGACCACCCAATTCAATGCTGTCACTACCTCATGCTTCCATACCCTGAAGATTCTGAGGAAAATTTACAAATGGCTCTCAATCAGCACCCACAAAACCATCACAGAAGCCCTCATAACAAGCAAGCTGTACAATGGGAACACCATCTATTCGGGGATCAACTGAACTCACCAGAAGGCTGCAGACCATTCAGAACCTTGCAGTCACAATCGCTCTCAACCTCCGAAACCACTCTCATGACACCACACATGAAGTAGCTCCACTGGCTCCCAGACACACACGAGCACAATTCAAACTCCTCACCCACACTATCAATACACTACATAACATTGGCCGAGCATACCACAACAAATGCACCAGCTTTCACAAACTTTCCAGACACCTCCAGACATCCGGACTCCTACTACATCCCATGCATACGGAAAATCAGATCTAGCTGTTGAGCCTTCTTCCCATTGCTCTTAAACCATAGAACCACCTGCCACTACACATAAGAGCCTCCTCACTTCTTGAATTCCACAAGAAGCTGAAGACCTGGATTTTCGAGTAGTCCCACTAGACCCTTGGTTTGGCGGTACTCATATCTGCTCAGCGCCAGGGTACCTTCCCAGTGTGTTCTACAAATCCGCATAACATAACATAATTGAAAAAAACTGTTAAAGTGAAATTACAGTTAGGTAGTGGAATGAGACCAAAAAACAAAACTATAACCATGCACTGCTGATGATCTCCCATATTACATCACTCATGACAAGTTAAATGACATAATTGGTGACTTCACTCATGATATCTCAGCCGAGGTCAGACCTGAGTTCCAATCCACATAAGGACTTAGACACACACACACACACATCTGTCCTACGCTCCCTTAGGCAAGGCCATGTACCCAACCCTCCACAAGCATCAGACCTCCACTGCTTGGTATTTTCAGCCATACGTAGCACAAGTTTGACACAGGGCTTAGTCTGTGGACAGGGTCTTCACCCACCCTTCCACAAGCATCCATCCCACCTTATGCACAGACTTTGAACATACACAGTGGAGGTTGCCTGCAAGGTCTGGTGTCACCCCAGACCCTACATACAACATACAATAAGGGTTAGGCAGTGGGTTTGCCCTATGTCCAGGTCCTGCAACCAGCGCTCCACATGTGGCCAACACACACTGTGTCTTTGTCTTTGGCCATGCATAGCAAGTAGTTGATCGCAGAGCCTTGCCTCTGGCCAGGCTCTGCACCAACCCCTCCATACCCACCTAATACCGTACTTCCTCATCCTTCAGTCCTTCACAGCAAGGGTTGACCAAATGGTCTATTGTTCAATGATGGTCAGCCACTAGCTCTCCACAAGTGATCTACTACCACTTCACCCGTCCTTTGGGTGAATATAACTAAAAAGACAATGACATCCATCAAAAGCACTACACTTCTGAAATATTCAATTTGTTTTGCATGTTTTGGAAGCTTCCAGACAGCTTCAACCTTTTGATTACCAGGGCTTTCCTCCCCCATCCTCATTCTGCTAAGGCCTTTTTTGGATGTTATCCACACCAAATGTGCCTTCCTGTTTCCAACATCCTGAGAATTTTAAAGGTATTCAGGGTATGTACAGTTCCATAGAGGGGACCAAGAAAACAGTCAAATGGTTGTTTTGTAAAAATGGCAAAACAAAGTCCTTTGTAAGAAAGGATGTTCTTTTTAGGGGTGAGGGATAAATTCCGCTCTGCTGGCGGAGTTCGCTGAGTTTTGGGCACTTCGTGTTATGCTTTTAACGTGGAATTCCAGCCAAACTCCACCAACGGCCACTTGGCAGAGTTTTTCTCATGCACGGCTTGCCAACAGTAAGTTGGCAAGCAAGAATTGGCATCCTCTAATGCGATTTTCAGGAACTAGGAGGGCGCCCGGCGAGATTTTCTCAACACGGGAGGTCGCTGGCGGCCACAATTCTTTGTGGTGAGAAAGCTGCTGCTCGGGTAGAAAAGCTACTCGAACAGCAGCAAAGATGCAGAGCCCTCTAGCATGCCATGTGGTGCCGTTCATGCTGAACAAGCTCCTGGCTCTAAAAATCAGCAAGACTCGTGCGACGTGCAGATTTCCACCCATTTGCTGTACGCCGCGGAATCTTGCGTTCTCCGTGTGTTCCACCCACACCTAGTTCTTCTTTCTATAATGGCATCAATAAAAGATTTTCTGTGCTAGGACCATCATTGTCCCGGCATTCAGGAACAGGCATAGTTGTATTAAAAAACATTTTTACCACAGATTTTGTATTTTTCTAAGAGGTAGTCCATTTATCCTATTTTTTCCTGCTTCTATCTACTTCCAGTTTGTGGTGGAAACAGGTGCGAATTTCATGGGTGATCAAGCAAAGCTATACATTTCTGAAAAATAGACAAAATTCTGAATTCAGCAAATCACTATTTATATAGATCCCTTAAGGTTTTTCCAAATAAACTAATGGTTTAAATAAAGAAATAATGAAAACGAGTTGGAAAAAACAGCCATTTGTGTCTACATTTTCATCTGTAACTTCTTGTCACAATGGCCAATTTACACAGTTACGTCTATCAGATCCTTGTTCTCAAAGCAATATATAGGGTTGTCAGGTTCTCCAAAAACACGTAATACCCTGAGCCAACAACTGAGCTGCACCTTACAATAATTATTCACTGGGTACCGACGACACAGAAATTATTTTTGGTAAAATGTAAAGAATTAAAAATGGGCATGAAGCCTACCTATGTATTACTGAAATGTACACAATATTCTGATTCTGAGATCAGGAAAAATGGTTATTTGTGCCCCTCTGAATTTGTTCTTACCCATACTATCATGTTATTCAGAGGGTATTTTGTAAAATGTCTCCTTTCTTGCACTTTGGAAGGCACAAATAAAGAGAAATAGAATTTGTAATAACAAACTTTTCAACTGTTCTGTATTCCCATACATTTTCCAATAAAAACTGTACCCCACTTCTGAAGCTGGGCCTAGGGTCTGCAACACAAAACTCCCCAAAACGTGACAGGAAGACGTCCTAGTTCGCCCTGCAAAATCCATGTTTTTTTACAATGTGGCTAGCTGTGAATTTTGGGCCCTAGCTCAGCAACCACCCAGGGAAACCTATCATATCCAGACATTTCTGAAAACTAGACAACTGAGGTAGTCCATGGTGGCATGACTTGTGTGGATATCACAAGCTTTTTGTTCCCAGAAGCCCTTTCAAATCTACAATTTGGCTAAAAGTACACATTTCCTCACATTTCAGTGAAGAAAAGTTCTGAAATCTGCAGGGAGTCACCAATTTCCCACGACCCACAGTTTCCTCATATCGTTTGATATAAATTGTACCTCATTTGTGTGGGAGGCCTTAGTACCCACAGCAAGAATGGGTCTAAAATGCAACATGGACAGATGAAATATTTCCTATCAAAATGACTCTTATTTGCAATTTGGTTAGCTTTGGATTTTGGGCCCTAGTTCAGCTGGCACCCAGTCAAACCTACCTAAACCAGCACATTTCTGAAATCTAGACACCCTGGAGACTCCAGGGTGGTATGATTTGCGGGGATCTCTTGAGGTTTTCTTACCTAGAAAAACATAGATTTGCCACATATTTCTGTGAGGGAAAGTTCAAGAATCTGTTGGCAAGTTTGAGGTTTGTTGGGTATTGTGGGTAAGAAAACCTTGTGGAATCCATGTGAGTCACACCACTCTGGTCTCCCCGGGGTGTGCAGTTTGCAGACATGTCATGTCTGAAAGTTCCCTCGATGTGACTGAGCTCGGGCCTAGTTACCGCAGCTACTCCTATTGACAAATCAGGTCAGTTATTTTGACAGGAAATATTGATGTCTCCAAATTGTATTTTCGGACCTTTCCTGTGAAGGGCACTAGACCAACAAGTAGGGTAGTGTGTTATTAGAACAAGTGGGAGAACGCATAATTTTAGGCAAAGTTTACGATTTTCAGGGCATTGTCGTTAAGAAGACGTGGCGGGACCCATGTGAGGAATAACATCCTAGCCTTTTCCAGGTGTCTACTTTTCAGAAATGTCTGGGTTTTGTAGGATTCCCCAGGTGGCAGCAGACCCACACACAAAAAGTGAAGCCATTCAGCACGGCAAGTGGGCAATATTGGGATTTAGCCCCCCTTTCCTGGCCAATATGTTAGATCAGCACCCATGGTTACCATTGGGATGGTGATGCTTCGGTCCCTAGTGGATGAGAAGGGCTTTTGAGGCTTTAGACGCAAGGATGGGGCCTGATGTCACAATGGGCAGACACCCATCCCCCATTGTCTTATAAAAAAAAAAATCTGGATATTTAGTGGCCTTCTTTCACCTGGGAAAAAAACAGGGGCAAACCCCCTCTCTGCCCCCAGGGGGGACCAGGAAAACTATTTTGCCCCTTTTGGGGTTGGGGTGTAGCCCAAAGCCAGAGAGGGAAGCCCACAGCCATCTCTTTTGCTCCAACTGCAAAATTACTGGTGTCTAGGGGACTATCTACCCCCCAAAGGCAGATTTGGGGAAACTTCCTCAAGTGGGACAAACCTCTTTTCTGCCCCCAGAGTGGCAAACAGACACTATTATCCCTTCTGGGATGAGGTTATGGCTTGATGCCAAGATCGGCAGCCCCCCTCATCCTATTGTTTGTTTCGGCACCATTTGAAAATCCCTGGGGCATATTATACACGTGCCTAGGGGGTTCAACGGGCATGTGTGCCTGCTTTGTGTGCCCCCAGGCACAATAGTATTATAGAAGGGGACTGCAGACGCTTGTGTATCCCCTTTTGTAATACAGTAAGCGTTGCTGCACATGTAGCGCCAGCGCTATCATGAGAGGGCATTCCCTAATGTTCATGAGCACGTGGCCCCTTGTAAATGAAAGAATCACTTTACCTCTATGCTTGCGCCTTGTAAGGGGCGCAGCCACAGAGGCAAACATGCCCTTATGAGGTACACTGAAAGGGGATGCCTCTCCCCTCTTTAAACTGCAGGCAGCATGCTGCCTGTACTGTGAAACATAGAGCGGCTTTGAAGCAGCCACTCCATATTTCAATTGAATGAGCTGCACTGGGGGCAGCGCGAGTTTGCGGCTGCCCTGGGGGCTGGTTATTCTTTTTAATACGGCACACTGTCCCTGTTTGCACCCACTGCACGTTTTGAAGTGTGCTGTGTATATAATACGGTCCTTGGTTTCTGTTGGGCATTCTGCCCAGGGGAAGCAGATTGGGAACAGACTCCCTAATTTTGACCCTGGTGGCCAGGAGGACCTCTATGCCCTTTTGGGGTGGGGTCATGGTGGGCCACCCTAGACATTGTTGTTTTTCTGGAGGGGCGGGGGATCAATTATCCCTGGTGCTTATTGGGCTTTTTGCCATCTCGGGGTAGGGAATGCACTTTCGGAGCAACCACCACAATCTGCCCCCTGCAGGGGTCTGAAATACTAATTCCCATTTTTGGGGCTGGGGCATGGCCCTGCCCATAGTGGGCCACCCAAAATCCATTTATTTTTAATTTTTATTTTCCCTGGCGTCTAGTGGGCTTTCTGCCCCCCAGAGGGAAGGAAGCCTGTGGTCCCCTTTTTGGGGTGAGGACATTGCCCTACACATGGTGGGCTGCCCCATCCTTTTTTTTTTTTTTTAAATAAACTTATTCCTGTTGTCTAGTTGGCATTCAGCCCCTCCCCGGTGAGCGTGTTGTTTGAGGGCAAACCTCCCAATCTGCTCTCCAGGGGTGGGGGGGTAGAAAGACTGATGTCCCCTTTTTGGGATGGATCATGGCCCTGCACATGGTTGGCTGCTTCCACCCTTTTGTTGTTGTTTTTCTTTTTAAATTATCACATTACCTGGTGTTTAGTGGGCTCTCTGCCCATGCGGAAGGGCAGATTAGGGGAAATCCCACCAATCTGATCCCCAGTGGGGCAGAAAGACTTTTGTACCCTTTTTTTAGGTGTGGCAGGGCCTGCGCATGGTGGACCACCCCCACCCTCTGTTCTTCTTTTGCTACTAAACCATTGTGTCTAGTGGGCCTTCTGCCCCCCATGGGAGACAGAAATACTATTGTGCCTTTTTGGGGTAGGGGCATGGAACTGCCCATGGTTGGCTGCTTCCACCCTTTTGTTGTTGTTTTTCTTTTTAAATTATTACATTACCTGGTGTTTAGTGGGCTCTCTGCCCATACGGAAGGGCAGATTAGGGGAAATCCCACCAATCTGATCCCCAGTGGGGCAGAAAGACTTTTGTACCCTTTTTGAGGTGTGGCAGGGCCTGCGCATGGTGGACCACCCCCACCCTCTGTTCTTCTTTTGTTACTAAACCCCTGTGTCTAGTGGGCCTTCTGCCCCCCATGGGAGACAAAAAGACTATTGTGCCTTTTTGGGGTAGGGGCATAGACCTGGTGTCTAGTGGGCTTTCTGCCCCCCGCCCCAGGTGGTCAGATTGTGGGTAATCAAAGATTGATTATCTTTGGGGTTAGGGGGAGTACAGCCTGTTGCCCAAGGGACCTCTCACCCATTGAAAAAATCTGTGGTGTCAGTGAAAGCGCCATGCGATCACATCCCACTGTGAATGCCTAGTGCTCTGTACTGGGAGAGAAGTATCACAGGAAAACTGAGATTTCCAACATACCAATAATACATTCCTTTTGGCACAATTCCTTGGGAGCATAGAGAATGTGGCTGTTTTCAGCCCCGTCCGCACTCCGAGGGATACCATGATATGGTTTCCTGGGTGCCAACCTACCAATGATGTGATCGCATCACTGAAGTGATCACGTCAGCAGTAGGAGAGTCACACCTCTTTGCGCTGGACCGTGAGGGTCTCAAGCTATGACTCGGGGGTGGAGGGGGTGACAAGGGAAGAGCACCAGAGGCACACAACACCTCCTGCTTCAATTCATGGTGCTTTGACATGACCACCATGTCCATAGCGCCAAGTTGGGAGCACTATGGACATGGACGTCACATTTATAGGACCAAACAGGTCATATATTATAGCTTTAAGATAATTGCTATTAAGACAGGGGCACTATGATGCCAGAGATGGGCTCCATAATATCACAGATGCGTCCAATGTGCAAAGAATGGCCCGCAATTTGCCATGGATGCACTGGACCATAGCACTTCAGGACAAACATTCTGACAACATACTATAGATATCTAGCATTCTTTTGGCAGGATAGGCACATTCATGCCATGGGCATCCACACTATGCCTGGAAAGGGCAAAAATATGCTCAGCTGGTGTGCAATGCAGTCCCCGTCAAAATAATTATTTGCTATTTGAGTGCTGTCTTTTCCTGGTAGGAAGAAACATTTTTTAGGCCATTTGTTGCTATTCAGCAATCTTTTGTAGCCGTTTTCGGTGGCACCACAAATCAGCTTCTTAAAGGGACTTTAATGTGGCCTACACACCAAATATGCCAGAGCTTAGCCCACCATGGAAAGGTAGCCCACAATCTGAAAAAATGGGCAATATTAATTGAGTGATGTCCCCTTTATGGAAACCTAGAGGTGTTGTGGATGGTCAGACTGTAAGCAGGCAGCCAACCTGGCAGCAGAGGCTACACTGCAGGTCAGCAGGCATGCACACACATCAGCAAAGGCAGTGAAAGCAAAGCGTCCCATAGCAATTAAGGTACTTACCAATCTTCTGTCCTCCCATGGTGTTGGCACTCTGGCTACCACCGCATTTCCACATCTGGTCATGGCTTTCTCCACACACTGCCAGATTAGTATTGCAGGCCCTGCTCTTCATTACACAATACAATTGATGACACATGGCCAATCACCACACAGTAATGAAACTTTGTTTACCCACATTACAGTCCCCAGGTTTTTAACTCCGCATTGAATGTGATTGCAAGAAGCTGTCTTAGAAACTTGACACATTCTTTGTCATTATCGGGACCTGGAAGGAAATACTCCAGCAAATGTCCTACTCCAAAAAGTGCTTGGCCCCTTTGAAATTCCAGCCTGGCCAATGCAGGAGAGGGTTAGGGGGGTCCAGCATTAATCAACAAGTGAATACATATTCCTCAAAGCTACAAAGCAATATTGCCCACATATCAAAGATACTTAGCTTACCCTTGGCAACAGATGGATCAGCTCCTCACTTCATCCTGGATGCGTACACCATTACAATAGGTCTGCAGTAAAAGGTGGCGTTGACCAGTGAGTCCAAACCTAAGAATAACAAACAAAATCAACTACAGTGAAACTTAACTGGGATGAACCGACTGATGATCTGACCTCACACATTGTCATATCTAGATTAAATTGCCTAAGCAATAAGGCACGACTTTTGGGGTCTGTGTCTCCCAATATGAAAGCTTACTAAATGCATTCAGTCCAGTCCATTTTGTTCATTTGCCAACCATTGAAATGTAGAACTTTCATCAAATTGGTACAATTTAGAAAAACTAGTAACTGAAATTCTAAAAAGTAAAGGGCTGACATGAAAGCCAAGCACACAGTTAGATGATACATGAGGAAATCTGGTATATATATTGTAAAAAATTGGGTTATTGGTTGAGGGGGGTGGAAGCCCCACTCAGGCAACAATCACAATCCTTATCAGGCGAACCACAAAATGCACTAATTTAACCTGTGCTTAATCCTCTAGTTGCATGGCATAAATGCCAGGCTTAAATTAGAGGCAATGTATAAAGTATTTATGGAGCACACAAACAGTAATAAAGTGGAAACACAATAAAACAAAAATCCCAAATAAATTTAGAAAAATAGAGTTAACTGTTATGTGTCCCAGGACACTAGCAGAAGGCACAAATGGTTAGGACAAGAAAATGGCAACTTTCTAAAAGTGTACTTTTCAGAATTGTGACTTAAAATCCAACTTCATCATGAAAGAGGATTTTAAATTGCATTTCATTTGAGTCAAAACAGTAAATTTCTATTCGCTCCAAATCTAAGGTTAGCATGAATTAAATGTAATAAGGTAACCCAGAGTTAGTCAATGGGACACTATTGGAATTATACCAGTTCTGCTGACTACCTTCTTTTCAGTGACTGCAATTAGCATCCCAATGAAGAGTAAAGTGTGGGACTATCAAAGGAAATTACAGCCTCTTCTAAAGTCAGGAAGGCTGTTTCAGTGTGAAAAACTGACCACTTAGGTAGGATGGATCACCTGCGAGCAGATAAGAATGGATGGTATTACAAAGGACAAACAACTGTCTCTTTTGTATGAAATTCCTAAATGGGGACCCAAGAAATAGAAATCTAGTCAATCACAAAGGTCTCTAAGACATTCATCTCTTTCCACAGCAAGATAGGAAACTGTTCCCAGAACAGGGAGCTGTTTTTACCTCATATCCTCAGGCGTGGGTCAGAGTAGACACCAGGCTCTGGAGATGGGGGCCTGGCTAGTGCCATTTTGAATGCGGGACTCTGTAAAGGACTATAGTAAGGTGATAGAGTATGAGCTTAAAGAGGAGGCTAAGGTCTGGGGGAATTCTCTCAAGATTGGGCATAAAGGAACTCTCCAGTCACTGGGTAATGCACTGAAGATAGAATGGCACCTTGCCACCACTTCCTCAGAACATTCCTGAACCTGTAAGAATACCTTAACTAAGTAAGAGGATTTTTCCTGACTGCTGGAAAAGGAAGCCAGAATGACTTCAAATTTTACTTGGCACCCAGGACCAGAACGGCTGTCCAGGAATCACATGGCTGCTATCCTGTTCACGGCTAGAATGACACAAAAAGCTATCTTTTGAAGAAGATCCAGTTGCACGATTTGGCAGTGGAGTGCTCTGCATCTGGTTAGAACCAGGGCTGAAGGGAGACTTAGGGCCACATGTATGAACATTAGGAATAGCGATTACCTAAATGTGATTTTCTGCGAATCGCTATTCCTAATGTATGAAACTCCAAGAGTTTCATTTAGTGATTCTTAGGCGGTCGCAAATCGACCTACCTCGTTAATATTAATGAGGTAGTTCGCAATATGCAACTCCCTACGAATTGCTAAAATCACAGGGATGGTGGCCTGCTAGGGTCAGCAGATCACCATGTCCGTGATTGCTTTTCAATAAAGCAATAATTTCTTTTCAAATGCAGCCCATTTTCCTTAAAGAAAAACGGGTTGCATTTAAAAGAAAAAAATGAAAAATGTCCTTTTTATTTTTTAAAAGCAGGCTGTGGTCCGTGGGACCCCTGCCTGCTCTTAAAAAACCTTTTTGCTACCATTCCCAAAGGGGACGGGTAACCCCTTCCCATTTGCGAATGAGTTACCACCAACTTGAAGTTGGTGGTAAAATGTGAATGTTTTGTGACCGCATTCACGGTCACAAAACATTCACACATACCGCTGTGATTCGGTATTTGGGATGAACGCCCTAAAACACGCCCCTACCAAATACCGATCGCAAACCCATTTCGTGATTTGGTAACAGGTTACCGAATCACAAAATAGGGTTAGATACATAGGAAAAGCCTTTTTTGCGTTCACAAACTGGTCAGTTCTGCGAATTGGCCTGTTGCTAATGCAAAATAGGTTCATACATGTGGCCCTTAGTGCCAACAAGCCTGCTTCTGGGACGTGGGGTTGCAGAAGAGATCCGGAGTAACTTCCAAACATCAAGAAATATTGTGACTTGGACTGGGGATGACGATCGATGACAGCTGAGGTGCTAACGCCCCGCCCGCCACGCCAGGACGCAGCGCGCTAGAGAGCGAGATGGCGCAATGGCAGCTGTTTGATACTGGTGGCTTTCAGCTGCTGTCTTTGGCCACAGTCAGAATGGCCAGACAGTTTTGAATTAAGAGGCTGGAGGCAACCAGCAGGCAGACATAGGTGGCCTGCAGATTTCTTTGGTGATTTAGGGGGCAGCATGAGAGTTGTTTTGTGGGGATACCCTCTGCTCAGGCTGCATGGATGGATGTAGCCTGTTTTTTCCCCTCTGTACTTCGGATCATCAGCGCAGCCCAGGACTAGGAGGGAGAGAAGAATGACCACCATCCTGCTGTGGCCTCCAGGTTTCTCGCAGGGGTAAGTGCACACGCTCTGCTTGCTTGTCTGCAGGGATTGACTGTGCTACCCGGTATAGGGTCGCGGGGTAGGGCCACAATAGAACCTTCTTTGTTTTGGGGGTCATTAGCACACTGCAAGAGTGTGGATAATTCAAGGGAGATTAAGCTGGGAGATCAATAAGATTCTGGACTGGGGGTGCGTGTGAAAAATGCGAAGCCACTCTAAGGTCTCTGGGTCTGAGGTGACAACCCACTTTGATGTACCCGCCCCAGCCAAGCGGGCTAAGAAATGAGTGGGACAAAGCCACAGCACAAACAATCTGCACTGCCTCGGCCCATAAGAATTACACCCTGCCTAGTGATTTTGGAGACCGTGAAGAAGGTGCAGGTGTTTGCGAGGACCATCACCTGCTGGTGGGGGCTTTGGAGGCATTCTCTTTGAGCTCTATCCAGAGTGTCGGTAGCCCGGACTCTGTGTTAGTTTTACCAACTTAGACCTTAATGCAAAATTCAGCGGAGGCTCTCCTGGAACCGGACGCTACTTTTCTCAAAAACAAAAAAGTCATGGAATACCCTCTCTTCATGAAGGTTAAATCGGGTCTGGGGTCAGGTGTATGCTCCGGGACTGATCTGCCTGAGAAGCCGCAACCCCCACAGTCCCCACAACCATCGCTGCCACAGCAATTGTCCCCTACTCTCCTCTCAGGTGGCAATTTGATGCTATTCCAAACCTTGACATCTCTACCTAGCCAGCAACAGCCCTGGGATGACTTGATGCTGAACAAGAGGACCTAGGATGTGGAAAGTCGCAATACGGCCCAGTTGGTCCAAGCAACGAGACTCTGCAGGGGGATCTCCCTTCCACGAGGCAATGGGATTCTAAGACTATGTTAAATCTCATCCTGGAGGAAATAAGGGACTTGAAAGGCTCACAAACCACTGATATTGCAGCTCTACATGCACACTTTCTAAGATCGAGGAGACAGTGGCCCAGATCCCAGAGAGGTTAAAAGAAGCAGAAGTAACGATCTCTCAACCAGAGGATCAAGTAGCTAGTCTACAGCAGAAGGCGGCCACCTTCCAGAAACCGAAATCCTCAATTGAGTGTAAGTTGGAAGACCTGGAAAATCACTCAAGACGGGCAAATTTTTGTATTGTCGGGGTCCTGGAAGGACTGAGGTATGACAAACGCTGCTCAAACACTTATCAAATCATATGTTCTCCCTGAACATTCCGGAGATCTCACACTTAGAAGAGCCCACCAAGTGCCAGCACATCTGCCCCCGAATTCAAAGTATCCCCGCACAATTCTTGTGAACTTCCGAGACTATCGAGCGAAGGAGTTAGTTCTATCTAAGGCGATTAACCAGAAACAGTTCAGTACTCCTGAAATTCCTCTCTGTCATATATTCTCCGGCATGTCCGCTTCAGCAGCAAAGAGGAGGAAGGAATTTGTAAAGATGCTCCACCTTGTTAAAGCACAGGGGGCCCAGGCAATAATCGCACAACAGTCAAAACTGAAGGTGTTAGTAAAAGGGCAGTTCTGTGATGTCTCTGAGGCTCAGGAACTACTACAGCAAAGATCGAATAAGCCATAATTAAAGAGTGCGCAATTAGAAATTGGAAAACTGGTTCCTCTGATAAACTAAGATTTGGGACTGTGATTATTAATTGTGGTTCTGCTCCTCTTCTGGCATGGAACTCCGGCCTTTAGGGCTGGGGCTCCATGTACTATTTGTTCAATCATCATTTAAATGTTACTCAGTTTTCAACGAGAAACGGGATTTCTAATCTCTTAGGAGTGAGAACTTGTGTACTTTGGTTACTATTAGGGGGGTGCTTTCATGCTTCCACTCTTCCGCTTTTTTCATTTTTCATTGCTCTTTTTTCTTTTCTCTTTCTTTTTCTAAGGCTGGGTTCTTGATTATCCAGGCCCTGGCACCTTGGTGTGGCAGGGGGGTAGGGGTTGGCCGATCGATCTTGGCACAAGGTCAGGGTGCCAAGACCTTTGGGGGTGGGGAGCTTGTCAGGTGTGAGTGGGATGCCGCACCACTCACCGCAGCTCAGGGGATGGTGTAGTGAGGGAGGGCGAACTGGGGAGTATTGGGGTGGCACGTGTCAGGTGGAGGTTTGGGGTGGAAAGTTTGATAAAAATGGATCCAGGTATCTAGTTGTTTAGCTTAAGTAGCAGGGAGAGTAGAATGCTAAACTCGTCTGGAGGAAGGTTTCCCCCTCCTGCTTAATGCAAGATAAAGATGGGGCTGATGGACGGGAACCAATATTTACTTGTGTGAATGGCTCCTATTTGTGGGGAATAATTCTGGTCTGTAGGCTTGTGTGGGGGGTCAGTAAGATAATATTCTGTCTTAACGCCTATCTTAGAGTAGACTATTAGTCTGATTAACTCCTTGAAGGTAGTTTCCTTTAATGCAAATGGTTTAAATAATGTTAAGAAACTACGGACAATAGAAAAGTGGATCCTAGCAGAAAACCTAGCAGTGAATCTGATTCAGGAGACTCATATTCCAGTTGGGAAGCTGTCAGGGTTTTCAATGTTTCAAAATTGGGCAGCATATAGAGGGTTCTCGTCTTCCAAAGTAGCCCTCAGCAGTACTGCTATTTTTCTTTCACAAGGGTTGGGAGACAAAGTGGTCAACAGTGCCAGCGATAAAGAGTGTCGCTGGTGTTCGGTGAGCTGCTCGATTTGGTCCAAGCTTATAACATTTGTTAGTTTTTATGCCCCAGTTGAAGATAATAATACACCTTATGAGGATCTGTTTCAATCACTACTACAAAATCCAGGCAAACTGATAATTGGTTGAGATGTTAATTTGATGCAGGATCCAAAACTCCATTCCTCGGTTAAGGCAAAAAAACTGTTAAAACCAAAATCCTTAAAAGTCATCAGGCACTACCAGGAAACACTTACTTTAGTCGATCCCTTGAGGTCTGCCTGCCCTATGAAAATTTCATACACTTGCTTTTCAGGGAGATTTCGCAGCTCTTCGTGTATAGACTTTTTTGGAATCTCCCGAGCTTTTAGGTATAAAACCCAAACTACTATACTTAATGGGTTCTCAGACCAAGCAATGATTAGTCTTGAGTTAGGAGTGAGTAAGCCCCCTATGCACCCCAGACGCTGGGTGCTCAATGAACAGTATCTACAGGAGGAAGGATGGGTGCAAATTCTCAAAGCGGAGATAAGGGAATTTCTTATGATTAACGACAAGACTGCACCATCGTGCATTGTATTGGATGGTATGAAGGCATTTATTCGAGGGAGAGTAATAGGCAAAGATGCAGAAAACAGTTTAAAAGTAAAAAAACAAAAACAATTTTAGAACATAAGGTACAACAGAGCTTTCTCAAGAATTCATCTGGGGCTAATAAAAAAACATTCTGCATTGCTAAACAGGCGATGAGCGAAGTATATTACGCAAAATGTGCCATGGCGAGTCTGGCCCATTCCCAAAAAGTATATGAGGAAAGCATTTAGGAAATTTTTACGAGAACATTTCCAGCTTGGCAGGCACGGGAACAAGCAGCCAAGAACAGGATAAATGCTCTGCAATGCCCAATTTCGTGAACTATAAATAGGGAATCGGAGAAGGGGGGAGAAATTATGTTAGATCATTATTGACAGATATATACACAAACTCAGACGATCGACATATTATCTCTGGATAGATTCTTAGCAGATTGCAATATTCCAACCTTAACTAGCAAGAGGGGGCCGGCATGTCACGACTCTTCTCTGTAGAGGAATTGTTAGAGGTTGTAAGAATCTCCCGAATGGCAAAGTTTGCGGCCCAGATGGACTCCAGGGGGGATTTTTCAAACTCTTCATTGATGTTGTGGCCGAATAGCTTTTATTGCTCGCCTATATAATGCTACAAGGGAGCGATATCCCACCCTCTTTTTTTAAAGGGAATGTTGTAAGTTTCTTGAAGAAAGGCAAGGATGCTGAGGATCCAAATTCGTATCGCCCTATCACATTAATAAATACAGATTATAAAATTATTAGAAAGTTGCTTTCCAAGAGATTTTATTTAATATTCGCTGCATTGATCCACACAGATCAGAATGGCTTCATAGAACGCCGGCCATTAGGGACTACTACTCACTATTTGGCGGAAGCTTTGGATTATTTTGCAGTGAATGACATACAAGCTGTGGTGCTTTTGCTGGATGACTAAAAAGCTTTTGACTTCGTGGTCTGGAAATCTTTATTTAATATCTTGACCAGATTTGGCATCCCATCCCAGATCACGAGGTTCATCTATAATATATACTGTAAAGCCAGAGATGGCATCATTATCAATTCATTAGAAGTGGGGCAAATAAAGGTGTTGCGGGGCACAAGGCAGGGGTGCCCGCTTTCTCCTATTTTATTTGCCTTCTTCATAGGGCCCTTGGCTAGAGAAATCCGAGGTAATAATAGCATTCAGCCTACTCTCCCTCAGATGGATAAGATAAAACTATATGCTGATGATATCATGTTAATTTTGGATAGTAGGAAGGAGACCCAAGAAAAGGCTTTTGAGATTTTTGCTCAATATGAGGAACTGGGAGGGCATTCAAATTAACAAGACGAAGACAGAAATAATACTGTGTGGGTGTAATCCTTACGTTTTACACCCAGAGGAGTTGTTTGTGTGAACTCCTGTCCGAAGCGATATCTAGGCATAAGGTTCTCTTCTAAGATTGAGGATTTGTATGACCTTAACTTCGCTCCCCTCCTTTTAAAAATTCATAATCTATTTTCTCTGTGGAATTCTCTCCCGCTGACTATCTTGGGGAGAATCTCCCTGATCAAAATGTTGGTCCTCCCATTATTCAATTTCCTGTTCTCGGCTATTCCGTGTGTTTTATCTTCTTCTTTCTTTAAATCTGTAGAATCCATGTTCTCATCATTTATCTGGCAAAAAAATCACCCAGAAGTGCACTAAGTACTTTAGATGAATTGCAGAAAGAGGGAGGGCTAGCGCTCCCCAATCTTAAAGATTACTACTTTGCCAATTTTGCACAATACATGTCTAGGTTTAATTCAAAGTTGCATAGGGTTTTTTATGAATAATTTTATGCAGTTGATTTTTAAAGAGTTTCATATTCTGGACATCCTCAAAATGGTTAAGCTTCCCAAAAGAGTCCACTATAAGAGCTTGAAGTGATTCTTTAGAAAGCATGGGATCTTTATAGGCGATATTCTATACCCCAGATTAACGCAGCGACACCACTGGATGTCATTGATATTGAACTGGGGTGAAGCTAGCACTCCAAATTATCAAAAAGTGGGGAAAAGCGGGGTATTGGAAAATATCGGACTACCTGCTGGGGGACAGATGGCAAAACTTAGCGGACGTCCGACAGCAGATACAGGATGATTTTCTTCTTTCAGGATCATTCAGAGCACTCAATAAAATATTGACTGATTTAGTTCTGGCCCAGATCCTCAGTAGCAGGGTAGCGGTTCATGCCCTAATCAATAATGAGGTACTGGAAAATCCGGGGGACTGGAAAAGAATGCTCTCTGCTATTAAAGGCCCCGACCTTGCCTAAAGAGCGGTAAATAAATGGGACAAATATGAAAGCTTGGAAATAACAAATAAGATGTGGAAGGAAGTTAATATACTTAACTTTAGTGTTTTGAGGGGGGCTAATTTGCATCAAATGCTTTTTTATCTAAATGACTTCAATACAGAACTCTGGCTTTTTTAAGACATATTAACCCCAGTCTCCCTGGAAATTGTTTTGAATGTTTAGGTCATTCCCCGGCCAATTGGCACATTTAATTAGTCATTGCTCATCCATTTAGGGATTTTGTGCTGAAGTATTTCACTATTTTGTAAATGAATGGAAGATTAATTTGGCTTCAACCACTTGGCTGAGAGTCTTGTGGTATGATCCGTTACTGGGTTTGCCCAACAGATGGGTAAAATTAGTATATATAGCAACAGCGGTAGATCAGTCCCTTCTACTTCAAAATTGGCGGACTCAAGTGATCCCTACAATGAAGGACTGGCTACAAAAAATGAGGAGAGTTAGAACCATTGAAAAGCTATATGCAATACGAATGGGGGGTGGGGGAGAGTCAAGAAATTTGAAAAACTCTGGGGGCAATATTTCCTATCTGAAGAATGAGGATGAGTTTAAAGGGGCAGATTAAATTATCTAAGCTCTTCTCTTGCATTTTGTTGCTTAGCACTTTATGAGACATCTCTGTTTTTTAACTGCCTTTAAGTCAACTGCATGTATTGTATGTACGCCGCAGGCACGTTGGTTGATAACCGTTTTTTGGAAACTTGCTATGTCTTATGTATTTATTAAGCTACATAATATGAAATTTGTATGTATATTTATATTTATTGATTACTTGTATGATGCGTTTATGATTAATATTACCTGGAATGTATATTTATATCTACATTGATGTTAATGCAATACTGGGATCCTAATTAATCAAAAAAAGAAATATTGTGACTTAGGGCATCATTTATAGTTTGACTGACGGATATCCCATTCTCTTTATTAGAAGAGTGTTCTATCCAGTGGCACTTAAAATAAGGCAGACATGATAGCTATCACAATTGTGATGGAGTAAACTGTCTTTAAACTGCAAATCAAGCCTTTAATCAGTTTTGAACCTCAGGGGCCTGGCAGAAGGTGCAAAGGCTATGAGATGAAGGAGCATCTTCTGTGGCAAAATTTCTAATGTTGTCACACTCAGAGCATTTTGCCGTAGAGAAAAAGGTTTCAGAGGGACCTTGCATCAAAGGTATCTGGCCTGGTGATGCCCTGCCCAGCTTTTGTGATCATCTTTTCCCCTCTGGAGAGTTTCAAGAACCCAAAAAGTCTGAACAGAGGACTTCGGACCAAGGCGAAGGGTAGAATTCATCCCAGTGGTGAATCGCCTGTGAGGCTAACAATGAGGCTTTTTAAATTTCTACTTGGATCATTTTGCACCAAAACAGAGCTTCAGTGGGAGCTCGTATCGGTGATGAATCCAACTTTGAGGAACATTCACCAACTATATCGTTACTGAAAGATTTTGAGGACTAGAAAGATAAAAGTCACATGGAAAAAATGCTTTGTGATGGGATCCACTAGGCTAACTCCTCTTCATTGTGGTCACCCTGAAATTGAACCTCGGTGCCAGCCTCCCCAAACGTCGGCCCTTTGCTGTTTCTTGATGGCTTTGGACTTAAACCTTTTCAAAATCTGTATCTCCGGCTCCCTAATCAGTTTTTGACCGTTTTCTGTCATTTTGCTCATTAAGGGGCACATTACGATACCCGGCGTAAAAAAATCCGCCAGGCATGGAAGCGGCAAAAACCCGCCCGCACACACCGCCTGAACACCGACCACGCCATTATGAGTACACAAACTGAAAACCGCCATCGGCGAAAAATCATACAAAATACCGCCCGCCATCGTCCGAGTCGGAGTCAAACCGCCCGCCACGGACGGAAACACGCACGACAACACAAAACCGCCCGCCCACACGGCCGACACACCGCACGTGAAATTACGATCGCACCGCCATGAGCGCGGAAAAACAACAAATATACCGCCCGCCAGCGCAAACAACACCGATGAGAATCGACACGGCAGAAGCCATGGCGCCCACGTACCTGCACAGAAACCATCCGCACACAAAACCAATAGCACACAACATGGCCAACAAGTCCACACAGCAAGGCACGCACAAATACACAAGCACAGTACACATCCCGAAAACACCCCCCGGACAAACAAAAAATACAAAGGCCAGAACCCCAGACACAACACACCTGAAAACAACAGACCATGAGGACACACCCACATAGGTGAGTACAAAAGCAGCACTCCCACAGACCACAACCCCTTGCTACATTGCAAACCAGAGAGGAGAGGAGAGGACACAGTGACACAGCAAGGACAGCAGCACACCACAGAAACGCACACATCACTACCACCACCACCACCACCACCACCACCAAACACCACCACCACCACCACCAAACACCGGCACCACAAACCCCCTGCACATTACACAACACACACCGCACCAGCACCACAAACACCATGGCACCACAAAGGATGCCCAAGTTCACGCCCATGGAGCTGACGGTCATGGTCGACGAGATCATCAAGGTGTACCCACAAATCTATGGGAACATGGTCCAGCACACACCACTAGCCACCAGAAACAGAATGTGGACCCGGATCGTAGACCAGGTCAATGCAGTCGGGACCCTGCCCAGGAACAGAACCGAGATAAACAAACGTTGGAATGACGTAAAGAGCCTGGTCAAGAAGAAGGAGGGCAAAAACAGAGAGCTGGCTGCCGTCACTGGCGGAGGGAATCCCGCGCTCTTTAAGACCTTCAAAGCGTGGGAGGAGAAGGTGCGAGTCGTAATACATCCGGAGATCCTCGCCGGATTAGCAGGGGAGTGGAGGCTGGTAAGTACAAACTAATGTATACCAGCACACCGCTATGTACACACATGCGCAACCACCATGCCACAGCTCCCAGGGACAAACACCCCCATGTCCAGCACACAATACACAACACATCACACGCACATGCAACAGACACTACCACACACAGGCCAAACCGAACAACTGTAAGATGCGTGGGGACATGTGTACACTAAGCCAGCCACGTAACCACCAACAGGTCCCCAAATATGCCAGAAGCGCCACAACGAGCACCCACCACACCCATGTGTCCGCCACAGCTGCACCAACTGACAAGTAACAGGTAAGTGGCAGGAACACAAAGTGCAGTGGGTCGGAGGGGGACAGCTGAAGTACAACACCCACCAGGCCCCCACTCCCACAGACCAGCAAGGTGGAGCACTCCCCACACCCATGTGTCAGGCACAGCTGCACCAACCGACAAGTAACAGGTAAGTGGCAGGAACACAAAGTGCAGTGGGTGGGACGGTGGACAGCCCAAGTACAACACACACCAGGCCCCAGTCCCACAGCACAGCAAGGAGGAGCATCCCCCACACCCCACACCCACGTGTCAGCCACCGCAGTGCACAACGACAGCCGAAAGGCAGACATCACGGTCCACAGCAATCGGTGTCAGTGGGTGTACAGCCACCCCACGACCCACTACACCCCCCACCCCCACAGACCTGCAACATGGAGCACCCCCGCTAAGAGCCATGTGGCATCCAGTACAGTGCACGCACGAACAACTTGCAGGTGGGAAACTGGACAGGGCTGGATTACTGGAGGCATGAGGACCATAACACCACCAACACATGGGACATGTCACGTAGCACACGAACACGCAGCACCGCCCACCGTCACGAACAAGTGAACAATGTGCACACGGACATGAACAGCAGACTCACACCCCACATGACCCATCACAGACATAGCAACACCCAAGGAGCCACGTCTGCATGCACAAGCCACACTGAATATAGTCCCACACGGCAGCCACTGTGCAACTCATCACACACAACCGAAACACCATTGAAGTCCTGTCCATGTAGCCCCTACTGCCTGTCAACCACACACCCCACAACTACGCCTATGTAAGACAAACAACACTAGACGCAACAGAGCGGAACAACAGAAATGCACACGAACACCACTGAACCCATCAAACACACAGACACACCATGCACATACAACATACCATCCATCCCATCCGTCAGCCCCAGTCTCATGAAAGGCATGTCATCCGCACAGCTGCCACACATACAGCAGTCACGCTAAGACACATGCCCATGACCAACCATGTGCCAGAAGTCAATTAAGCGCACGACACACTGTGAGCAACAACACACAACATGGGCCACACCCCCCCGAGCACTGCAGTGATGCACATGGCACAGGGCAGCACGCACACCAAGGAGATGGGACAACTGCAATACGTTGGCTGGCACACAACTATCACTCACTCATAACGATGCGTCCAATGCCATGTCCAGTAACCACACCAGACAGCAAATATGCAGGGTATGTCAGGCATGCACACACCTCAGACCATGCACTGTCATGCTGCCACAACACATGTCACGTTCGGCACCCATGGCTCACAGCATGTACCCCAAAAGCATATACCCTCCCAAATGCGAATCTGGGGCATGGCCCCCATGTTGCCATATGCGTTCCTAAGCGTTCCATTTGAACCCCAAAAGCATATTCCATCCCAAATGCGAATCTGGGACATGGCCCCCATGTTGCCATATGCGTTCCTAAGCGTTCCATTTGAACCCCAAAAGCATATTCCCTCCCAAATGCGAATCTGGGGCATGGCCCCCATGTTGCCATATGCGTTCCTAAGCGTTCCATTTGAACCCCAAAAGCATATTCCCTCCCAAATGCGAATCCGGGGCATGGCCCCCATGTTGCCATATGCGTTCCTAAGCGTTCCATTTGAACCCCAAAAGCATATTCCCTCCCAAATGCGAATCTGGGGCATGGCCCCCATGTTGCCATATGCGTTCCTAAGCGTTCCATTTGAACCCCAAAAGCATATTCCCATCCCAAATGCGAATCTGGGGCATGGCCCCCATGTTGCCATATGCGTTCCTAAGCGTTCCATTTGAACCCCAAAAGCATATTCCCTCCCAAATGCGAATCCGGGGCATGGCCCCCATGTTGCCATATGCGTTCCTAAGCGTTCCATTTGAACCCCAAAAGCATATTCCATCCCAAATGCGAATCTGGGGCATGGCCCCCATGTTGCCATATGCGTTCCTAAGCGTTCCATTTGAACCCCAAAAGCATATTCCATCCCAAATGCGAATCTGGGGCATGGCCCCCATGTTGCCATATGCGTTCCTAAGCGTTCCATTTGAACCCCAAAAGCATATTCCATCCCAAATGCGAATCTGGGGCATGGCCCCCATGTTGCCATATGCGTTCCTAAGCGTTCCATTTGAACTCCAAAAGCAAAGTACAAACCAGACCCAGGATGGGCCAGGAGCCCGCATACACCAGAGTCACAATGAGTAGGGGCAAAGCAACACACCCATCGGCATGGCCAATCCGTCCCATGCCACATGTGCACAGCACACAGTCCCATTGCCTAGCACACACACCTACAGATGCCACAGCCACACACTCGCCTCCGGGAAACCCATGTACGAGATTGCACGAACTGCCAATGTCAGACGACTAATACATACTTCGCCAGGTGCAACACAGTAACAAATCTCATTCTCTCCACAGGTGACGAACTGCTGGACGCTGGGGATGGAGACAGCAGCCAGCACAGCCAGCCTACAAGCCCCCAACGAGGACACACGGATCTGGAGGATCTGTCCACCTCTTCGGACACGGACCACCAAGCTGGCCCATCTGGCGTGGCAGGGCCCAGCCGCTCCCCAGGACCCCTCCTACCCACCAACCCATCATCCAGGGATGCTGAACAGTCCCAGTCCCCTGCTGCCACTGTCGTTGCGGCCACACCCACGGTCATTGCGGCCACTACCACTGCCGCAACCGCCACCATCGCCGCACCGACCACCACCGCCTCCACCACCACCACGTCTTCGCTGGCACCAGCCCCAGCGCAGGTGGTGGCCCGGCCCGACTGGATCCACGCTGGGAGCCACAGCGAGGACCGTGGTGAGCAATGTGGCTAGTGGGCAGGCCGGTGGCAGCAGGACTGGTAGGAGGAGCAGGGTCAGGGAAATGCCAGCCTCCCCTGGGAGCCATGCCCTGCCTCAAATGGCCAGAGTCCTTGGGGCCTATGAAGAGGCCCAAGGACAATGGGCCAGGTCTGCTACTGACACGCGGGAGGTGCTGGGGGTGCTGAGGTCCATGGACGCCCATATGGGCCAATTCGTGTCCCGTATGGACCAACTCGTGGACCTCATGGGCCAGCTGGTGGTGGCGGTGGGGTCACAGGCAAGGCCAGCAACACCACCTCCGCCACCACCTGCTAGGGCGCAGGCTCGGGCAGCAGTGTCCACTTCCCCTGCGTCCACAGCCAGTGAGCACACCTCACCCACCACCAGCAGGTCGCCACCACACACCCCCTCCCAAACGTGGAAGGGGCCGTCCGAAGAGGAAACAGATCTCCCGGGAGGACTTCGCACGCTCCAGTCGCAAGTGAGGCAGCCAGCCAGCCTTCCGCCAGCCTTCCTTGACCAGCCACTGCATTGACTTGCTCTACGATCCCACTCCACACAGCCATCTGGATGGCATGTGTGTGTTGGACTATGGACATAGAACCAGTGGGTACACCCTGATCATCACGCAGCCATGACCGACAGCTCATTGTCACTGCACGCACCACTTTTGTCATCACCTTACACACAATCACATGTCACAGTTTGTAATAAATGCACCTTTTTCACTAACTGCTGTTTGTGCCCTGTGTTTTATTCGTACGGAATACATCGGCCACCTTGGGCGGAGGGCACCTGATGCGTGGCATGGAAATGGAATCCGGAGGGCCTGTAGGGACCTAGGGGTGGGAGACAGAACAGGAGCACATTCAATGAGTGTGTCACACACCCATCACACAGTACATGTCAACAACTACAAGCAATGTACACACATCGCACAGAGCAATAGGGCACAATGCCACAGTCACCAACAGTGGCATACTACCCTGGCCATGGAGCGTTGACACACTGCACGCAGTGAACATACGGCCACCCTGACACAGCACACACACACCTGCATAGATACAGACACATCATCCGTCGTACATGGACACTCACCGTCAAGTGAAGTAGCGGGCGATGAGCTGCTGGCGCACATTCCCAGCTTCCTCCTCTCCGCTGTCCACCTCACTCGAGCTGTCCTGGTCTGCGGGCTGGGGCCCTGGTTGATCTCCGTCATCCACAATGAGGGGGATCTGCTTCCGAATGGCCAGATTGTGCAGCATGCAGCACGCCACCACTATCTGGCACACCTTCTGTGGGGAGTACGCCAGTGCACCCCCGGTGCGGTCCAGGCACCTGAACCTGGACTTGAGGAGGCCAAAGGTACGCTCGACCACACGTCTGGTCCTCCCATGTGCCTCATTGTATCGATCGTCTGCTGGGGTGCGAGGATTCCTCAATGGACTGAGCAGCCATGCCCCATTCGGATACGCAGAGTCACCTGGGTGTGAGGGACACAGAGAACCGTTGCTATTCCAACTGGACAGGGGACAGCATCGCACAACCAGCACGCTACACCACTCCACATACTCACCGACAATACAGCCACGATCCTGTTGCAGATTGGCCATCAGTCGTGGCAAGATGCTGTTGCGCATTATGTGTGCGTCATGGGCCGAGCCTGGAAACTTTGCACACACGTGGGTGATCACCATGTCCGCAAGGCACACCACTTGCACATTCAGGGAGTGCGTGTGCTTCCTGTTGCGGTACAGGTGCTCAGTGGCCTGTGGTGGAACAAGGCCAACATGAGTGCAGTCAATGGCTCCCACGACGTGTGGGATTCTGCCAAGGGCATAGAATGCACCCTTCACTGCCGCCAATTCACGAGCCCTGGGGAATCTGATGTACCTGTTCCGGTACAGCATCATGGCTGCCAGTACATCCCTCAGCACCTTGCTGAACATGGGCTGGGACATCCCTCCTCCACTGCCCACTGTGTGCTGGAATGACCCAGTGGCGAAGAAATGCATGGCGGCCATCACCTTAGCCGTGGGGGTGACAGCAGTCGGATACACCCTGCGGGGACGGAGATGGGGCTCTAACATGGCACACAGTCGATGCAGAGTTGGCCTGTCCAGCCGAAACTTCCTGATTACCTCTGTATCGTCCATGTCCGCCAGCAATTGGTATGGGCGGTCAATGTTCGGTCTCCGCCTGGGTTAAATGGCAGAGGACACATGTCAAAGCAACACGGCACATAGCAATTTCGCATACACATCACTGACATGACTGAGCAAGCACATGGGCCACAGCCCAGCTGTCAAGCTGGGACGCCACGGCCACAATACACTTACACAGGTCTCCCAACAATGGCAATGGCAAGTGAGACATACCACTGCCATGTGCATGCACATGGGGATCTAGGCCCCAATGACTTGCGGGCGTGCTGATGGGGACTGACTGCATATTCGTCAAGCGGCAACGCCACGGCAACATGAGTGTCTGCTGAGCATGGTACTGCTTCCGAGGCTGGATGAGTATGGCACACGACGACGACGATGTGGGCACGGGCTGAGCGGCCAATACAAGTGGGACCTGTGGCACGAGGGGATATGAGACAGTAGTAGGTGTCAGCACTGCACCCTATGTACAGCACTGTACGGATCACAGCTCCCGAAACATTGACTGGTGTCCACATTGACAGCCCCATGCCAAGACGGCTGTGTGCTTGCAGTCACACGTCACAGGTGAGAGGTTACATCGCACGTGCCAGGTGGCAGTCGTACATAGTGGGAGCTGGCATGTGTGTGCATGTGTCTCCTGTTCAGGATCCACCAGATGGGCGCTGACTCTGTACTGACCATTGGACACAGCATGTTCCGTGGAAGGCTTGTGTGTGTGGGATGGTGGCACTGGATGTGCCTCCGTTGGGTGGGGGCCATGCACAGGGCGGGTACGTCGATGATTGCGCATTGTTGGTCACGGTGGGTGCACCAGCTAAGATGTGTTGCCCTGTGTTCAATTCCTATGTCCGCATGATGATGGACTGTGGATGTGGGCAGACTACACATTGGTCGATGTGCTGTCCATATGCATGTGCCTTCACACCAGGCACAGCTGCCCCTGCACATGTGACCCCTGCTGGACTCGCTGCTGGGTCTGTGGAGCTGATGCACCTTCTGCGCGTGGGGCGGACAGCTCTCCTCACTTCCCTCATTGCGCATGTCATGTCTTTGCCGCAGGTGACATGGATCATGGAGGGCCCACATGTACGCGTGGGTAGGCTACACATGATTGTTCACTGGTCGCCACCCCCAGTCAGTGTTTCGAATGGGAAGGTTGTCGTGCTGGTGGTATGTTCGATGTGGCGGATGGGCGGGCCTAGGTGCGGGCTTACATTCCGGACATGGGGGGTAGTTGGATTGGCGACTAGTTGCAGTACACACGGGACACGTCTCTTCCTTTCCACATCTGGGTCATCCCTTGTACTAACTGACAGTGATACAGTCATCTTCGCCCCAGCCCTCATGTCCTCCCCTCGCCCCCAATATGCATGCTCACCTGCGAGGCTAGCGCTTGCACAGTCAGCCCCAAGCTCGCACCAGAGAGGGCAAGGAGTGTATGTGTGGGTCCAGTTGCACGAGTGGGCTGTCTCAGGGTATGATGTGTGGCGGTGCCCCAAATGGAGACCCGGCCTGCATGGACTATGCATCACAGTCTTCGCCTTCCGGATCCGCCACCTGCGACACCCAGTGGCTGTGGCTGCCCTTGCGGCCATGCCGCGTCCGTCTGTGGCTGATGGCCCACACATTCACTCTTTGGCCTCTCTGGGGAGGGCTCAGGGGTGGTGGCGCACGCGCCTGCACTTAGTCGCAATGGCATGTGGCGTGGTTGGTATGATGGGCAATGGATGGGATGGTGCGAGCCACCTCCCGTGACGTCAGTGCTGCTCGTGCTGTGGTGCGTCCCCCTACACTTCCATTTGACTTTTTGCCATGCTGGACGTTGAGGTTCTATTGCCTGCGTGATATGACCAGGAGGAGCGCGAGGAGACCTCTCACACACCATGCTCCACTGCCATCCCGTGCCCTGTATCGCCTGTGCGGATTGACTATGTTGGGGTTACACCTGGTCGACTGGGGCTGTGTGTGCCTTGTCAAGGGGCATGGCGGGCGCACAACAGGATCCAGCTTGTCCACAGAGGGTGGGCTGAGGTGCGCCTGGTACCGCTTTGTACGTGTGCCCGGCTGCTGTGCACACACGTGTTCACTCCCCCCGACAGGTGTCCTCTCACAATGCCCAGGGAAGCGGTGGTGTACTGTTCATGACCCCTCCCAACACGGCGTGCTCCAACTTGGCATGTGCGCATCTACCCGTCGCACCCACCCACCTGAGCACTGCGTCCATACGACTTCACACGACACATGTGTGTCTTCCACAGTAGTGCTACTCATTTGCGTTGACATCCAATACCAGTGGACTACATGGTCATGTCACGACTGCCGTGTACTTCACATACTCTCATCCTCTCTCATTCGTACTTGTGAAATGAGTCAGCGGAGACAGTTTTGGTTTCAAACATTATATTGAGTCTTCTGTCCTCTGTGATGCAGTATAGTGGACACTACTGGCAGCGGGATACATGTTGAGGATATACTGAGCATGATTACAAATGGGATAGGGTGTGGGGTTACATCTGCTTGACCAAGGCTGTGCTAATGTACATTTACGTATAGCTGCGGAGCTGCGGACTTTGACACAGACGGTATACATGTAGCCTACCAGACCGCTCGGCATCATGGGCACAGTCCATCTCAGTTCCATGTGACAGGTTTGCTGCGGTTGTTCCTCATGCACGCGTGCATGTGAGATGACATCAGGGCATGTGCTTGCGTGCATGCAGCGGCGTGCCACTTGTTGTTGCACTGTGGTGGTTACTGGACATGTCACAGTCACTGGGGTCGTGTTGTTGTATGCACTTGTCGTCCATGCAAAGGTCCTGGTATGGGATTCCCGGGGCGGGGGTGGGAGGGGTGCAGCACCCACAGACTCCAGGCGACCTATTCATGTCCACTGAGCGGTGTGTGTGTCCATGTGCGCTGGATCCATGTCGTGTCCTGGTTGTTCGTGCAGTTCCGTCCATGTGGGTGCGATGCACAGAGCCCATGCCACTGCCTCCCACGATGCATGCGGTGTTCCTGGATGTGATGGGGAACAGTGTGCATGTCCCGGTCATATCCGATGTCATGGCGATGTCGTTGATGGTGTGGTTACAGTTGCCGGTCGTTTGGTATGGCTGTTGTGGTGGTGACTGGCCAGTCCGTGCGGAAGCTGAGCATGGGTGCGGGGTTGGACTTCATAGGTCACTCGGGGAACCTGCGTTGTGGTCCGACGTATTTACAGGTTGACAGGTATGCGATGCCGTCCAGCAGGGCTTCCATGTCATTGGTGGTGTCCATGTTTGCCAGCCAATGAAGCGGATGGTGGCTGTCAAGGTGTTGTTCGTAGGTTGTCCCTTGGAGGACCATGATGGGGCATGCTGGGTGACATTCGATGTAGCTGTTCTCGATGATCCGTCGTGTGGAGGCACAGTGGTTCCATTTCAGTGCGCGTGCGATGTTGGCCACATACGCCATGCCCCCATAGGCAGAGCAGGCCCTGTCGTGTGCGTCCAGAGGGAGGAGTAGTGGTAGCAGGTCCGCCTTCAGACATGCCGGGTTGGAGAGGCATATCTCGACGGGATGCTGGTAGGGACACCTCCGACAGTAGAAGACGGGCATGACGCAGCTGAACAATGTGATGCGGTAAGTCAGTCGGTAACTTACGTTCAGCAGGGACAGGAGATCGCATCCCAATGTATGTATCGTGCTGGTTTGGTACAGCTTGAGCTCTTCGGCGTAGTTGGGTAGGTGTGTTGCGGTTGCCATTTCGCAGCGGTTCGTAGAGGTGGCGTGCTCCGGCTGTGTGTGCAGTCTGCAATGTGCACGCTCCGGGGTTGCTGTGAGCTCTGTGTAGTCGTGGGGAGACAGGACTTGTGTTCTGTTGGCTTGTTTGGAGGACACGGGCCCTCTTCCCACATGCTTCTCAGACAGTTCAAGGTCGGTGCTGTGTGACTCCTTCCAATTAACTTGCATGTGGCCGACATGGGGGAGTGTTTTCTTCTTTCTTCCCCGTCCGTTGTGTGCTTCTGTGATATGCGCTATCTGCCGTGTGGTCGGTCTCCTCGGCATGCCTGTGTTGGTCTATTCTTGGACAATGGCTGTATTCACCGGCTTCTGTCGTAGGGCTGTGGTTTCGGTGTTGGAATGGAAGGTCATTCAGTGCTGTCTGCTCTCCCTTGTGTGGGCGGCAGGCTGCCTTTCCGCTCTGCGTTAGGCCTTGTGTGTGGATGTAATTCTTGGGCCACCTGTTGTCGGTCCCCGGGCTCTTTGGTGTTCCGTTTCATGTGTCTTGTTCATATGTGCAGGGTGGTATGGGTTTTTCAGTGTGGTACTGGCGTTCCTCTTCCCGAAGGGGCCCTGCTTCTCCTAGTTGGTGTTGCCGCCGCTGTGTGCTTCGCCATGTTTGTTACACTGGGGTGTGTCCTGCTGTTGTGTGACTTAACTGACATGTGTGCGTCGGTTGTGTGGCGTTGGGTGTTGTCCGTGATTTGGGCGTTGGGGACATGTCTGTGGCCGGCCTGTCACGTGTCATGTGCGTTCGGGGTGGGGCTGGTGTGTGTGCTGCTTGGTTGTGTCCCTGTGTCTGTGTGCGACGCATGCATGGCGCTGCGGTTGGCCTCTGCGTTGTGCGCATGTGTGGCGGCGTCATCGGCGCTTTGGGGCCGTGACGGGGTGGTTGGTTCCTAGTCCCAGGTGGTGTGTACACATGTGTTCCGCGATGTTAGGATTTGGCCTGTGTGTCATATGTGGATGCAATGGTGGATGTGTAGTGTGCACGCGCTGGTGGGGGGTTGTCCGCTTTATCCGCCCTTGCACTGTGTGCGCTGTTTGTGTGCACTTGTTGTGTGTGTGCCTACCTGCGTCTCCGCGGTACGTTGCGTCCTTGGTGGTGCATCAGCAGAAGCATGGGAAGGGCCTGCAGTGCTGGATTCATGCCCGGGGTGCCGCTTCTTCGTTGTCCGTGCTCTGCGTCCGTGTTTCCGCCTCTCTTTCACGTGCGGTGTCTCTTTGCCGTGGGAGCCGTTTGTTTGCGGCATCGTAATTTATGCGCCGGGCGGGACGTGTTTCGTCGGACGGTGTGTGTCAGTTGTGCTGCGCCGCTACGTGTGCGGGCGCACTTTGATGGCGGACGGTGTTGCTGGCTTGCCGGCGGTGTTTGGCCTACTTTTCGCATCGTAATTGGGCGGGCGTGTGGACTGCTGCGTGCCGGCGGTAACTGGTGGTTTTTGCATCCGCCAGCACGGCGGTAGTGCTTCCGCCCGCCATCGTAATGGGCCCCTAAGTTATTTATAATTTTCTAAACTGGTCTGGGTACTCTATTGTGTTGGTTCTTAAAGTAAGTTAATGTTGTATGGTATGGAATTTCCTGAATATGCCACACATTTCTCTAGGAAACTACCTGGTGCTTATGCCATAGTTACCAGGGGTTGTGAGTTGTGACCTGACCATGGTGTGTTTCTTAGGCTGGTAGGCACACCACCCCATTCCAAATAAATACCTCACTTTCTGACACCATCCATGGAGCTGGAAAAAAAATATTTTTTCTGTTTTTATCATTGCACAATAAGGAATTGGCCACTGTTGTGTGTGTTTTGGGCAGTTCTTCTGGAACCCTCATTTCCGAAAAATAGTGTTTAAATATTTTCCCCTGCTGTTTCAGAGAAATTAATGGCATTGTTTTGAATATTTCCACGTATTATCTAACACCTGCTGCTTATGCTGTATGACTGTAGCGAGCAGTAAGGTTTATTCATATTTCTTGGTCATTCTAGATATTCCTTATACCAAGTACTGAAAAACTTGCACATTTACAATAGATTTTGTTTGTGCTTCGTTTCAGTCAAAAAATTTTTTATTGCTAATGGAATAATATTTCCCCCTGAAATGTCTCTATTTAATTCAACAATATTTCTTCGTGATCTGGTATAGAACAGAATATGAACGTGCTGGTTGTTTTTATTTGCAAAATAGTATGGAGCTTATGGGGAGGTTCATGAAGAGCTTTCTTTTCTCACAACTGAGAAATGACCACTTTCACCTCCATGCTTTCTTTGATCTGATGCTATTTACAAATTGTTATGCTCTGTTTCGCAGCTCACAATGTTTGTGGTTAATAATTGATATGATGACAATTATGTTTGTTTTATAATTGTTATTTTCTCAAGTAGATGTGTAGTTGTAAGGCCCTGCTGCTGTGATAGTCAGCTGCTTTTTTGTCTCAGGACTGAGTGTGTGCAAGTCACACTCAATCCTGAGACAAATCAGATTTGTTTTGTTTTGTTGACTGTGAGTTGTGGTTGTTTTCATTATTTATATTTGTCAGAAATTATTTTTTTCCTAAATCATTTTATTGAGATTTTGATAATGATCACTGTGAGAAAAATGTATTGGGAGAAGGGGAGCAGGGCTGTCAGTGGTTGTTGGCCCCAAATGTATCAATGTGAAATGTTTGCGTCTGATGTCCTGGGGCCTCCAAACAAAGGAACCTCAAACTGGAATACAAGCACTTGACTTTTATCATAAAGTTGTAGAGCAGTCCAAGGCTAACTCAGGGGGGCATTGGGAGCTAGAAACTCAAAAATACATTAAGGGCTACTTGTGCATTATGAAAATTCACTAAGATGGTGAACTCTGATGATTTCTATTCATGTGTGTATAGACGATGATGAATGAAACCGCATTGGGTCATCAGCGAACCAACACTGCCCTTCATTATAAACTGCCATGAACTACTGACTCAACTTCATCAACGTTCTGTCCAAGTGGTGCACTGATCTTCACTTGTGCAAAATAAAGATTCAGTGATACTCACATTTTTTTGCAAGAAGCTGCTGAAATGTCCATCAGATGTTGCCAACAAGTAGGGGGCACAGTATATGACTTGATTCTAAGGTTCTGCAAGGCTATATTCTGTGTTTTAGGATTCAATAAAAATTATGATTTAAAAGTAGAAGACATGGCCAGGACAACAAAAATAGCCAAATGTCACTCACTCATTATCTCATATTTCCCTATACTAGTTCTCCACTAATCCTGTTGGGGTTCCGAAGTAGCGTGCTACTCCTCGAAAAGCACTTTGATGCCTCATCAGGGGTACCAAGTGCTGTATAAATGCAAACCTCTCCCTCTTCTATCCCTCCAGTATCCTTTTCAACCCAAATAACAGACTCATATGTCCACCGCTCAAATTAATTTCATATTTTGATATACTAATTCACCACTAATCCTTTTTGGGTTCCGGAGTAGCGTGCTACTCGCCGAAAAGTGCTTTGACGCCTCATCAGGAGTAGTAAGCTATATAAATGCAATTGCAATTACAAAGCAGCCAATCTTACCATCTTTGGGGACAATTTGTTATGAATGCCTTTTTTGATTTTATTTAGGACGAAAGTGTCCAGCAATTTGAGGATTTTGGGTGATATTTAAGTGCAGCATTTTCATTGTTAAATGACTGATGTATGAAGCACAAATGTACACAGATTGCACAGAATGATGCTCACACATCCTTGTCGCAGTGTGCTGGCGCTGCAGCGTATCTTTCTGGACAGGAATTGTCCAAGTCACCTTTTCATGCTGCACTTCGTCACAGCGTGCGACCTCTTCCCGCAGACCCGCTAATAACAAGGGATATTGAACAAGTCTGCATCTTACTTCAGCAGACGTCACTTGGGGGAAGAAAAGGTCACACTCAAGGCACACTGACTTACTCAATAAAAGTGGTCTCCTGCGGTCTTAAAACATGAAGAGCGCCTGAAGGGGGGCACAAGTGACATACCGTGGCACTATATTAATGCAGTCGCTTGCCAAGGAAATTATGTGTACTTTATCACCCAGTCAGTTTGCTTTCTGAGTCATTCATTCATTAGGGTGATTTAATTCAGCACCAAGAGACCCAAGAATAGAGTTCACGCGCGCTTTACACATGCTATGTTGTGTTGATTTAGAACACAAAATTAAATATTCAAAGAGAAAATATGGACATTAAAGTGTCCCTCGTCGAGTCCGAGTTAATGAAGGAACAACTATTTCTATTAAAACAATAGTGTATATAATGACATGGAAGTCGCCAAAAATTGCAGAAAAAAATGTCTCTAATTTGCTTATAAGAGTCTACTTCTGACATCACTAATTGACTGAGATAAGATAACTGGATTGCTGCTCTGCTAAAATAACATGATTGGGGTACTTTATCCCATCCCATGTATTACTTTGAAGAATATAGCATCATTTTTTTAATTTATTTTGCCTCTCCCATGAACGGTTGAAAATTATAGAAAATACCCATTTACTGCGAGTTACAAATCTAGACCATTGCCCCTAACAAGGAGTGAGTCGCCTATGGTTCACGATGTGCGAAAGGCGATTTAAATTTTTTTTTTAATGTTCATCTTTACAGCATAAAATCATTTAATAATACCTTTGTAAACCTCAAACAAAATGAACGTAGACATTGACTTGTTGAGTCTTAAAATTCCGAAGTTTTATCCAAGGCAAAAATTCAACAAGAGGCAGCTCCGGTGCAGAGACTCAATCATAAATTCGATTAAAACAGACTAGATGAGACATATGTTACCCAATTCCTCACGTCGGGGAAAGGGCTTTAACCATGTTTTTTTTTGTTTCCATTTCAGTTGTTATCCTGCCCACTACGTTGCTTGGGCACCAAGGGGCATATTTACAAGGTCTGGCGCATCTCTGCAAATCAGCAGGGATGCCCCAGAATAGATGCGACACGCAATTCTCTCCTTGCACCACCACGGATGCATCGCATTTACAATGCGGCGCACCGTGGCGCAAGGTTAGGCAGATGCGTGTCGCATCTTGTGGCGTAAGGGCGGCGCATTGCTGGAGTCGTGTCGCAAGCGCGACGCAGCTCCAGCAATGCACAGGGGCCGCCCATACTTAACGTGGTGCGTCACTCCTTACTCCTGAAGCAGGCGTAAGGGTTTGACGCAGCAGCGTCGTAAAACTGACTCAGTGAAATCTTGTAGATTTCACTGAGTCAGTTTTACGAGGCTTTCCTGCGACGGAACTCCCACGCTGCGAAGGAACGCCCACATGAAACCTGACGCAGGTTTCATGTGGCGCAGTGCTTTGTAAATAAGTCGCAACGCGGCGCATGGTTTACGTCGCCGCTGCGTCACAGAAGTGATGCAACGGTGGCGCAAATGTGTCGCAAGGGGCTTGTAAATCTGCCCCAAGATGGCCAGGTCTTAAAAGCAATTCCAGCAGCAGGGACAGCATCACTGAAGTGACACATAAGCTGAGATTTGGTAAGCCCCACCCCCCCCCCAAAAAATAAAAACAGAGCCCTTTTTAAGAGAAAGGGTGTATGAATTAGCACACGCACAAAAATTGTATTTTTAATGTGGTGGAATGTATTATCTGCTATTAGCACAAGCGAATAACATTATAATAAACATATCAGCGATCAAGAAGGAAATAGTGTGATTAGTAGATACTCCAACAACATTGTTGGTCACAAATCCTTACCTATTAGTATTTTTCCCTATCAGACAAGCCTAGCCTATTAATATTGTTGCTGACCTAGTAGTATTGCTAGCTCACAGCTTTATGCTGTAGTGTATCATAATATTTGCTGAGTCATGCAAAGCCCCCAGATTACTTGTTTGCCAGCAGGGCTCAAACCAGGCCCTGAATATTCCACCAACCAGTCAGGCTTCTAGTCCCGCCCCCATTGCTAGGGTCTGTAATACAGCCTCCATGCATTTAGGTCTCTGGAGCAAGTGGGGCCCATTTCCACTTAGATCTCATTTGTTGCAGTACATAGAAGACTGTTGTTCTATTAGTCTGCTAGAACACACACAGGAGATACTGTGTTGTATTTTTAAGGTTCTGCTGGCAAAAATCTTGCACAAGCTCAATCTGCAGATGTCCAGCTACCTTGCTGCAGAGAATGTAAAAATCATTCTCCAGTTATCGAAACTCAGAATAAAAGAGGCTTGCATCAGACCTAGCACATTCATATGTGATAATTCACACACTCCAATGATTTCAGTGCACAAACCATGACTATGTTAACATGCATCAAGGCCTGTGACACGTAACATTGAATATATGGGAAAAGCATCTTCACATACAAAATAAACATGTGCATGTGCAAACAAATTCTGTTTTTGCATGAACCGCACTGTTGCAACGTAGACATATGTGCACGTGTTGTTTTGTACTTTAGATTATTCTATCGTGTGTCACATATTTTAATTGAATATATACATATCTAGTATATTAGCTGAAGCACAACCCGTTCTAGCTCTTAAGATAATATAGAACTGTGCTAAGAGTTTGTATTAGCATAATTCCACATTATATGACAGAAATCAATAACAAGTTTGAGGTTTAATACTCTGAGTTTGCAGCAGGTCCTCTCTATTTCTTAGGACTCAGATAGCCCAGGTCCTCTCACTTTACAACTTCCCTCCCCTGAAGTTACGCCTTTACTTCATGGTTTTAACAAATGTGCATGTGTTAAATTCTTATTAAAAAGAGAGGCATGACTAGTTAAAAAAATAAGACAGTACATGAGTCCATTCTCAGGTGGGGGTGAGTGGTCCTTATTCAAGGAGGTCATCATGATCAGATGGGTTTCATGGGTTGGCCTCCTTCAAGACCAGCCCAGGTGATCATCATTCATTTTAGGATTGCAGCAGTATCAAGAGGCTTGTCTTTTTAGATAAGATTAGATTAGATTGAGAAGGTGCTCGGGTATTAGAATTATTTTTATTTATGGACAATTTTTTTCTCAACACTGTGACAGGACTGTGACGGGACTATCAATACAAACACAAGGAGATGATGGAAGGAGAGCTGAAACTTTTCAGACAGTCACCCCCAGTCACAGATCTGGGTTGAATCCATCATTGTTCTTTAGCTCACTTCACCACCCCAGTTCAGACCCAGCCATATGCAAATCAGCCTTGACCCTGTGCCTCATGGCAACAGTCTAGCCCGAACTGCCAAGCCAGGTCTTCCCAGGGCCGAAACAAGCATCCTGGGACCAGTTTCGAGGTAACACCCCCTCATCAGCCAGGCTAGCTTGAATCCAGTGGCAAAGTGAGCAAGGGACCCATGTCTGGGCATACCCTGCCAACTTAGGGCGAACAAAGCAAACACCAGGAGATGATGGACGGAGTGCTGAAACTTTTCAGACACTCACCCCCAGTCACAGAGCTGGGTTGAATCCATCATCATCCTTTAGCTCACTTCCCAAGAATATCAATGACTGCATAATACTTTCTTCTGTCTCATCCATAGTCTTTGTGGTTTCCCACCACCAACAGGTTTGTGCCTTTGGAGTCATTGGATGTTAAAAATTGACTTCCCGTTCCAATCTTGAACCTGGTGCGACTATTAATTAAGGCTGTTTCCTCCATTGCCAACTGGACTCATAATAGCTGTTCAAAATCTGATGCTAAGACTGCATGGGGGAGTGCTTTACAAATTCTCTCCTGGAGTATTGCTGGTAAGCCTGTCTAAATGAACAATGATGATTGGGTTCTCTTTATTAGGCAATTTAACATCATGCTCTTTCAGATGTGGGCTACATCAACTTTTGCAGTTCCTGCTATTAACTCTCCTCCCGGTAGGTCTAAAGGGGGTCTGTTGGATTGGATTGATGTTTCACTGGGTTGTGATGTTCTTTCTGTACTTACCGGTTAGTTGAACATTGATGTCTTGAGTTTAAAATGGATCAGGGGATATCAATTGTTGTCAACTTTTTATAATGTTATTTTCATTGTCAGTAACCAAGTGAATTTTAAAAAAGCTATTTTACTTTATTGATGGTTTTATTCTGTCAAAAAAATGAAATTTACTGCTGATTTTCAATTAATCTAGTGGGTGACTATCATTTTACATTTGTAAAGTCTCAATCTGCTTGTAAATGGGTCATTGTTTATATTCAGCGTGTTTCTCTGTAGTAGGAATGTGATTAGAAGGGGCAGGTGTTATTTTATCTAGTTTCAGAAAGATATTTAGTTAATGTACATGAGGATCCTGAATTAGTTGCCCACAACTCCAACTTTTACCAGTAGAGGTTATTCTATTACCATAGATTACATTTTTGATTTCAGGGATCTGGTAGAGTATATTTAGGCGCTGTCAGTTATTATCAGTGATAACGGTGACCATAATCCGTTTTAACTCTCAGTGTGCAGAAGCGTAATGTACCTCTCAACAGATGAAGCTATTAAAGGTAGTGATTGAAGATTAAGATGGGACTTTATTGACCTGAATGCTGTCCTCAGGAATTTATGTCCACCTGCTTTGAGGATGCCCTCTATTGCCAAAGGTGTATTCTTCTCCTGTTGATATTTATTATTCACCTATGAATATTTGTTCAAGTATAAATGACTCACTGTTGATAGTGCAATCCAAAAGGCCTAATAAATCGTATGAATTGTTTGACTCCTCTTGTTCACTGGCTAATCATAATCTCCTTCGAGTATTAAAAAATGTCTACCTGTAACAAAGAGGAGGTTGCCAGTTGCAGAGCAATTTATAAAGAAAACAAATTAAAAGCTAGGAAAATTATAATCAGGAAGGGTGTATGGGATAAATTACTAGTTTCTAGTGCCCAGAAGGATGTTTGGTCCTTTTGGAAAGTAATTAATAGCACATTTTAAATAAAGACCCTTGATCCTTCTTGAAATTTCATATTTTACTAGATCTTTGGGTATCACACGTCAGCTTTTCGTGGGACCATACATCATTTGGAAGTAAAGGGGTGATCTCGACTTCCCATATTAATACGTACCTTAAATTTACTATGTATGAAGTAATTATTGTGATTAATAATAGTTCTGCTGGCAAGGGTCCTGAACCTGATGACATTCATTCCTAAGAACCTGTACAAGAACAACAAGGATTGGTGTAAAGTACAGAGACATGTCTGGACTGATGACCATTTAACAATGTATATGTTCATAATAATTAATCAGTCAATATCCTGTGGCTACTCAAAGTTCTTTGCACATAGCATTTATGGCCCTCAGTCCAGCCTTTAACTGTATCAACAGGACTACATTGTGGCCCTTAATAGCACTAGTAGATGTTAATGAAGATCTTTTGAATTTTCTGAAAAGGCTAGATTTGGGTTTGTCTGCAAAAGTGAGGTATGGAGAGAATGGCCAATCACGGTGTGCTTGCTGATTACTTTTGGTGTAGTGTTGTTTATACTATATAGGAAGACAAAGTGATATGTCATAGAGACATAGAGTAATCATGTGATAAGATGTTACAGGAATGCATACATTAATATCTTAGAAAACATCTCACAGGAACACCCGATATGAGGACTAAATTCATACTCCCAATGTATGGATACATTTATTTGCCATCCAGGATATCACTGAAACAAACTTTTTTTCTTAGTATGTCAGTACTACAAAAAATTAAAACAAGCAAACATCAATTAATATGACATTTTTATATGAACAACACTACATCAAATGTAGGAAATTGGGTTAATGGTTGAGGGGGTGAAACCCTACTCAAGCAGCAAGTACAATTCTTGTCAGGGTAAAACACAAGCAAACCCCAAATTAACCTGTACTTAACCCTCTGTACTTTGGCACAAAAGCAGTCTGACTTAATTCAGAGGCAATGTGTAAAGTATTTATGCAGCTCACAAACAGTAATAAAGTGATAACACAACACAAGAAAAAACCCACACCAAGTTAGAAAAACAGAGCAACATTTAGTGCATTATTTGAAGACGAAAACATCAAAACTCCAATTAGTTGAACCGGACATATGCAATTTTAAAGGTTTAGGTAAAAATAGTGTTTAAAAGCATAAAGCGCCAACTGGTGGTATCTGGTGGTGTTGAACAAAGTCACAAGTTCTGGCCAACTGCGATGGAGCATCGGCTGGATATAGGGGCCAAGTTTGGCCCGCTGAACAAAGTACATTAAATCTAGGTTGTGGAGCACTGTGAGATCCCACATCGAGGATGCGTCGCACAGCGGTGGGTGCAATGTCCTGCATCAGAGATGCTTCACACAGTAGCGATTCTGAGGAGCTGCGGGGTGTAATGCGAGGACCTGCATTGAGGATGAATTGAACAGCAGCAGTACTGACGAGCTGCAAGGCTGCAATGCAAGATCCGGTGTCAAGGATGTGTGGAGCTGCGAGATCTTGCAGCAGGAATGCGTCACGCAGCAGTGGTTCTGATGCGGAGCTGCGAGGTGATGTGGAGCTGCGAGTCGATGCGAAGCTTCGAGGTGATGCAGCGCTACAAGGCTGCGTTGCGCTGAGTCAGTTCTGCTGGGACCACAGCTGGGCTAGCAGAGTTCCTTCAGGCCCACTTCCAAGGGTCTAGGACTGGGGTTGGCACCACTTGGGAGTTAGGTTTCACAGCAGGCAGAGTCCAGGTGCAGGGTTCAATGTGCTTGAACCCTTTCTGTCCCTGGTGCACAGATCAGGAGGCCAGCTACCTAGCCCTTAGAGTGAATCTGGTAGTCCTGGGTTCAAGTTACAGGTCCAATCTTTCTCACTCACACAGGAGGGCAGCAAGGCTACAGGGCAGCAGGGAAGAAGAGTGGCGGAGTAGCAGTCCTTTTTGCAGCACAACAGTCTTTCTGAGTCTTTCACAGGTCCAGAGGAGTACTGAAGAGCGGGGTCTGAAAGGTCCACTATTTACCCTTGATGCCACCTGTGAAGTAGGAGACGTTTCTAGAGTTTCCACCCCAAGGGTGTTGGAAATCTCCTTCATCCATGCCTTTGCCCCAGCTTGTCTGGGGTCACCAAAGGCTTTAGTGTGAAACCCATTGTGAGTGTGCTCAGACAGAGTCTTTGTGATGTGTAATTGTGGTAGGCGACAGCTCCGCCCCCCACCCTATCAAGTCAGATATGGTCCATCCTGTCAACACCTATTCCCCAATTGTCTCACTGTTTGGGAGTAATACACAAAGACCAACTGCCAGCTACACCTAATCATGTGACCAAGAACACAGGCTGCAGGCACCAAATGTTTAAGGCAAAAAAATATCAACTTGCTAAAAGTGGAATTTTCAGAATTCTGATTTATAATCCAACTTTACCATTAAAGAGGGTTCTTTAGAGACCAAACTCAACTTTCCTACTTGCTCCCAAGTTATCACATATTAAATGTAATAAGGTAACCCAATGTTTTCATATGGGAGAAGTTGGATTCACAGAAGTGAAAACTGAATTTAAGAGTTTTTCACTACCAGAACATGTAAAAGGTAAAGGTACATGTCCAACTTTTTAAATATACTACACCCTGCCCCCTGGGCTGTTTAGGGCCTACCTTAGGGGTGACATATATATTAAAAAGGAAGGTTTGTGTTGAAATGGCAGTTTAAAATTGCACACAGAATCTGCAAAGGCTACTTAATTGGGTGACACAACCAGTGCTGCAGGCCCACTAATAGCATTTAATTTACAGGCCCGGGTACCTGAAGCACCACTTTACTAGGGACTAACAAGTAAATTAAATGTGCCAAATAGTTCTGCTCACACAAAACTAGCATGCCAAAGAACATTGTATCCTAACAAATCATTAGCAATAAAGATCATCAATTGCCAATCCCTTACCGAATGCTGTTCCTTCCTACAGGGTCTTTTTCCTTTTTAAGGACCATGCAGGCAATTGGTAGCCATTATATTAAAAAATATTCTTTCTCATATCTTTTTTCTTTATTTCACCCTCCCTGAGTCTACACACCTAAGTTCCCACCACTTCTCTAGCTCAGCTCTCTCTTCTTCACCTATGGCTACCTCATCTTTCTCTACCCCTACTTTCACTACCTCGATCCCATGACCTCACCTTTATCTCTGCCACTTTCTGTGCCTACCTCTACCAACCCTCTCTACCTAGCCTTGGCTTATTTATCCCTATAGTTCATATCCCTGTCACTATCTCATCTCTCTTTATCCCATCTCCCTCACTACCTAATCTCTCAGTTTACCTCCCAATATTTTTCTATCTCACCTCCCCACCTCTAATATCACTTTCTAACCAGGAGCGGCCCGTGAAGGTAAGAGCGGTGAGGCGGAGGGGCGGGGGATTCGACAGACGAGGGAAAAGTAAATAAATAATTACTTTCCCCATGTCGTCTGTCGAACTCCCCCACCCCGTCCCACTGCCCTTACCTGCATGAGGCGCTCCTGTTTCTAACTGTTCCCTCTACCTCACTACATTACTCCTTCCTCGTTGCTTCTTTTTCGCTATCACTATCTTCACTCTCTCTTTCCCTTTCTCATCGCACCTATTTCTCCATTTTAGCTCATCCTCTCTACTCTTTTACATCTTTCTACTTCAGCTTTATCCCTCTACCTCCCAACTCTCTCTTCTCTTTGCGTCACCTCATGTCTCCCGTTCTACCCTACACCCCTCTCTCTCTACCTTTCTGGCTGACTCATTACTTTCTTTACCTGACTTGTCTTTCAATGTCTTTTCTCATTTTGCTCCTCTCTCTGCCTCAAGATTCTCGACTCCACGTTGCAGCTCTCTATATTTCTTTCATGACCTTGCCTCTCTACATGCCTACCTAGACCTTTCTCAGCCTCTACCTCACCTCTCTTTCTACTTCAGCTCTCTCTACCTCACCTCTAAATATACCTACCTTGCTTTACGCTTTATTTCTCCTATCTCTAGCTCTTTCTACCTCTGTGCCTCAATCTAAAACCTATTTGGTCCTCCTATTTCTCGTCCTCTCTCCTCTTTCCATCTCTCTATATTTGTTTTAGGCTACCTCAGTTTTCTCTATTTAACTTGCGTGTCCCCGTACCTCAGTTATATGTCTACCTCCTATTTCTACTACCCTTCCCGTCTACTTCACTTGTCCCTCTCTAGAATGCTCTTTAGTTCTCTGTCCTTCTTCTATCTGCCCCTCAAATTTCTCTTACTTAGAAGAACTGGGGGTCATTGTAGCCAGAGAAGTGTACACCAGATGGAATGGTGAAGATCTCTGAAACAGTTCTTTGATTTTAACTGTTGCAATGAGATTGCTAGTTGTGAGGTGGAATTTATTTGTAATTATGTATACACAGCAATAAAAGCTACAGTTTCAAGTGCTATGTTTATATGTCTTATTTTAATATTATGCATAAATTCTCAAGTCACTCCTACCATGTAATTCCTACAATGGGAGGAACAGACTGATAAGATGCCCAACACCATGTAAAATATTACTGTTGCAAGACAAAGCATCTAGATATGGCTTTGTCAATGCTAGTTCGGGACTGCTTTTGATACTGTTTAGGAATATAGGGGCACATGCATCAAAGGTTTTTGCGATCGCAAACGGTGCGAATCGCAAAAATCGGCCGTTTGCGATCGCAAATTGGCCTTTGGAGATGCATGAAAGTGTTTCCTATGCGCAATTTAAGAATTCGCAATTAATTGCGAATTCCTAAATTGCGATTGCATTTAAGGAATCGCAATTTGCGATTCCTTAAATGCAATGCTAGAAGCACTTTCAAATAGCGATTTCGCTATTTGGGACCGCAAATTACAGACAAATCAAACTTGTCTGTAATTTGCAAAACCTTCGAAAAATGCTCTAAAATGCATTTTTTAAGTTTTAGGTTACACACACACATGCCCTTGGGGCATGTGTGTGCTGCAACGTGGGTGCACATCACAATTTCAGGGTGCAACAGGGTGTCATTTTGACACCCTGGCACTCTGAAATTGCATTCTCAATTTGCGATTCTCTAATTGCGAATCGCTAATTGAGAATGTCTTCCCATTCATTCCTATGGGCCTCTAGGCCCATAGGAATTAATGGGAGGTATTCCTTAATTGCGACTCGCAATTAGCGAGTCGCAATTAAGGAATGTTTAGGAATCGCTATTTTTATAGCGATTCCTACATGCATAGGCTTTTGCGATTCCTTAATTGCGATTCCTTAATAATCGCAATTAAGGAATCGCAAAAGCCTACCTTGATGCATGTGCCCCATAGTGTGGCATCACAAGAGCCTAAATTTGCTAAAAATAGGTAATACATTTCAAAGTTTTTCCTAACAGGAGCCACGAATGTTACTTGCTCAAAGCCCAGAAATCCTTAAGATGGCACTGGAGACACCAAAGTAGACCGAACTTCTACATGAAACGCACACTATGTAAACAGGAGCATAGGCATCATGCCTGGGAAGGAAAACTATAAAAGCATGCCTAGCATCGTTAAATCCCTTTATCTGTTTCACGTTTAGTTCAGAAATACTTTTCATTTTCATTTAAAAATGTCCATGGCAATAAATCAATTAATACACACATAAATGAAGATACTGACATTAGTTGTCATTTTCCCTTACATACGACATCTGGCTAGCATCAGAATCAAACTGCTGTACAGCAAGGATTTGTAGTTTTTTTCTGGAACTATCCAAGCGATACAAAGGAAGAAAGAAATGCATACAACAGCCATGGAACCCTGGCTTGCCCTTTGTGACCCCTGGCACTGCCATGTTACCCCTGGCTTCAATGGTGGCAAAGACAATGCCATGAACAGAAGGTAAACAGTGCCCTGATGAGCAGGGTTGTTGGAAGGTGGTTTATTTGTAGGGGCAAGTATGCACCTACAACTAGTGCTTAATTTGTAAAAGTAAAAAAAAAGGGCCAGGGCCCTGGTCAGGAGGCCGCTGCCGCTTGCACCAACCTTTGCCACTGCCAATGACAGTACCTACAGAACTACAAGCCATTACATTGCTACAACTGTTCGAGGCCCTCAAAGCTACAAGAATGGATGGGCGGCAAGTATTGCTTGTTTATAATGCATATTGTACTAATAAACAAGTTTTGTTCTGCTCATTTTTGAATTACACAAACAGCACCACCATGTGGCAGCTGTCACAAGTGCCAGTGTTGACAATAAAGTGCCGGTGCCGAGCACCGGAAACCACTGGCTCAAATTAAGCACTGCCTAACACTAGCAATAAGGCCACCAACACAATGTAAGGTCTAGACAAGGTCTCAATAAATTATTCCCATGCTCAACCCTGGGTAGTTGGCAACGAGCAGGCAGATTTAACATAGGAGACAGGTATGTAAAGCATTAAAAACCATCAATACATTAAATAAGTAAGACACAACACACAATAAAAATCAAACATCAATTTATAAACCAGGGTAATATTTTTACCCTTAAGATGACACCAAAAATCCAATGTAGGGAACTGGACATATGAATTTTTAAAGAATAAACACTTTCTAGTGCTTAAAAACCCATAGCGCCAAATTAGGACATCTGGTCACGCTTGACCGGGACAAAGTCAAAGTTTAAGGCCGACTGCGATGGAGCCATGGTCAGATACGCTAAGTGTGAGGCCTCGGTTGAAAGTTTTCCTTCGCACTTAAAAACTTTTCTGGAGGATTTTCTCTCGACGTCGATTGGGCCTCTCCAGCAGGCCAGATTCGCAGCGGCTTCGTCGACTTGGTTCTTCGGGAGCCCCCACTCAACTCCTGGAAGTCTTGAGCTCCGCAGTTTTCAGCAGAATGAACCTGAATTCCAGGATGGGTCGCGGGTCGACGTAATCAGCTTGACTCTCGACATCGTGGAGGTTACCTTATGGACCTTTTTCACAAAAGTTCTCAAAAGTTCTTTAAACTTCAGGAGGAGCCTACTGAAATTCCTTTTGGGGGTTCAAAGTGTTCTCAAACAAAACCCAAGGCTCCACAGTCTCTAAGTTGCTCCTCGGAAGTTGGGACTACAGTTATAACAATGCACCTGGTCAAATCATTTAAAGTCCATCTGAAGGCGGTCAGCTTGGATCTTCTTGCTGGAGATGATGCAGGTGAAGCTCTTTTAACCTGTTGCTTTCAGGGAGTCCCATCCTTCTCTTTTTGAAGCAAGACAAAGTCCTTAGGGCTGTAGGTCTTTAGTGTGCAGCAGGTGCAGTCACTCAGAGTGCAGTCCTCTTGGTGCAGGCCAGGGTTCCAGCAGGGCAGTCCTTCTTCTCCTTATAGTTTCAAGCAGCAGAGCTGAGTTGCTATGCAGCTCTCACATATTCATCCAATGTTCATGAGCGACAAGCAGTGGGGCACCACTAACCAGTGGGGTATAGGGTGCCAACCAAAAGCATGACCGCTTCCTCCAAAGTGTGGCATATTCTTGTCCCACAAAGCACTGTACTTTAGAATTCAAGATAAGGAATTTTTCGTCTTGGGGTTAAGATCTGGCTAAGCCGACCTCCTGGTGTGGCTCATTTCACTTAACACTCCCCCTCCAGACCTCCTGCAATTCCATTCCTGGGGCTCCCATCTGGCTGGGGGTACAGGAAGAGGGGATAGGCCTTACTGTCCTGCTCTCTTTGAAGATCAGTTTGTGTACCCAGCCCCCTTCCTGCCTGGTTCTCTGCAGCTGCAGATCTCCCCCCGCCAGATGACCTCTGTCTCTATGCAGGCCACTTATCACCTCATCGAAGCAGTTTGGCTCAGCCTGTGAAGACTGGCCAATCATGAGAGGCTGCTAGAAGGCTGGATTTTGGCTCAAAGAAGAGAAAGTTCTATAACTTATTTTCTGTACTAGTTATGATAAATTCAACAGTGGCAGGTTGTTGGAGTTATCATTGCCAATCTTTTAAGCCCTTGAAATATTATTTTAGCTTCTCTTCTGTCAATAGTTATACTTTATTAAAGCATTCCCATGTTAGCCTATGGAGCTAAAATGATAAAATGGGGGAAAAACTGAATTGGCAGTGTTTTCCTCGCCAGGGCATATAAAGCATCTTTTAAAATCTCCCTGCTTATTTTTACATGGCACCCTAACCTGGGGGCACCTAGGGTAGACCTTAGGGGTGACTTATATGTAAAATAGGGTTGTTTCATACTTTGGAAGCACCTTTAAATCCAAAGTCGAATTTGCATATAATTTCAATTTAAAACAGCTTGCAAAGCAGGGCTGACTTTTAAAATGACAGCAGGCAAGACAGCAGCACACGCTTAAATGCATGAGATCTGCTGGCCTCTAAACCGACATGCTTTACCATATACCAGGGACTTATAGGTAGGTTGTCAGTGCCAACTGTAAGTACACCTAATTACCATATACCTTTTAATCAGAGCACTAGCCCTGGGTCGGGTTAGCAAGGCCCAGGGCGCATTCAGAGTCAGTTATCACCAGTATCAATCAAAAAATGGGGGTGATCAGGGGAAAAGGGATGACTTTCCCACAATGGTTTACTTTCGGCAGATCTCACTGCGACTTGGGACATTAAACTTTTACTTCAGTTAAACCAACAAAATCAGCAGGGTAAAGGCACTTTACTGACTATATTAAAAAATGAAATGTGATATAAACTACATGTTGCCCAGCTTCATTATTGTAAAAACATGTAAAATGATGTTCTGAATAAAATTAGTCACCTCTGATTTGCATGGGTGGATAATGCCTTGCAAGTGATCGTAATGAAAACGTATTAACTATGAGACGGAATATGTTAATAGCATAGCTCACATTTAAAATATGGTCTACATGAATTAATGCAGGTAGATAAAAGCACTATTGTTTTTTATGTCTTCCTATTATTTACCAGTTTCTTTTATTCTTGGTTTATACAATAGAAGAACCAATAAATTATGGTTATGATTCAAATAATTGTGGGTTCCCATTGTTTCCTCTTTAAACAAACTAAAATGTTTTCATAAAGTAAAAAAGATAAATGAGAAAAAAGATAAATGAGAGCAAACTACTTAAAATAGGTGGTATATAAAATAGACATTGATCTGTGTTAATAGCTGGTGTGTTTTTGTAGAATTGAGCGCATTAGGGGCTATTAACTTCAACAGTGTCAATTATTGTGATGTCATCAAGGTCATGTGACATCACATCCTAGTAGAATCAAGTGTCAAAAATCCTATGATGAAATTTACTATGATGGCATTGCGGCAAAGGGTGGGTATGTGATGTCACTTCTGTTACTCCTGGTATTTTGGTTAACCAACGTGCATGATAACAGCTATCCGGGTTAGTACATTGTTGTTGAGGGAGGTCCAGAACCAAGCGCGATTTTCAAGTATCAGCGGGGAATGAATATTCAGGCAATTTATTTAAATTGGACTCATTTATTTGCCTGCTTACTTATTACTTATCTTGAAAATGTGATAGAGCTTGGGCTTTTGCGTCTCTAGGTTGGACAACTGTGATCTATGTGATAATTACTCACAAGAGTAATACCGCAGCATAAAAGCCCTCCTTTACAGACTGTGAGCAGGCTGAAATTCATTTAGGGTCCAGTTTGTTGCTGACACTCTCATCCAGACAGGGTGTTAGCAGGGTGGTCAGAGGATGCATAGGCCCCGAGTTCATGCTGAACAAGCATTGGCATAGCCAATAGGTCTCGCTTTTGGGACCTTATAAGTATTTAGTTATGCAGCACAATATCCTTGGTGCAACAACATCAACTGTTGCATGACTAAATACTTATAAGGTCCCAAAAGCGAGACCTATTGGCTATGCCAATGCTTGTTCTAGCTAGTCCCATTCCTAAGATACATTGTTAAGTTTTTTAGTTTGTACTCTGGTTTTCTACATAGAACAGCTAGGCATCCCACCATGAAAAATAGCTTTTGGGTGCTAGTCAATGTAAGGACATGTTTACATTAAATTTATACATGTCCTACTTTTAAATACCATGCAGCCTACGTTGTGGAATACAAGGCCTACATAGGGGTGACGTAATATTTAAAAGGAATGTTTTGACTTGTCGAAAGGATTTATTTTGACAGGTCGAATTTCAGTTTTTCACGTCTACAGTCAGGCTACACAGGTAGGCCTGAGACTATGTTTGCACTGCTTCTGTAGTGGATGGCACAATAGGTGCTGCAGTCCATCCACTGGTGGCATTTAACTTCCAGGCCCTGGGTGCACATCTTGTACCATATACTTGGACTTCTAGGTAAGTTAAATATACCAATTAGAACTGTGGCGTAACGAAAGTTTAAGGGCCCCCCTGCAATGTACACGGAGGGGCCCCCGCTCTGGACTTTATCCGGAACGCTCAGACCTGAGTACTGTGCTGAGGAGGCCCCCCGCACCGTGGGAGATCCGGGGGCCTGTGTTACGCCCCTGAATTTGAACTATCCAAATTCGGCCATGTTTAAAGGGGTTAATACGGCACTTTACCTCTGGTTAGGGGATTAAAGTGTGCTGAGTTCTTAAGCCAACAAAAATATAGGATCCAGCAAAAGACAAAAAATATGGACTGACGACACAGAAAAGGCAGATTTCCTACACACCCCTTGCTTCTCTTCCGCCCCTTCACTCATGGCTTGATAAGGCCTCATGGCTGCATTGACCCTGGTATCTCAAACCCTGACACAGTCACAACTCTGCCAGCCCGAAAGTGATAGTAAAGACTAGGCTCCGTGTACATCCTGCTGTTGTATATCCTATTGTAAAAGGAGTACAAGCACAGGGCTCCATGCACATACCCCTGTAAAGAGTGCAAGAACTAGGCTCTATATACATCCTGCTCTAAAGAGTGCAAGCACTAGGCTCTATATACATCTTGCTCTGAAGAGTGCAAGCACTAGGCTCTATATACATCCTGCTCTGAAGAGTGCAAGCACTAGTCTCTATATACATCCTGCTCTAAAGAGTGCAAGCACTAGGCTCTATATACATCCTGCTCTGAAGAGTGCAAGCACTAGTCTCTATATACATCCTGCTCTAAAGAGTGCAAGCACTAGGCTCTATATAGATCCTGCTCTAAAGAGTGCAAGCACTAGGCTCTATATACATCCTGCTCTAAAGAGTGCAAGCACTAGGCTCTATATACATCCTGCTCTGAAGAGTGCAAGCACTAGGATCTATATACATCCTGCTCTAAAGAGTGCAAGCACTAGCCTCTATATACATCCTGCTCTAAAGAGTGCAAGCACTAGGCTCTATATAGATCCTGCTCTAAAGAGTGCAAGCACTAGGCTCTATATACATCCTGCTCTAAAGAGTGCAAACACTAGGCTCTATATAGATCCTGCTCTAAAGAGTGCAAGCACTAGGCTCTATATACATCCTGCTCTAAAGAGTGCAAACTCTAGGCTCTATATAGATCCTGCTCTAAAGAGTGCAAGCACTAGGCTCTATATAAATCGTGCTCTAAAGAGTGCAAGCACTAGGCTCTATTTACATCTTGCTCTACAGAGTGCACGCACTAGGCTCTATATAGATCCTGCTCTAAAGAGTACATGTACTAGGCTCTATATACATCCTGCTCTGAAGAGTGCAAGCACTATGCTCTATATACATCCTGCTCTAAAGAGTGCACGCACTAGGCTCTATATACATCCTGCTCTAAAGATTGCAAGCACCAGGCTCTATATAGATCCTGCTCTAAAGAGTGCACGCACTAGGCTCTATATACATACTGCTCTAAAGAGTGCAAGCACTAGACTCTATATACATCTTGCTCTAAAGAGTGCAAGCACCAGGCTCTATATAGATCCTGCTCTAAAGAGTGCAAGCACTAGGCTCTATATACATCCTGCTCTTAAGAGTGCAAGCACTAGACTCTATATACATCCTGCTCTTAAGAGTGCAAGCACTAGACTCTATATACATCCTGCTCTAAAGAGTGCAAGCACTAGGCTCGATGTACACCCTGCTGTAAAGAGTGCAGGCACTGGGGTCCATCTATGCCCTGCTGTAAAGAGTGCAATATTTAGACTTCTGTATCCTGCTGCAGAATGAGTGCCAGCACTAAGCTCGTTCTATATCTACTTAGTCTTAAGCACAGTGACTGGGTTCGCTAAGTCTATTCCATGGCAAGATATGTGTCAGTGTGAATCTTCCTGTAAACAACTGTGTATAGGACTGGGCTCTCTGAAAAGTCTGCTGTGTAGCATAAGCAAGGACTCGTATAACCAAAACTATCCCCAGTGTGTCCCCGACTGTGTAATATCTGCGAGGACCAGGCTTTCCTTATATGCGTCTTCGTGACGTATGCCAGGATTTACCTCTATGTTTAATAAGGGCAAGGCGCCCTGTAGATCCTACCTTGGCACGAGGACATGCTGTCTGCATAGCCAGCTGTTTATCCGATGCACAGATGCAGCGCTGCTGGGTGCAGTGAGTGCAACCTTGTGCTCCAGGGAAGTTCGTCTGTGCACTTCGGACAGTGTAACTGGAGCACCTCCAGGTGTAAGGCCAGCGCCGTTTGTGACTTACCTGCGTCACAAGTCCTCCAGTCGACAAGGCCCCGGTATGGAGCTGACCGCCCCGGGAGCTCCTTGATTGCCGTTAGAAGTCCCTCAGCGCTCTCTGGGTGAGGCGGCGATAGGCCGTGGCTGTCGCTGTGTCTCTTTTCCTGTCTCTGGACCGGCAGGGGCCCTAGAATGGTGAGCCGCGGGTGATAGGGTCTCCGAGCTACGACCACCGTGTGTATGGTGACCCGCAGTCGAGCTGCCTCTGGTGACGCTCCCGACTCCGCGGGTGGCTCCCAGGTCCTGTCACAGGTGCATCCCCGGCTCAGGGCACTGATGTGACATCTGAGCTGTGCGCGGGCGCATGGCACTCCCCGCCTGTCATCCGTGGGCCGTGCTTGAATCCAAACTCATCGGGCGCCGATACCTAATCCCAGGCCGGTTTATCTCCTCAGACTGGCGCGCGGCCACATCCCAGGCGGCACACACGGAATCACACCGCTGGAGGCGTGAACGCAAGCGGCAAAGACAGGGTGAATGAAGCTCTAACCACTGTACTTGAAGTACAGAGACGAGCTGCTGTCAGCCCAGCTAGTATCCCGTAGTGTCCAGTGTACTGTAGTGTTTATGTAGCGCTTCATGACCTTTTTTCCACGGGACAGGACGGGGGAAAGCAACGAAGGGAAGAGGGCAAGAGGTAGGATGAAGGCAGTGCAAGCAACAGTGGGGTTGGGGCAGGGGGCGGACTGGATAAGAAGCAGTGCAGGAGAGGGGCAGGGGTGGGACAAACAACAAAATGGGAGGAGGAAGGGGTGCAAGTTAAAGGAAAATGAGCGCGGCAGCCTGCTCAGCTGACCAGACGCTCGTGCGTCATGGCCTTTTCCCGGCATGTGTTTCCAATTATCACGCCCGCGTCTGGGCACGATAATTGGAAACACATGTCTGCCGCGCAGGTAACCGCCCGAAAAAGGCCACGACGCACGAGCGTTTGGTCAGCTTTGGCAACCCCCTTACATAAAGTCTTCGCCTAGCAGCGCTTGCGCGCTACTCGAGGCTCGACCTAAAAATGTATTTATCGATTGTGCAACGTCTGGCCTGTTTTTCTACGGCAGCTAACATGGCTTTAACCACCAGATGGCGCCAGGTATTGACATGTGGCATGAACTGTCATATCCCATGCCCAGCAAAACTTTCAGACATACCCTCGTCAAGGCTAGACAATTATAGTAACTTTTTAACCTGAACTTGCAGTGTCAATTTGATATTAAAATGTGGACTAGACTGACAGCCCACCAGTAGTGTAATGCATTGCAATTGAAAACCCCACTTTATACAGCTTGTGCGTTTACCTCTTTAGTGACCACTACTGGATTCGTATTAGTTTTGTACAGGAAGACCAAGAGATGCCAAGATGATTAATTGGATTCTGAAAGGACAGTCTTACAGGTTTTCAAAGAGGGCTTATAAGAAAGTAGGATCACTTACTGATAGAAAGTAGGTAACAGAACATAATGGCAACCATTTGGAAATCCCTTTTTGCTCTGTTCTGTATACAAGTGCACTATAGGAAATCACTGTTCAATTATGCACTAGTGTCCATATTTACTAAGATTTTGCATAAGGTTGTGTCATTTTGTTTGGCGCAGCCCTGACACAATATCTATTTTGGGGATTACAAAGTCACTCAAATAACTATTTGTGTGGTTTTGCGTGGCTTTGTATAAAAGTGATGCAGCACACGGCGCTGCCTTGCATTACCTTGCATCAGGTAGGCATTACATGGGTGGTGCATGGACATTGTTGTGCATCCATCCATGTATTTTCATGCAAACCCATATTTACCAAGACTTGTGAACATGGTGTTGTGACAAAATGGTGCTCCTACCTGAGGGCTGTCATAACGAGGAGACATATCTTTATGTCTCCTCTTTTTTTTTTTACCTCTTTGCATGTGAGTTGTATAAAAATACAATGAGGAAATAGCCTCAAATGATGGTATGCTTTCCTGCACAAAAGCTATTCTGACCTCAGCACAGGGTACAGGATTCAAGACCATAGGTACAGTATTCTCATCCTAGATCTTATCAGGGGTTCATCAGCTGTCAATAACCATCCACCTTCATCCAGTTCACCAGACATTGTAGGCATCATCACTTTCACTACTGCATCTCACACAAAGTGCATACTGATGCTCTCAAACCAAGACACTGCATCATCCCCTTTTCTCACACATACAGCAAAAGGATAAGAAACTGCTTCTGCAGTATCACTCACAACCAAAAGTATTCACAGACCTCACACCAGAATCACCACCATTTGGACACTCACTACAAACACTAACAACGACCTCTTCATATCTCACCCCAACTGAACTACTTCTCACTGACAAAAATCCAAAGAAACACCAACACAACACAGTTTTACAGTTGCACACCATCAGCCAAAGAACCGGCTAACCTGCTAGACCCCCTCTGACTCCATTCAATGGGTAAGCTACACCCTCTGACATTATGCACCTTATCCTACAGCACTAGTCCATGCTAGTGACAGCACCTACCTCCTCCACACACCCTGGCAGACACCCTGTAACCGCATGTAGTAATCCCCTAAGGTGCTAGTCTAGTTAAGAAGTCACAAACAGCAGACACATGCACGCAATCGCACACACAGGCACACACACATGCACATGTCCTTTGCACTCATTATATACAGGTGAAACACGCACAAAAAGGAAAACATTTGTCCAAACAAGACTAGTGGTCAGCTATTTAACAACTATATTATTCCTACAGGTGCTCATCTTTGCCAATCCACAAACAGATTGGAGGCTCCTTGTTAGACCCGACAGCTTTGGGGGGGTCTTCCCCCCTTCTTTTTGCCTCCCTCCTCCACTTTTCTGACCTTGTTTTTTCTGGTATCAGGACTTTGTGCACTTTAACACTACTAACCAGTGCTAAAGTGCTTGTGATCTCTCTCCCCTAAACATGGTAATTTTATTTCAGCCCCAATTGGCATATCTAATTTACTTATAAGTCTTTACAAACGTGGTAATACATGCACCCAGGGCCTGTACATTAAATGCTACTAGTGGGCCTGCAGCACTGATAGTGCCACCCACTTAAGTAGTCCTTTAACCATAGCTAGGCTTTCCTGTTTTCAGTTTCTATTTTTGGTAAATTCTGGTGTTTTTTTTTTAGTGTTTTCAAGTGATTTCAATACCTTAAAAAACAGTGGTTATCAGTGGTTACACATTTTCACGCCAATAAAAACAACAGAAACAGTGTTTTTCCGGTGTTTATGGAACGTTTTGCTTTTATTATTGCTTGCTTTCTCCACAGATAGTGCATGGTATATAGACAGTGTATGTACAGTGTAAACGAGGTCCAAATACATTTTTGCAAATCAAACTTATTGTAGTATACCACACAAAACTTCTTCAGTGAGTCTTTGGTCATGTGTGCTCACTCTTTCTTTCTCATGTAAACATTTTTTCTGTGAAAAGGCCCTCTCAACATTGACACTTGAGACGGGCAACGCCAAAACAGCCAGTACTCAATTTGCTAACTCTGGCCACTGACATAACTTTCCATGCCAATACTGGTGCACTTGAAGATTGCGATTCTCTGGGCAGGTTCTGCAACATTTGCGTTAAACTGGGCGCTTATGCCCTCAGAGTTATTGAAGTGGTCAAAAATGAAGCAGCACGTTTGAAACTACGGAGAAGATTTCCTTTACGGAAGGGATCTAGAACTTGTACAGAGTACCACAGTGAGGTTTCATTGACTTCAAATGCCATGGTTGGTGAAGGGACATTTCTATGCATCATTGCAAGCCATTTCTCATACATTGTAAAATAAAAGCTCCTGAGTTTTCTTTTCTTTTCACATCACTATCAAAATGTGACCAAAGATCCTCACATTTCTTGCCTTTGGCATCATCACTTAGCAAAAATTCTGTAAACGATTGCCACATGGATAATATAGCAATCACAGCCCCTTCCCTTGGACTGAGAACCATCAACTAAGTGTAAGTGACACAGTTGGTATGACTCTTTCCTTCATGCCACACAAAGCACAAAATGAGAAATATTTGTGTTTTAGTTCCCGCGCATAACAAAACAGTGCATCAAAATGGACTAAAAAGTCAAAAGCATCCTTCATTAACTCTGAAGATTGTAAGGATGCTTTCAGCATACCATCTAACAAGTGGCAAGGATCTCTTACAGGGAAACACTTCAGCTCAGGTATCGGTTTTGACAGGTCATCAAACAACTTTTTCATATACGTAGCTGAATCACTGCAAATACAAACAATATCACTCCAATCTTTGTTGAACTTGGAAAGAACCTTTTTGCTGCAGCATTTCAAGTGACACTGCGTTCCATGTTTTCCAAAAGTCTGGTGTCATTTTTCACCACCATCCCAGATGCTTGGTAATAGCACTCTTTTCACATACATTTTTCACTATACCTTGCACTGAATGTTTAAAGCCTGAGGTGTTGGCAATTCACCTACTATCAATACTGACTCACTAGAAACTGGGGGTTGATGTATCAAGGGTTTTTACCCATTCTCTGTGGGTAAATGTGATTGCACATATTGGGAAAGATTCTTATGAAACCAGCCATTTTAGCTATCAGTGAAAGAATCAAACGCAGCCGAAATATCAAATATGATTTTGATATTTCCTGATTCTATACAGTTTATAAAATAATTAAACAAGACCTAAAATATGCTTCTAAACCCTGCAACTTTAGACCTAAGACCACAAAACTGAAAAAATCAAAAGGAAGAAGAAACACTATTTTAGTGACATCCCTAAACAACAAAACTCAAGCAGACTAATGTTAGCCCAGTCTTTCTTGCTGCTACCTTGTATAACAAAGTTACATTGTATTGGGCCCTTCAGGAAGAAAAAAAAATGACTCTTTCACTCTCCTTTTCCTTTCTTTGAATGACATTTAGTTTGTGGTTCTGCAGGTGTTTTTTCAGTGTTTATATATTTACACTGGTGAGGGCTATTTCCCTTTCGGTAGGGTTTTATCAGTTATAATAGGTTTAAACCTAAAACCGGACAGCCTAACCATAGCTCAGGCCTGCCATTGCAAAGCCTGTGTGTGCAGTTTACACTGACATGTTAACCTGGCAAAATAAACCTTTTGCCTGGCCAAGACCTTTCCTTTTTACACATATAACTCACCCCCAAGGTAGGCCCTGGACAACCTAGAGGGCAGGGTGCAATGTATTTAAAAGACAGGACTTGTACTTGTAATTTTTACATGTCCTGATAGTGAGAACTTCCAAATTTGTTTTGCACTGCTCCAAGGCCTATCTCTCCCATAGGATAACATTGGGACTACCTCATTACATTTAATAAGTGTAATTTTCAATTGGGAATAGATAAACCCTTCAAGTCTGATGTCTCTGGAATCACAATTTAAAATCCAAACTTCTGGTGTAGTCGGATTTTAAATTGCAATTCTGAAAATGCCACTTTTAGAAAGTTTGCATTTTCTTGCTTTAGCCATTTGGTGCCTGTAGCCTGTCTCTGATCACATGACTGGGTATGGTTTGCAGCTGAGTTTTGTGTATTCCTCCTAGATAGCCACACACAATGGGAACTTAGGTGTGTCTTAATGGGCCATCTCTTGCAAGATTAGAGGGAGGAGTTGAGCACAGCCCAACTTACACATGAATAGGCTGTATCCTGTCCCTGTATCCTGTCCACACACAAAGGGCTGCATAACCCCCCTGTAGTGAGTCAGGAGCCAGGGCAGGAACGGAGGACATCTGTGCACTTGAAAGGCTTGTCTTGAGGTCTTCCCCACTTCCAAGGCACCTCTGGGTAGAAGTACTGGACCTCAGACACCGCCACTTCAGTATACTTCTTGATCTGCGGATACTCTGCCAGGAAGGACTGCTGTGCTGCTGAAGCACTGCCACTCTGCTGGACTGGTCTGCTGGACTCCGCTTTGCCATGCTGGTCTGCTGCCTTATGCCCTCTTCTCTCGGTGAGAAGGACCGGACCTGTATCTCTTGAACCCAGAGTGACTCCAAGGGCTAGATGACTGGCCTCCTGATCTGAAGCCTTAGGGACATAACAGGCTTCCAACCTACTTGCATCTGCACCTGGACTCTGCAATCTGTGAGTCTATACTGCTAAGTGGTGCCACTCCAGTCCTGGACCATTGCAAACGGGCCTGAGGTGCTTACCAGCGGAGCGACACATCTTCTCTGCTGAGTGATGAATCCCCAAGCAGAACCGATGAATCTTCTCCGCTGAGCGGCGCATCCTCGACCAGAACCGATGCCTTGCCGCTGCTGAGTGGATTGGACCAGTCGCAAAAGACTTGCATCGCTGCTGCAACCCGTATCTTGGGACTGAAGCATCACCTTTGGAACTGCCGCTTCACGATGCTTTCCCCGGCGCAGCTCCTTGCATCTCTCATTGACTGCAGCCTCGACAATGAAACTCCGCCTCGCAGCTTCACCGCTCATCAGAACCAACGCATCACCTTGACTGCACATCGCACCCCCGACACCAGACTTCGCATCACAAGCCCCGTCAGCGGGATCCTCAACGTTGACGCATCAGGACCTTGCACCGCAGCCTTGCCGCATTTTGGAACCAACACATTACCTTGGCTGTGCGACGCATCTTTGATGAGGATGCAAGCAACGCTCAGCAAACAGTAATTTAGGTACTCTGCTCAGCATGCCTAACTGGGTCCCTGTAGTAGGCCCCTGCTCCATCACGGTCAGCATGAACTTGTGACTGTCTCATTCCTGTGCCACCAGATACCCCCAGCAGCAATTTGTGCTTTTTGGAGCTTTTCCACTATAAACTTTAAAATTCAATATCTCCAGTTGTACTAATTGGATTTTTTGTCATTTTGGTCTTGTTTTATTTATTAAGTTTGGATCTATTTTTCTAAATTGGTGTGGAATCATTTTGAGTTGTGTTTTCACTGTTTTACTGTTTAAAATGTTGCACAAATGCTTTAAACACTGCCTCCAAGTTAAGGCTGACTGCTTTGCGCCAAGCTACCAGAGGGTGAACACAGGTTAATTTGGTGTTTGCTTGACCTTACCCTGACTAGGATTGTGGTTGCTGCTTGACCAGGGCTTACACCCCAGTCAACCAACAGCCCAATTTCTAACATTGGTGATCCGAGGTGAGATTAGGACTTGTGTTTGTGCAGTGCCATACAGTAAATGTAAAATGTAAATCCAGTATTTGTAAAGCGCGAACAGCTACCCGAAGGCATCCCGGCGCTGGGGGCCGTCGGGAAGATTAAGCAGCTATTGCCCAGAGTCACATGGTGCTGGGCTGACCTGCCGCCGGTGCCGGGGATCGAACCGTGAGCCCCAGATTCCAGCATCAGTCGCCCTGGCCGCGGCACCACACCTCTTCCCGGTGATTTGGTGTACACTACCATTCCATACGTAAGACGAATTTGGCATTTTTGATTCTCCAAAATCATATCTGTCTCTCAGATCTGAAACCACACCTGCAAGCAGGGAATTTGAGCTGGCCAACATGAAGGTCTACACAGTGGCCCAGCTCAAAACCTTTTGCAAGGGGTTTGGACATCCTGCCAAGAGCACCACCAGGAAGATGGAGTTACAAAAGGCATTGAGGGCCTGGGCAGAAGCTCACTCCGTACCAGGTGAGATCACAGTAGAGGATGGTAAGGTGGAGAGGCCTGAGGCAATCTCTTCTGAGGAACCACCTAAGGTAGAATGGGAGGATTTGACCTCTGGAATGGAGCTCCCTGCTGGGCAGAAAGCAGTGTTTCCTCCCACTGCCTGTCCCCAGAGAGGAGGGAGGAGAGGGGACTCAAGCTGCAAATGGGTTAATTGAAAATGGAGGCAGAGGAGAGGAAACTAGCCTTTGAAGCGAAGAAGGCTGAAAGGGCCTAGGAGTAGAAAAGGTTGTTATCGGCTCATAAACTGAGTTTAAAAGAGATGGACATTAAAGCCAAATAGGCAGATTCCAGCAGTGATGTGGCAGCATAACTGCACTGTCTGAAGGAGATAAAAGAGTTTGCATACCTAAGGATCTGGTGCCCAGTTATGTGGTTGGAGATGACATACACAAATGTTTTTCTGCCTACTAGGTAGCCAAGAGGGTCCACAAGGTCATAGAAGAGCACACGGGGTGGGTCTGTAGAAACAAATGCCTACTGTGAGGCGGGACATACTTCTAACACTAAAGGTTGGGGACCAAATCAGGTACACTCCCATGAAAGTTCTTTTAATTGCAAAGTTTGGACTGACCTCTGAAAAGTACCGTCAAAGGTTTAGGGATAGCCAGAAGCTCCCAAACCAGTCCTGGGTAGATTATGTGCATTACTCCAGCAAGGCACTGAATGTTGGGTGCAGGGCAACAAGTTTTCTTATTACATTGGGCTGTACAATTTAACCCCTTCGGCGCTGCGCGAATTCTCCCGCTGTGTGGGAGAATTAATGAGTGGGCGTGTTTCGGCTGGCCCCCGGCCGTCCTCCGCACACGCCCACCGTGACGTCGGACGGCCGGGGGCCGTCCTGAGCACCGAAGGGGTTAATCATGAGAGAGAAAATGCTCAGTGTTTGTTTTGCAGAGTTGCGCTGGAACCTACTTTACATTATGCTGACTGACCCAAGAAAGCTTGCTCAGGAGGCGGACCTCTGGGCCAGTACCAGAATGTCCAAGAAGATATCTGGGAGGCACTCCCACAAAGGTGGTCAGGGGTCCAACCCGAAGAATGAGGGGGGAGAAAAACTTAAAAATAAGGAGTTCTCTAAAGACCCTCAAAATATTTCTCAAGGGAGTAGTGGTAAACAGTCCCAGTCTGATTCTAAGAGGAAGGGGTTCTTTGATAAGCAGACGGAGAGGTTTATACCCCAACGTACTGAGTGCTACAAACATGGATACAAGGGCGCCTCCAAATGTCCCAAGAGGGCACAACCCCCACCAGTAGGCCCACACCTGGGTTGGCAAGTTTAGTGCTCGGGGAGGAGATAGTCCCAGTCAGCTTTGGGGAACAGACAGATGTAACCCTTGTGTCCCAGGGGGATAAGGAGATGGTGCCCAAAGCCCATATGCCTCCCAACACTTCCAAGTACAGGCAGTGAGTCACCATCAATGGGCAACAGGTGGAAGCTCTGGGAGACACAGGAGCCAGCATGACTACTGTGAAGTGTCAGCTGGTGTCCTCAGTGCAGATCCTCCCAAGCACATTCCAGTAAGTCGTAGTCGCGTACAATTGTGAGAGCCATTAACCGGTGGCTCTTGTTCCCTTTGAGTGGGGGGGGTCTCAGGTTCTCTGAAAGTATCTGTAAGCCCTGCCATGCCTGTAGATTGTCTGTTATGCAATGATCTGGAGCACACTACCTGGAGGGGGGTAGAGCTCAGGTCACACTTGGGTATTGTCATTGCCTGAGTGGGTCTGCATGACCACACGGTCCTTGGCTGCCCATGAAGGGAGTCAATGGCCTCTGGAACCTGGAATAATGCCCCAAACAACTTTCAACAAAGAGAGGGGCAAGAGGTATGGGAAGCCAGCCCCTGAAGTTCCCACAGTCAAGGCTGAAAGGGCATCTGAGGAGGAGGCCCCGAGCCAACCGGTAAGGACATTGCTGCCCTGGGTGAGCTGCCTGTGCTTACTGGTTGGCCAGTTGAGGGTGGGCCCACCAGGGAGGAATTCTGCAATATGCAGAAAGAGTGCCCCACTCTAGAGGGCTTGAGGTGGCAAGTCGAAGGGTGACACCTCTGGGGAGCACCTCATCTATGGGGAGAATGACCTCCTATATAGTGAGCCTAAGGCTCCTGGTTCTGGGGCAGCCCGGGTGCTGGATTCCCCCAGTGTTACAGGACCTTCCTACTGGGTTTGGCTCATGATGACATACCCCTGGAAGGATTACTAGGGCACGACAACACCTTTGCCAGGCTTTTTGCCCACTTATTGGCCCTAGAAGAAGACAGCCTCAGATGCATTTTGTAGGTCCTGTGCCACCTACGAGACCAGTGGAAAGTCAGGGGAATAGCACAAAGCTTCCCTGACCCCATTATCTGTCGTTGGCACTCCCTTAGAAAGTGTAGGCATCGACATCATTGGACCTTTGGACCCCAAAACAACCTTAGGCAACAGGTTTGTCCTAGCCATGCCACCTGCTACCCAGAGGCCATTCCTCTAAGGTCTGTGACTGCACCTATGGTGGCCGGAGCTCTGATAGAGATTTTTACCCATGTGCAGTTCACCAAGGAGGTAGTGTCTGACCAAGGCACTAACTTCATGTCAGCGTATATGAAGTCCATGAAGGGAAGAGTGTGGGATAACCTACAGATTCACCACACCCTATCACCCCCAACCCAATGGTCTTGTGGAGTGATTCAACAAGACCTTGAAAGGCATGATAATGGGCCTACCTGAGCCCATGAGGCTTAAGTGGGATGTCCTTCTTCCACGCCTTCTCTTTGCCTACAGTGAGGTGCCACACAAATTAGTAGGGTTTTGCCCCTTTGAACTCCTCTGTTAGAGGACCTCTGAGCCTCATGAGGGAGAAGTGGGAGCAAGGTCCCAGGAAACCTCCCAGGATGAGGTCAGCTACATGCTGGCACACCGCAACCAGATGCACCACTTCTGGAAGAAGGCAAAAAGCTTAGGTTCTTTGTGGACTACCTGGGTCTCAATTCTATCACCAGGACTGACGCACACCCCAACCACTGAGCTGATTAGCTCGATCGACAGGCTGGGAGTTGCCAAATTCCTCAGGACTTTTGATTTGACATCAGGATACTGGCAGATTGCTCTGACTGAGGAGGCACAGAGAACCCAGCATTCTCAACCCCAGAGGGCCACGTCCACTTTTGGGTGATGCCCTTTGGCTTGAAGAATGCCCCTGCCACCTTCCAGAGGTTGGTTAACAGGGTCCTAGCTGGAATGGAGGCCTTCTGTGTCGCCTATCTGAACGACATTGCTGGGTCTGACTATCAACGCCAGTAAGTGCCAGATAGGGTAGGGTTCCGTGGTGTTTCTGGACCACCTGGAGGGCGGGGGCAAGGTGCAGCCCCTCCAGGCCAAGATTTAGACTACCTTGGCCTGGCAACCACCTAAAACTCAGAATGAGGTGAGAGCCTTCCTAGGCCTCACAGGCTACTACAGGAGGTTTGTTAAGGGATATGCCACCATTGTTGCCCACATAACAGAGCTGACTTTGAAGAAGCAGCCCAGATTGCTGATCTGGACAGACACCTGTCAGAAAGCCTTTGATACACTCAAGGAAGCCATGTGTTCAACACCCGTACTCAAGGCGCCTGACTTCTTCAAAGAATTCATAGTGCAGACGGACGTTTCAGAGCATGGCATAAGCGTGCTCTTAGCACAGTTGAATGAAGAGGGCCTGGACCTACCGGGGGGAATTCATTAGCAGGAGGTTACTTCCATAGGAAGAGGTGTGGAGCGCAATTGTAAGAGAACCTTTTACTGTGTTCTGGGCAATGAAGAAGTTGAGACCATACCTGTTTGGGACTTACTTCCTGATTCAGACGGACAACAGGCCCTTCAGATGGCTCATGCAGATGAGGGGTGAAATTCCCAAACTGTTGAGGGGGGTCCATCTCCCTACAGGTTCTTCCACTTTAGTGAAGAGAACTCCCAAGCCATTGGGTAGCTCTCCCCGCTTTCAGCTGAAGGGACACGTGTTAGACCTGCCAATCTTGGGGTGATCTTCCCCCTAACTTTTTGCCTTCCTACTCCACTTTTATGACCTCGTTTTTGCTGGTATTAGGATTCTGCGCCCTTTAACGCTGCTAACCAGTGCTAAAGTGCTTGGGCTCTCTCCCCTAAACATGGTAATAGTGGTTCATCCCCAATTGGCATATTTAATTTACTTATAAGTCCCTAGTAAAATTGTAGTACATGTACTGAGGGCCTGTAAATTTAATGCTACTAGTGGACATGCAGCAATAAGACTTGGCTTATTAATCAAGATCAATAGGGAGGTCCCTTAGTTGCTGGTCACCTTGATTGCTTAGCTCCAGGACAGTCCTTGGAGTAACAGCGTGCTATATAAATCAATATTATATAATATATTACATTACATTGTGCCACCCACTTATGTAGCCTGCAACCATGTCTCAGGCCTGCCATTGCAGTGCCTATGTGTGCAGTTTACACAGCAATGTCAACCTGGTAAAATAAACCTTTGCCCGGACTGCACCTCCCCACATTATACATACAATTCACCCCCAAGGTGGGCCCTGGACAACCCAGAGGGCAGGGTGCAATGAATTTAAACGGCAGGACATGTACTTGTGTGTTTTACATGTCCTGGTAGTGGAAAACTCCCAAATTCATTTTTCACCACTGCAAGGCCTATCTCTCCCATAGGGTAACATTGGAATTACCTTACAACATTATATAAGTGTAATTTACAAATGAGAATAGATAACTAGTTTGTGTTTGGTGTCTCTGGAATCCTAATTTTAAATCCTTACTTATGGTAAAGTCGGATTTTTATTTACAATTCTGAAAATTTCACTTTTAGAAAGTTGGTATTTTCTTGCTTTAGTCATCTGTTGCCTGCAACCAGTCTCTGGTCACATGACTGTGTGTAGTTGGCAGTTGGGATTTGTGTATTCCTCCTAGACAGCCATACACAATGGGAGCTTAGGTGTAAGTGGATAGGCCATCACTGGCAGGATGGGAGGGAGGAGCTGGGCCTGGCCTCACTTACACCTGAATAGTCTGTGTTCTGTCTCCACACAAAGGGCTACACAACCCTGCATTGTCACTCCAGCCAGCATGGAGCCAAGGCAAAGGAGGTAGGAAATTCCATTCAAAGACGCTGTCTAGAAGCTTCTTCCATCTTCTAGAAGCAGGGTACCAGTGTATAAAAGAAGGACCTCAGACACCACTACTTCTGGACTCTTCTGGACCTGTGGATACTCTGCCAGGAAGAAGGACTGCGGTGTTGCTGAGAGGACTGTCGCTTTGCTGGACTCTACTCTGAAGGAGCTGCTGCCTTGCTGTGCTGACCTGCTGACCTCTTTCCTGGGGAAGAACTGGACCTGCAACTCCATCTTGAACCCAGGACCCCAGGGCGACTCAAAGGGCTAGTTTGTTGGCCTCCTGATCTGAGCCTCAGGGACATAACAGGCGCCCAACCGTTCTTGGACCTGTCTTCAGCGAGCTCCTGAGCCCCAAGAGGTGCCTCTCAGGTCCTGAACCCTTGGTGTTGCTCTTGAGCTCTTAAATTCGTGCTTTTGAGCTCTTCGCGACTGCGACCGGGCCCGTTCACACTGAATCCGCCCTGCTCACACTGAAAATCAGCGAGAGCCTCCTCCAGTATGTCTCTTCGCCCAGCAAGCATCGATCGCCACGGAGGACCACCAATGCGAAGTACTAGCCCACCCATCTGCGATGCCCGGTCTGCTCCTTGCGCCACGTCAATCACCACCAATGACGCTCTCCTTGCTCCAGATGACTTTCTTCCACGCGAACGGGACTCTTTGCACAAAACTTGAGAAGGTAAACCTTCAGCGGGACTAATCTGGGACTGTATCTGACCCGCACTCTATCGTGGTTGGTCTGAATTTTTTTATTTAACCAGCTTCAGTGCGACCAGATAGCTGTGGTTGGTGCTTTATACTTTTAGGTGCAATAAGTTTATTCTTTAAAAATTCATAACTCCGGTTCTACTGATTGGATTTGTGACGTTTTGGTCTTGTTTAATTTATTAAATTTTGCTCTATTTTTCTAGCCTTGTGTGGGATCTTTTTGTGTGGTGTTTTCACTGTTTTTCCATTTGTAGTGTTGCAAACATTTCCTCTAAGTTAAGCCTGACTGCTCTGTGCCAAGCTGCCAGGGGTTGAGCACAGGTTAATTTTGGATTTGCTTATGTCTAACCCTGACTAGGATTGTGGCCGTTGCTTGACCAGAGCTCACACCCCAGTCAACCAGTAACTCAATTTCTAACACTTGCACTTACCTACAGTTATTCAGGGACTGCAAATGTCCCTTTTTGAACCTCAGACAAGAAAATAGGGTCCCTGTTCCTGACAGAAAAGGAGAAAGAGAGTCTAGGTACTGGACAGATGGAAGTGGACAATCAACAAGACTGTTTCTTGTTGCCCTAACACATCCCGAATAGTGGGGAAGAGATATTCGGGAGAGCAGAGGAGGAGGGTAGGTGCACCCATCTGTGCACACATCCAAACCTCCCGCCAATGTGCGGCTCCTCTGCCCCATCCCATGAGGCATAATAGTGCCTCTATTTAGGTCGGATAACCATTTGAATCAAAAAGCAAGTAGGTACCACCCTCTTTAAGGTGGGCTACTTACTAACAAACAAAGTGTGGGGTAGGCAACTCACCCTTGTTTTAAGTCCTGAAGAAGCGCCATGGATCCTTTTGACCAATAGGTGCGCGAAACATGTCGACCCGTGTTTGATCTCATTAACCCCTTCGCTGCTAGGCCTTTTCCCCCCCTTGTGCTAAGCCTTATTTTGGCTATTTGGGTTAGTTCGCACTTAGGCCCCTGTAACTTTTTGACCACATAAGGTATCTACGCCAAATTTGCGTCCTTTTTTTCCAACATCATGGGGATTCTAAAGGTACCCAGGGTTTGTAGATTCCCCTAGAGGGGACCCAGAAATTAGCCACAATACAGCTAAATTTTGGGTTTTTTGGGAAAAATGCGAAAAAAGGGCTACAGATGAAAGCGTCTGGTTTTTTCCCTGCAGATGGTATCAAAAAAGGGATTGTGGTGCTGAAATCACCATCTTCCCAGCTTTCAGGGACAAGCAGACTTTTGTCAGAAAACCAAATTTTTTACACAGTTTTGGCATTTTTCTGGGACATAGCCTATTTTTGCTATTTTTTGTGCTTTCAACCTCCTTCCAGTTAATGGTAGAAATGGGTATGAAATCAATAATGGATCCTGGAAAGCTATACATTTCTGAAAAGTAGACACAATTCTGAATTCAGCATTTGTGTAGATCCTTCAAGTTTTCTTTATAGAAACAAACAGTTAAATATAGGAAAAATTGAAAATTATTTGAAAAAAACAGCCATTTGTGTCAACGTTTTCACCTGTAACTTCTTCTAATTATGACAGCTATTTGAAAGCAATATACCGTTACATCCGCTGGACCTTTCTTGTTGTGGCGATATATTGGACTTGTAGGTTCACCAAGAACCCGACGAACCCAGAGCCAATAACTGAGCAGCGTCTTGCAATGTTTTTTTATTATGTACCGGGTATATAGCAATTATTCTGGGAAAATTTATACATGGAAAAATCGGTATGAAAAACACCTATGTATTTCTGAAATGGGAACAAAATATAGAGTTTGGAAACAGTAGATATTTGCACATTTCCGAAATTGGGAGTACCCATACTAGCATGAGAATTATAGGTCATTTTTCAAAATGACTTCTTTTTTACACATTGTCTTTCATTTGGAAGGCAGAAATGCATCAAAAATCAATAGGTAATAACAGTTGCTCTACAATTCTGTGTTACCCTAAGTCTCCCGATAAAAATGGTACCTCACTTGTGTGGGTAGGCCTAGTGCCCGCGACAGGAAACGGTTCAAAACGCAACGTGGACACACCACATTTTCACAGTGAAAAATGACTCTTTTTTTGCAAAGTGCCTAGCTGTAGTTTTTGAACCCTAGCTCTGCCGGCACCTAGGGAAACCTAGCAATCTTATATATTTTTAAAAAATAGACACCCAGGGGAATCCAGGATGGGGTGACTTGACTGGCTCTCACCAGGTTCTGTTACCCAGAATCCCTTGCAAACCTAAAATATTGTCAAAAAAGCACATTTTCCTCACATTTTTGTGGTGGAAAGTTCTAGAATCTACGTGGATCCACAAATTTCCACCCACCCTGCGTTCCCCAAAGTCTTTAGAGAAAAACGGTACGTCACTTGTGTGGGTAGGCCTAGTGCCCGCGACAGGAAACGGCCCAAAACGCAACGTGGACACACCACATTTTCACAGTCAAAAATGACCCTTTTTTTTCAAAGTGCCTAGCTGTAGTTTTTGAACCCTAGCTCTGCCGGCACCTAGGGAAACCTAGCAAACCTATATATTTTTGTAAACTAGACACCCAGGGGAATCCAGGATGGGGTGACTTGACTGGCTCTCACCAGGTTCTGTTACCCAGAATCCCTTGCAAACCTAAACAATTGTAAAAAAAAACACATTTTCCTCACATTTTTGTGGTGGAAAGTTCTGGAATCTGCGTGGATACACAAATTTCCACCCACCCTGCGTTCCCCAAAGTCTTTCGAGAAAAACGGTACCTCACTTGTGTGGGTAGGCCTAGTGCCCGCGACAGGAAACGGCCCAAAACGCAACGTGGACACACCACATTTTCACAGTGAAAAATGACCCTTTTTTTGCAAAGTGCCTAGCTGTAGTTTTTGAACCCTAGCTCTGCCGGAACCTAGGGAAACCTAGCAAACCTATACATTTTTGAAAACTAGACACCCAGGGAAATCCAGGATGGGGTGATTTGACTGGCTCTCACCAGGTTCTGTTACCCAGAATCCCTTGCAAACCTAAAAAATTATCAAAAAAAACACATTTTACTCACATTTCTGTGGTGGAAAGTTCTGGAATCTGCATGGATCCACAAAATTCCACCCACCCCGCATTCCCCAAAGTCTTGCGAGAAAAATGGTACCTCACTTGTATGGGTAGGCCTAGTTCCCACGACAGGAAACAGCGCAAAACGCAACGTGGACACACCACATTTTCACAATGAAAAATGACCCTTTTTTTGCAAAGTGCCTAGCTGTCGTTTTTGAACCCTAGCTCTGCCGGCACCTAGGGAAACCTAGCAAACCTATACATTTTTGAAAACTAGACACCAAGGGGAATCCAGGATGGGGTGACTTGACTGGCTCTCACCAGGTTCTGTTACCCAGAATCCCTTGCAAACCTAAAAAATTGTCCAAAAAAACAAATTTTCCTCACATTTCTGTGGTGGAAAGTTCTGGAATCTGCGTGGATCCACAAAATTCTACCCACTTCGCGTTCCCCAAAGTATTTCAAGAAAAACGGTACCTCACTTGTGTGGGTAGGCCTAGTGCCCGCGACAGGAAACAGCGCAAAACGCAACGTGGATACACCACATTTTCACAGTGAAAAATGACCCTTTTTTTGCAAATTACCTAGCTGTAGTTTTTGAACCCTAGCTCTGCCGGCACCTAGGGAAACCTAGCAAACCTATACATTTTTGAAAACTAGACACCCAGGGGAATCCAGGATGGGGTGACTTGACTGGCTGTCACCAGGTTCTGTTACCCAGAATCCCTTGCAAACCTAAACAATTGTAAAAAAAAACACATTTTCTGCACATTTCTGTGGTGGAAAGTTCTGAAATCTGCGTGGATTCACAAAATTCCACCCACCCCGCGTTCCCCAAAGTCTTTCGAGAAAAATGGTACCTTACTTGCGTGGGTGGGTCAAGTACCCGCGACAGGCAAGGGCCAAAACCTAGACACGGGTACTTGGTCCTCCCACACGAGTGAGGCACCATTTTTATCGGGAGACCTGGGGGAACGCTGGGTGGTAGGAAATTTGTGTCAGCCCAGTGATGCCACAACTTTCCCACACAAAAATGTGGGAAAAAAGTGATTTTTTCAGCTAAATTTCAGGTTTGCAGGGGATTCTGGGTAAGAAAACGTTGGGGGATCCACGCAAGCCATACCTCCCTGGAATCCCCCGGGTGTCTAGTTTTCAGAAATGTGTGGGTTTGGTAGGTTTCCCTAGGTGGCCGCCGAACCCGGGCCAAAAAGTCGTGGGACCCCCCTTGCAAAACCAGGTCGTTTTGTGATAGGCAATTTTGATGTCGCCTCAATACGTTTTGGGCCCTTGCCTGTCGCGGGTACTTGGGCCTCCCACACGAGTGAGGCACCATTTTTATCGGGAGACCTGGGGGAACGCTGGGTGGTAGGAAATTTGTGTCAGCCCGGTTATGCCACAACTTTCCCACACAAAAATGTGTGAAAAAAGTGATTTTTTTCCAGCTAAATTTCAGGTTTGCAGGGGATTCTCGGTAGGGAAATGTTGGGGGACCCACGCAAGCCATACCTTGCTAGACTCCCCAGGGTGTCTAGTTCTCAGAAATGTGTGGGTTTGGTAGGTTTCCCTAGATGTCTGCCGAGCCCGGGGCCAAAAACTCATGGGACCCCCCCTTGCAAAACCAGGTTGTTTTGTGATAGGTAATTTTGAAGTCGCTTGAATACGTTTTGGGCCCTTGCCTGTCGCGGGTACTTGACCCACCCACACAAGTGAGGTACCATTTTTCTCGGAAGACTTTGGGGAATGCGGGCTTTGTGGAATTTTGTGGATCCACACAGATTTCAGAACTTTCCACCACAGAAATGTGAGGAAAATGTGTTTTTTTTGGACAAATTTTTAGGTTTGTAAGGGATTCTGGGTAACAGAACCTGGTGAGAGCCAGACAAGTCACCCCATTCTGTATTCCCCTGGGTGTCTAGTTTTCAAAAATGTAAAGGTTTGCAAGGTTTCCCTATGTTCCGGCTTCGCTAGGGCCCAAAATCCTCAGGTAGGCACATTGCTAAAAATATGTCTGTGCCTTGTGGGCTTTCTGCCGCCCTGGGGGGGAATCGGGGGGGGGGGGGAGTTTGCCCCGATATGGCCCCAAGGGGGGCAGAAAGACTGTGGCTATTTGTTTGGGGGGGTGGGGGCATTGGTATGCCCATTCTGGGCAGCCCCCACCCCCACGCATAAAAAAGCCAGCGTAATCGCTGGTGCCCAGTGGGCTTTCTGCCCCCCAGGGGGCAGATCAGGGGCCACTGCCCCCATCTGCCCCCCCGGGGGGGCAGAAAGACTGGAATTTCTCTGTGGGGGGTATTGTCCTGCCCATTTTGGGCAGCCCCCACTCCAACATGAATACAAAAAAAAATCCCTGGTTTCTAGTGGGCTTTCTGCCCCCCCCGGGGGGGGGCAGAAAGACTGTAATTTTGGTGGGGTGGGGGCATTGGCATGCCCGTTTTGGGTAGCCCCCACCCTAATTTCAATTGCCCAAAATATATCCCTGGCGTCTAGTGGGCTTTTTGCCCCCAGGGGGGGCAGAAAGGCTGTAATTTTGGTGGGGTGGGGGCATTGGCATGCCCGTTTTGGGCAGTCCCCACCCTAAGTAAAATTGTGGGGGGAAAAATCCCTGGCGCTAGTGGGCTTTCGACTTTAATTTTTTTGGGGGGGGTGGGGGCATTGGCATGCCCGTTTTGGGCAGCCCCCACCCTAATTTCATTTGCCAAAAAAAAATCCCTGGTGTCTAGTGGGCTTTTTGCCCCCCCGAGGGGGCAGATTGGGGGCTGCTGCCCCCATCTGCCCCCCAGGGGGGGCAGAAAGGCTGTAATTTTGGTGAGGGGGGTGGGGCATTGGCATGCCCGTTTTGGGCAGCCCCCACCCTAAGTACATTTTTTAGAAAAAAATCCCTGGCGCTAGTGGGCTTTCTGCCCCCCAGGGGGGGAAGAAAGACTGGTATGCCCAAAACACAATGGGGGGAGCAAAGGCCCTTGCCCAAGGGGCCGCTCCCCCCTCCCTGGTGCTAGTGGGTGGATCCCTGCTTGGGGATCGCCCTCCTGGGGTGATCCCCAAGCAGGGATCCACTAGGGAAGGGTACCATTGGAAAGGGGAGATTCTCCCCTTTCCAACGATACCTCTCCCAAGTGTTTCGGTGCTCGGGGGCTGAGATAGTCCCACAAGCACTGAAACACTGAAACTGAAACTCAGTTTCAGTTTCGTTTTCAATGTAATGACGACAGCGTGCCATGCGCGCGATCGTCATTACACAGAAAACCAGGGGAGGGCCTCGGGAGGTTGGGGAAGCTCTTCCCCACCTCCCGAGGCACAAAAAAAAATGGAAATGCCTCTGCTGTTTACAGCAGAGGGATTTCCTGCCCCTGTCCTCATGACGGAATGGTTCCGTCATGAGCACAGGAGCACCGATGCTCATGATGGAACCATTCCGTCATGAGCATCGAAGGGGTTAAGAAAAATACACTTACCTACAAGGACACATTGCAACCCCTTTAGTAGCACCAACCTATCAGGTTTTTTAATCTGACAGGGGAATCCATACATTAAAGCCTGAGGTGATATCCCCAAGTCAGTTTTAACTCACTCTATCACACACACTTTACACCACCCCACTAGGACATCTCTCGCACTCATCAAACGGCGACAAAAAACAAAAGATCTCCGCCACAGTGACCCTTCGGGGGACCCGTAGGGCATTGCAGCGCCAGCCCGACGAAGAGCACTCACCCAAAGATGAAGCATGACATCCCTAGGGGTGTGTGAGGGCAAAAAGAAACAGTATTGTTGACTGTCCCCTTCACTCTGTCCAGTACCTAGACTCTCTTTCTCCTTTTTCTGTTAGGAACAGTGTCCCCATTTTCTTCTCTGAATTTCGTCTTCGGAGCACGGGCACTGGACCTTTATTAGCTCCTAGTCCCCCCTTACCCTTTTGAACCTCTTCATGAGGCAGACATGATGTTGGTATAGGTGAAAACTGTTTTTCTGTTGGCCATTACCTCAGCCCGTTGGTTAGGTGAATTTGGTGTCCTGATGAGGTTATATCCACATTTGTAAATCCTTCCTGACAGGATGTTCCTAAGTTGTCTTCTAGGTTTCATTAGCACCAAGAGGTAATTCTTTCAGTCTTTCAGGATGAAAGCGATCTTCAGCTGCCTTCCTTCCTGGATGTTATGAGGACTTTGAAAATCTACATGCACTGTAAGGAGTTTCGCCTTGCCAATACCCTGTTCATTTCTTTTGGTAGTGTCAATAGAGGTAAAGAAGTGGCCACCTTGATGCTCAGCAGATGGGTTTGGCAGGCAGTCTGTCAAGCTTATAAATCCCAGAGTGCAGTCCCTCAAGTACGGTTCGAAGAATGAGCTTCTCGGTCAGTTTCTGGGCTGAGGCAGCGGGGTGCCAATGCAGGAGATTTGCAGGGCGGCTACATGGCGTATTGATGTGTTGCATTCTTCTTTTGATAATTTTGCGGAAGGTGTTGTAAAAGCAGAAATGAAATAAGTATGGTTTAATAAATTTCACTTGTCTGCAGACTATGGGGTCAAACGGGTTCTTTGTTGCTTGTGAAATCTTCATATTGTAATGACTGGGATGAGGAGGTCCTATGAAGGGGTAATAAATCCATTACTTAACGGTAAACTTCATTACCCTGATTAAGGTCCTCCTCATCCCAGTCATCGGCCCTCCCTTCTGGTTCACATTTTTTGTTTGGTATTGTTACTAGCAGGCAGGACAGAGGGAGGGAGGAGTCGTTATTCTATTTTTTTTATTTTTTTTGTTAATAAAAGAAAGACTACCATATAGATAAGCCTGTCTGGGGGCGGGACCGGCCCATATTGTAATGACTAGGACGAGGAGGACCTTAATCAGGATAATGAGGTTTACTGGTAAGTAATGACTTTTTTGCTAATTGTTATGCTGGTACAAGTGTGAAGATTAGAAGTTGTGTTGGCACTGGCATTTAGCAGGGCCAGCAGGGGCACTGGGTGGTGAAAGCTGAAGTGGGTTCCTGAAAAATACTTTTGGCCCCGGCATTTACTTTTGAATAAATTAAGCACTGCTTTCAACATCATTGGTATGCCTCCTTCTGTCACTTTCTCTCCTACTCCATTCCCCTTTGCTTACCTCTTTCCTCCCCCAGTATGTCCTCACACTCTCTTAGGATCATTCCATCTGCTTTGGTACCCTATGCACTCACTTTCTCCTGTCCTGTGTATTTCTCTTTATCTCGATCTCGCTTTTGTTTTCTAAGTACCTACCTCCACCCGCTTTATCCCCTCTAAGTCTACCCTTACTGTTCCCCATCAGTTACTTTTCATAGCCCTTTCTCTACTCTCTACCTATGAAAAAAGGGAGGTAGGAATGCAGAGAGGGAAGAGGTGGGAAGAATTGCTATTTTTATGAGCAGAACACCCCTGGGGCATCCACTTTCATCACGTTCCTTTTCAACATATTTTCCTGTCTCAAACTCTCTATTACTCAGTGACATGTCAGCTTCTACCTCCCCCATTTTCCTCGAAGGTTCCCTTCTCTCTTTCGCTGTGTACCTCTTTCCCACATGCCCACACTATTACGTTATCCAATCTCACCTTATCTCTCCCCAACCTTGCCTCCTACATCTTTTCCCTTTCTTTCCCTCTTCATTTCACCTCCTTTCTGCATTTCTCTTCACTCCCTAACTTCTAAATTCCCTTCAAAACCTCCCATCCCCTTTCTCTCCCTCACACGTTTTCCATTGCACCCCCTAGTCCTTCCTGCATCGGACTCACTCTAACTTTCTGCCTCTTATTGACTCCGGTTCTCTTCATCTGCCTCCTGGCTCTCAAAGTCCATCTGAGAGAGAAGCGCAAGAAATGCTGGGAGTAAGAACATGGCATGCTGGTTCCGTTTACAGGTATAATCCTGTCATTCCTTTGTTCTATACCCATACCTCTATCACCCCCCTTCTCTCACTGTTGCTTTTGATTCAATCCCTCACTTTGTTAGATTCACCTCTTTTACTTTCCATAGGTCTCTGTCCGACCCAGCCACTCTCTTCTCCCTCTCCTCTGTGCTTCTCACTCTGTAAGTCCTGCCCCCATTCATTCTTCCTTCTTTTGCATCCGTTTTCTTTCCCTAACAACCACCCTTCATTGCCTTTTCTCTATTTTCATCTTCCCCTTTTCTTTCTCACTCTGGCTTCCACTCTCTAGTTACGTGCCTAGCCTGTCCCTTCCTCGGCTGTAATGCTTCTCACTCCTCCTCTTACCTTTCCCTATGTGAGCAGGATTTAGTTGCGGCTTTTGGTGTAACACAAGCAGTGATTTATATCTATTAGACGATGTTGTAACATTTTAAAATCTCCATGTTGTGTATAACACATTCTACCATTTCTGGCATTTGAGCCAACAGCACTTTGCATTCTGGGGCTTTGAACCCATAAAGATGGCGTTCAGGCAAAACCACAAGCACCACAAAGCAATATGCTGCCAGCTGCTATGATGTTGTGCACTTGGCAGACTTGTGTGATGCAAAATGCAATGTTGTTTCCAACTTGGTGCCTTTTTCCTTGAGGGTTAAACAGACCACTAGAGGTGAGAGGAGATATAGATAGCCTTTGAGATGCAAATAAGAATATCTCACTCTAATGAGCGAACATTAATACTCTTAGGAGGAAAAAGGCAATCTAAAAAAAAAGACATTGGTTCCTAGAACACTGCGAGCAGCAAAGACAAGGAAAAACAAAGTGCTGGCAACGCTCTTCCCGCATGCCTGCCTTCGACATTCCCGTGAACGGGTGCCACACGTGCGGCCCTGCGTGTGCCCTCAGTGGAGGATAACTGCTAGAACCGGTCAGCGGCCAAGAAATGCGGTGTGCAGTGATTCAGCACATCAGTGCATGTCGCACTTATAAGTGCTTCGTTGACCTCCTCAGCTGCCCACCTGCGCCGCCGCTTCCGCCCCTGCTTTCGGTGCCGCTGTCTTGTTTGCGCGGAGGAGACATTCAGGGGCTTACTGTGGAGGCGGGATGCACGGAGGGGGCGGCTTCATTGGCAGCTCTGACAGAAAGAGGCAGCAGGCAGGAGGCCCTCGAAAGACAGCCTTGGAAAGAAGAACCCTTTCACCTCCCACTCAGCGCGTGGGAGCCCATAAATGGTCCTTCCTTTCTTTCAGTCCCACGCCACCGGAAGCGGCGCAGCGTCAGCTCCTGAAGGCTATCATTACCGCGCGAAAAACAACAGTCCGCCGAAGCCGGCGAACGCTAACCCTTTCATCAGCGCTTCCCTCTCACAGAAATATGTAGCTGCGTGTGAAATAATGAAGCGTCCACACGTCTAAAAGGCATTTGAATCTTTCAAAGAAAGAATATCCCCTGTGAACCCGCCATTTAGATACCCAGCTAAAAGCATATAAAAGCACTAAATCAATGGGTAAAGCTATGAATAAACATGAATAAAAGACATGGTCGCGTGTGGGAGGTGAGCTAAATTGCCATGGAGACGCTTCGGTGGTGTTGTGTTTTTTTTTTCGTTCAGAGATTACCGTGCAGAATCATGTGCGGCTGGCTATATCTGGGAAGGATTCTCTCACTGGGGAAGGCTGGGGCTTCCTGACACAGGAAGCTAAGATGGTAATGAAAGAAAAACCATGGCTTGCTGTTTTGCATGTCCCTTTCCAGCTGGTTGTACGTCCTGGAGCAAAAGTGCACAGGACCAAAGTTCTCTCTCTAAAGTGTTGTCTCATAGCCATAAGAGATATATATATATATATATATATATATATATATATATATATATATATATATATATATATATATATATATATATATATATATTTTTTTTTTTTTTTTTTATCTACTGGCGGTCGCCAGTAGATAGTTATAGTTAGGACCTATTTTCCATAGGAAATCCGCGACATTCTATTTGAAATAACTCTTGCGTCGGTTGACGAATCTTTGCGAAATTTTCAAACTTTATGGCCCGCTCCGGTCCGCTCCTACCCTGAAAGTCTCAGGGTGACTCGTCAAGCGGGGGCCGAGAAAAAGGGGTCCCAAAGCGTGTTTTCCCCATTCATTTTCCCATAGGAAACTTTAGACACGGCTACAGCCCGAACTGCTGAACGGAATTACACCAAATTTGGCAAAGAGGTAGTTCTTGGTTCAGAAAGAACCCTTTTGTTAAATGGTGTAAATCCGTTCAGTAGTTGCGAGAGAAATTAAAAAAATAAGAGTCAAAAATCAATTTCCCATAGGAAACTTTATGCAAGGCTACAGCCCGAACTGCTGAACGGAATTACACCAAATTTGGCAAAGAGGTAGTTCTTGGTTCAAAAGAACCCTTTTTGTTAAATGGTGTAAATCCGTTCAGTAGTTGCTGAGAAAATCAAAAGTAAAAACACATATATATCTGGGCGGAGCCTAACCACACATGTCATCGTGAGATCTGATTGGCTGTCAGCACTTCATCCTGGAATTGCTGGCAGCCATCTTGGGACCAATATAAATGATAGTACCCCATTGAAATGCATTGTAGTGAATCGAAGATTTTGAGGGTTACCAAAAGGAGAACTATAAAGGGTGATAACAGACTTTAGTTACATTAGAATTCATTTGTTGATGGTACCATACTAATTTCAGGAATTGTGGTGTGTTCTAAGGTGATTTTACCCTGTGAAAAACCTTCTGCTGGGATATCATGAATCATGTTTGAGAGAAAACTATTTTCACATGCTTGTCCCATACAGTTTTGGAAGGTGCCCCAGAAGATAAAATGAGAGCATATTTTCTGTAAATTCACATTATCTTTCTCAGTCATGTGAGAATGAAGTCTGACATTCTCAGTAAAACATGTACATCCAACAAGGGCAGAGACTGTCAGTTGATTCCTTTGTGTTCTACTGCAGCTTCCCAGAGTGTTCTAAAGAACAACTAGAGTGCTAACAGCCTTACTTATGACAAAAGTATGGCACACCTGAAGCCATCTTGATTGGAATAAACTGGTAACACTTAAAACATTTAATTTAAAAAGGAACAAAATGATGGGGTTCATCTTGTCATAGAAATTATGGTTAGTGCTCTGGAAAGAAAAATTAGGACATGTTTCAAGTGTGATCTCAAATATCTTCCTGTTATATTTCAACAGGAGCAGCCTGTCAGTTGATGCCTTTGTGTTCTACTGCAGCTTCCCAGAGTGTTCTAAAGAACAACTAGAGCGCTAACTGTCTTACTTATGACAAAAGTATGGCACACCTGAAGCCATCTTGATTGGAATAAACTGGTAACACTTAAAACATTTAATTTAAAAAGGAACAAAATGAGGGGGTTCATTTTGCCATAGAAATTATGGTTAGTGCTGCAAAAGAAAATGTAGTGCATGTTTTAAGTGAGATCTCAAATCCTCTTCTATTTCATTAGAAAATTCTGACATGCAGACTGAAACAATCACTTTCAATACCAGCAGTAGACTTCCAGTTAACTCCTTGGTGAGCAGTAGCTTTACTACAGTGATCTAATGAACAACTAGAGTAATAACATTCTGAATTTATGGCAAATGTGTGACACATCTGAATGCCTTCTTGATGGAATCAAAGTAAAAAACTGAAAGTATTTCCTACTGAGGAGACTGCAGTAAATGAGGAAATTAGGAAACTTCATAACAAAGAAGTCTTCCAAGATGGCCACCAGTGAAAAAGAGCCCAAATGTAGCACAAATATTACCCAGATGTAGCCCACATATAGCCCAATGACAAAAGTGTGCAAAACACTTTTTATTTTTAGTTTTTTGCAGTTTTATGTAGTGCAGACTGGTCAGGTATTGGAGCGTTGCATCTTAAAACATGACCCCCTACACTACAAAAACACCACTGCACTACCCTAAACCCTAAAACACTACCCCAGCACGACCCCCTACACTACACAAGCACCACTGCACTATCCTAAACCCTAAAACACTACCCCCAGCATGACCCCTACACTACACAAACACCACTGCACTACCCTAAACCCTAAAACACTACCCCCAGCACGACCCCCTACACTGCCCGAACACCACTGCACTGCCCTAAACCCTGAAACACCACCCCCAGCATGACCCCTACACTGCCCGAACACCACTGCACTGCCCTAAACCCTGAAACACTACCCCCAGCAAGACCTCCTACACTGCCCGAACACCACTGCACTGCCCTAAACCCTGAAACATCACCCCCAGCAAGACCCCCTACACTGCCCGAACACCACTGCCCTAAACCCTGAAACACCACCCCCAGCACGACCCCCTACACTGCCCAAACACCACTGCACTGCCCTAAACCCTAAAACACCACCCCCAGCACGACCCCCTACACTGCCCGTACACCACTGCACTGCCCTAAACCCTGAAACACCACCCCCTGCATGACCCCCTACACTGCCCAAACACCACTGCACTGCCCTAAACCCTGAAACACCATCCCCAGCACGACCCCCTACACTGCACGAACACCACTGCACTGCCCTAAACCCTGAAACACTACCCCCAGCAAGACCCCCTACACTGCCCGAACACCACTGCACTGCCCTAAACCCTGAAACACCACCCCCAGCAAGACCCCCTACACTGCCCGAACACCACTGCCCTAAACCCTGAAACACCACCCCCAGCAAGACCCCTACACTGCCCGAACACCACTGCACTGCCCTAAACCCTGAAACACCAGCCCCAGCACGACCCCTACACTGCCCGAACACCACTGCACTGCCCTAAACCCTGAAACACCAGCCCCAGCACAACCCCGTACACTGCACGAACACCACTGCACTGCCCTAAACCCCGAAACACTACCCCCAGCAAGACCCCCTACACTGCCCGAACACCACTGCCCTAAACCCTGAAACACCACCCCCAGCAAGACCCCTACACTGCCCGTACACCACTGCACTGCCCTAAACCCTGAAACACCACCCGCAGCATGACCCCCTACACTGCCCGAACACCACTGCACTGCCCTAAACCCTGAAACACCACCCCCAGCACGACCCCCTACACTGCCCGAACACCACTGCACTGCCCTAAACCATGAAACACCAGCCCCAGCACGACCCCCTACACTGCCCGAACACCACTGCACTGCCCTAAACCCTGAAACACCACCCCCAGCACGACCCCCTACACTGCCCGAACACCACTGCACTGCCCTAAACCCTGAAACACCAGCCCCAGCACGACCCTGTACACTGCCCGAACACCACTGCACTGCCCTAAACCCTGAAACACCAGCCCCAGCACGACCGCCTACACTGCCCGAAAACCACTGCACTGCCCTAAACCCTGAAACACCAGCCCCAGCAAGACCCCTACACTGCCCAAACACCACTGCACTGCCCTAAACCCTGAAACACCACCCCCAGCAAGACCCCTACACTGCCCGAACACAACTGCACTAAAGCCTGAAACACCACCCCCAGCAAGACCACCTACACTGGCCGAACACCACTGCACTGCCCTAAACCCTGAAACACCCCCTGCACGACCCCCTACACTGCCCAAACACCACTGCACTGCCCTAAACCCTGAAACACCAGCCCCTGCACGACCCCCTACACTGCCCGAACACCACTGCACTGCCCTAAACCCTGAAACACCACCCCTCAGCACGACACCCTACACTGCCCGAACACCACTGCACTGCCCTAAACCCTGAAACACCACCCCGAGCACGACCCCCTACACTGCCCGAACACCACTGCACTGCCCTAAACCCTGAAACACCACCTCCTGCAC